>CAXHSM010000570.1:0-215000 GCA_964019185.1 Maratus speculifer | reverse complement strand
TGAAGATAATTTTTAGTTATATTTTGTTTTTTATATTTATGTGTTAAAAATTATCTTAAACAGAAGGAAAAAGAAACCCGAAGAAAAGAACAATAAAAACTGTTTCAATTTTTCAGTAAACATATATGATAGAAGCTCATTCTTTGGATCTTAATATGATATTTTTGATAAATTTTGAAGAACTTTATTTTATTTGTTTATTTTTATTGATATATTTAAAAATTGTCATGTACATGAAATCGTGATTAAAAGAAAAAAAATATCCTAGATTAGGTTATTTATATTTGAACCCCCCCTCCCCCCAAAATAATAATAATAACAATAATATGCACTGGATGCATTGAATGGTATTTTTTGGACATTTTGATAGCAGACAGTACATCTGTTCCAAAACCTTGTCCATTGCTTAATTTTTTTTTTTTTTTTTTTTTTTTTTTTTTAAGACATGATCTATTTTAATACATTCTGAATGATTTGAATGTGAAAATATTTCATTTATCCACCATATAATTTTATTTATATATTTTTCTTCAGGCTACAAATAAAAACTAGATAGTTTTTTTCCTTTATTGTGAGTATCATTAAGTAAGAATTTTATAACATTTTAATTATTATTTTGATAAATTAAATCTTTAAAGTATATTTTTTATCATTCAAAACAATTTAAAAAGGTTGATTAAATATATCCCTGAAATAATTTATATATAAAAAACAATTTAATTAGAAATTCATTACTTTTTCAGATTAATAAAATCATATGCTGAACTATTGAAAAAAATACTATATTATAGTACAGTGAAAAACCATGATCACCTCTTGATGACAAAAATAATAAACCAAATTGTTTTGAGAGCTTTAATATGTTTTATTTTGCTATATTTTGGTATTATTTTATGTTAATATGTTTAAAAATAATCTTACATGTAAGGTTCTGATTAAAGTAAAACAAAATCTAAGTTAATATCCTATTTATATTCTTCAAGGGAAAAAAAAAAAATTGCAGACTATATTGGATATGTTGTATTGTATGGTTATATGTTAAGTACTTCAAAATATATTTTATGGCTTCTCAAATACATCTGTCCTCCCCATTTTACCCTTTGTTGTCATAAAAAAAGTAGAATTACAATTTATACAATTATAAATAAATATGAGATTTATACTTTTTAAATATCAAGGTTATGTACGATTATGATTTGTTCTAATTATTACAAAACAGAAGTAATTTTATTAAAAAAAAAATTTTCCTTTTTACAGTATTTATTATTATTAATCATCATTTAAAAATTATAAATATTTGTATTCAATTCTATCTTTTTTTTTTTTTTTAACATAACAAATTATTAAACTAATCTCGTATCTTACCTTCGGTTTAAAATTCAAGCCATTATTTATAGCTATTAAGATTTCTAATCAATAATAATTATCATTCAGTTATAAGCAATACAAATTTATATATATTTTACCCTGTCTGTCTGTTTGTAGTTTAGCAAACAAACTTTCATTAGTAAATAAATTATAATAAAAAAAACAACACAAGTTGTTAAATGTTATTTAAATTTACATATCAAAAAATTAAAAATATATGGCGAAATTTGCTTTCAAAATTAAAAAAAAAAACTACGTTTTGGATTAAATTTTTAAGAAATAAAATCGATCCAATTTTAGCCTTCTTAAAAAAAAAAAAAAAAAAAAAAAAAAAAAAAAAAAATAGAAAACTTAATATTTACAACATTTATAATTTTCGCTATTTAAATAAGATTATTTTTCCAATATTTGCTGATATTTGATCAAAAATCTCCGCATTACGTGATATGCCGACATATTTTGTTTACGTTTCCGGAGTTGTTACCGGCTTGAGACAGCTTGCTACGCGTCTCACGCTGTAACAAATTTTTATGACAACAATCACAACTTTGTGACGGCAGAAGCCGGTTGGCGTTTCATTTGTATCCCGTTTTGTAGGATTTGTGACTGTGTTGCAAGTTGTTACGGGAAACGTTTCATTTGTATCCACTCCTTAAGTTATTGAAAAGGTGAAAATCCTTTAGTATATATTTTGCTCCATAGGAAAAAATTATCTCTACAAATCAATGAAAACAAAGTGCATAGATATATGTAACAAAATTATCTTTAGATTCAGATTTGGTTACCGGATTAGACACCAGAATGATTTCAGATTTTGTTCATGTAGGATTCCTCGATGTGAATATGACGACACATGGAGCACAATATACGATTGATTGAAAAGATTCTGGACAAAAATGAGTCATCAAGGGGGTCCTTCTGGCCGAGTGGTTAAGACACTACGCTGCTAATCTCTTGAGAGAGTAAGAGATTGTGGGTTCGAATCTCACTGGCCTTGTTGCACACACTCTTTATGTGTAGCTCCCGGTTGTACTTTTCTTGTGTCGTAATATTTCCTTGTTCCTTGTCGTAATATTTCCTCGTAATATTTCCTTGTCGTACTATCTTGTTCTTGTATGTCCACGAATTTGTAAAAAAATATGCATTATGTATTTATGTCTGTGTAGAAATAAAGAATCATTCAGCGTACAATCGAATTCTACCTGGAAATCATCATCAAATTTTATAATAGAAAATGCCTAGCATTGCGATACATTGTTAAAATTTAACTTTTGCTGCATCGTCACTCCATCCATTTTATGGAATATCTCATACATACACTGTAAAACATTTTACCCTTTTGCTGCATCGTCACTCCCCCGCTTTTATAAAATATTTGTCTTTTGACCCATGAGAATGCTCCATGATAGGCTGAAATAATCGTTTTCCATAAAAGCGGTGGAGTGAGTTTCAAATTTTTAACAGTTTAGTTGGGACAAAAGCGTCCGTGAAAAAAGTATTTGGGCATCGAATGCTGTCACTCTCTTATAGATGCAGACAAGTACAGGTTAGAATTTTCGGATTCCTCGTCGAATCATCACCGTTCATTTCCGATCCCTTTACTGTATTTATAGGAATTAGATTGTTGTTGTTTATCTATTGAATCATAGAGCGATTTTTGTTAAAATCTTTCTTTTTGCTTTTTCTGGCTGAAGGGGGAGTACTTTCGACTACACTAGAAAAGCATTTTACTATTCATTGATACATGGAGTCATTTTGCTGTTTACTCATATATGGAAGCGCTTTGCCGCGCGCTTATGTGTAAGGACACTTTACTTGAGGCATTGTCACCTTTCGATAACCACTTCCGATGTCCGTACGATTAGATGTAGACTTTAAGATTTTATGAATGCGGTAGCTTTTCGTCGTGCCAGATCTGGAGAAGTTACCACATCCAGAAAACCTAAAGATTCACAACGATACTAACCGATATTGTAAGTGTCTTTTGAAAAGTTGACAATCAAACAGTGACAAGTAAAGCGAATACATCAGAACTCAGCAAAGTGCGTTCATTAGTATTGCGTTGCAAAGAGCCATCATATGTCAGTACACATAATTATGTATTACGGTATAAATAACTAAAAAGTAGGAAATAAATTTAACTTTTTCAAAAAAATGTATACCCGACTCAAAAAAAAAAGCGCTAAAAAGAATTAAATAATTCTATAAAATTCTATAATGACAAATCGTTATCCAATAACCACACATTGACTATCATGTACCGGTATAAAACGGTTAAATTTAATATATAGAATTTAATATCCACCAAACATAGGTTTTCCAGAGAATATTTTTTATAAGAGATTAATTTACATATTTTTGATTTAATTTTTGAATATATACATATAAAAAGTAAGGAATTACTTTTTGAAGTTAGTGCCTAACTATCATAAGTATAGTAAGAATTGTGGATATATTTTGTCTAGTACCATAAATAAAATGGGGAAATAATTATCGATTATGATTGTTTGGCACCAACTTCAAAAAGTAATTCATTACTTTTTATATGTATATATTCAAAAATTAAATCAAAAATATATAAATTAATCTCTTGTATAAAATATTCTCTGGAAAACCTATGTTTGGTGGATATTAAATTCTATATATTAAATTTAACCGTTTTATACCGGTATATGATAGTCAATGTGTGGTTATTGGATAACGATTTGTCATTAGAGAATTTTATAGAATTATTTAATTCTTTTTAGCGCTTTTTTGGAGTCGGGTATACATTTTTTTGAAAAAGTTAAATTTTTGTTTCTCAGTGCATTGTATAAAAGGGTCGTGCAGAAAATTCTCACTTCGATATTTACTTTTATGGAAACAATGGCCCATTCAATCAGAGAAAATATGAGTAAATGAGACACAAGAAACTTGCAATTAAAATGATATAGAAGAAATTTGCAGTAAAAAAGAAGGCTAAGAAATCAGTGGCGATGTGTGAGTATTCCTTGTGATCGTGACTAGTTCTCAACTTTGCAATCTACGATAATGGCACTTGGTGCATGAAAAAATCCGTCGTGCGTACAAAATCATCCCAGTTCCAAAAAAAAAAAAAAAAAAAAAAAAACACACACAATTCGGGTTGTGCCTAGTTCGGTGAATATCTCGTTACATTTAAAAAATT
The DNA here is from genome assembly GCA_964019185.1 of Maratus speculifer. NCBI lineage: Eukaryota > Metazoa > Arthropoda > Arachnida > Araneae > Salticidae > Maratus > Maratus speculifer. The sequence continues at coordinate 210,466 of CAXHSM010000570.1, read as the reverse complement.
ACGAGATCAAACTCGAGTATTGTTGGTTGCAATTATGGACGACTCGTATGGAGTTCTGTAGAAGAGTAACTCCCCGGGCCCAGGCTTTTTTTTTTTTCACTTTTTTCTTTCTTCAATTTTCAACAACGTACAGAAAATTCCAAGCATCATAATTAATGGCAATCTAAAACCGGCAAACACAGTTACAAATACGATAAAATAAATAGCGATACAACTAAGTTATTATTTGACAGATCTTCACATGAGACAAACAAGTGGGTTCCGCCGCTCGGCCAAGTATTGCCCAGCAGGTAGTGACCTGGTTTGCTGTTAAATAATAATAATAATGGTTTCCTACATTGGACTGCTTCCTAAAGGATGAGGTAATCGAAATGGAGACCTCCATCCTGAAGTGTAACTTAGAAAAGAAAGTTTTTGTATTTTCTATTAAACGAAAGATTCTTAAAATTCTTTAGGATAACCTTTTCTGGAAAAGAAGATGTATATATGATATAGTATTCAGATAATTTCAGTTAGAAAATAAATTTAACTTTTTAAAAAAATATATAACAGACTTCAAAAAACGCGCTAAAAAGAATTAAATAATTCTTCAAAATTCTCTAATGATAAATCGTTATCCAATAACCACACGTCGGATATCATGTACTCGCATAAAAACGGTTAAATTTAATATATAGAATGTAATATCCACCAAACATAGGTTTTCTAGAGAATATTTTTTACAAAAGATTAATTTACACATTTTTGATTTAATTTATTATTATATACATATAAAAAGTAATAAATTACTTTTTGAAGTTGGTGCCAAACAATCACAATCGATAATGATTATCCCCATTTTATTCATGGTACTAGGCATAATATATCCACAATTCTTACTATACTTAAGATAGTTTGGCACCAACTTCAAAAAGTAATTTATTACTTTTTATATGTATATATTAATAAATTAAATCAAAAATGTGTAAATTAATCTTTTGTAAAAAATATTCTCTAGAAAACCTATGTTTGGTGGATATTAAATTCTATATATTAAATTTAACCGTTTTTATGCGAGTACATAATATCCGACGTGTGGTTATTGGATAAGGATTTATCATTAGAGAATTTTGAAGAATTATTTAATTTTTTTAGCGCGTTTTTTGAAGTCGCTTATATTTTTTTTTGAAAAAGTTAAATTTATTTCCTTCTTTTTAGGTATTTATACCGTAATACATAATTATGCATACTGACATATGATGGCTCATTGCAATGCATTGCTAATGGAAGCACTTTGTTGAGTTCTGATGTATTCGCTTTACTTGTCACTGTTTGATTGTCAACTTTTTAAAAGATACTTACAATATCGGTTAGTATCGTTGTGAATCTTTAGATTTTCTGGATGTGGTAACTTCTTCAGATCTGATCCGACGAAAAGCTACCGCATTCATGAAATCTTAAAGTCTACATCGACTCGTACGGACATCGGAAGTGGGTATCGAAAAGTGACAATGCATCAAGTAAAGTGTCCTTACACATAAGCGCGAGGCAAAGTGCTGCCATATATGAATACACAGCAAAATGATTCCATGTATAAATGTATAGTAAAATGTTTTGTAGTGTAGTCAAAAGTACTCCCCTTCACTCAGAAAAAGCGAAAAGAAAAATTTTAGCAAAAATCGCTCTATGATTCAATAGATAAACAGCAACAATCTAATTCCCATAAACGCAGTAATGTCATCGGAAATGAGCGGTGATAATTTGACGAGGAATCCGAAACTCAATCTATTCTTGGCTGGCTCAAATATTTATTTCACAGACGCTTTTTTCCCAACTACACTGTTAAAAATGCGAAACATTTGCTGCATCGTCACTCCATCGCTTTTATAGAATATCTCTATTTTGACCAATGAGAATGCTCCATAATATAGTGAAGTAAACGTTTTCTATAAAAACGGTGGAGTGACAATGCAGCAAAAGTTTCAAATTTTTACACTATTAAAAATTTTTTAACTTTTGCTGCTTCGTCTCTTCACCGCTTGTATAGAAAAAGATTACTTAAATGTATTATGGAGGATTCTCATTGGTGAAAATAGAGATATTCTATAAAAACGATGGAGTGGCGATGTAGCAAAAGAGATATGTTTTTTCTCCGGAACAAAATATACATTAAAGGATTTTCATCTTTTCAGCAACTATTTCGCATGTCGATTGGTATCGATGGCTATTTCCGCTTTAGTGGATGTGAGAACTTGTCCAATTAAGATTTAAAATTTCGGAAATTTACCACATCCAGAAAACTTTCACGTCCACAATGAAATCAGTAGACATTGGAAATGAGCGTTGAAAAATTGACAGTCCATCAGTACACTGTTATAAATGTTGTGAAAAATTATCTTTGTTTTTAAAGCTATTTATTTTTGGACTAATGAGAATGATCTAAAAACGCCTATGGAGCGTTTTCATTGATCAGAAAATAGATAGCCATTAAAAACAGAGGTAATTTTTCACGATATTTTTAACAGGGTAAAGTTCCTTACACAATCAGAGCGCGTCAAGTTGCTTCCATGATTCAATGCATAGCAAAGTAATTCTATATGTTCGTACGTATTAAAATACCCCTTTTATTCATAAAAATTAAAAAGGAAGATGTTATCAAAATCACCAGACGCGGTTTTCCAAATTACAGAAAACTTAAGAATTTCTTTTCCAGAACTTGGCGGTAGTCGCTCTAACGAATTTGTTTTATGAGTGCAAGAAGTTAACTAGCTTAACTTTAATCGTAAGCTTATAATTTTTTTTCGTCATTTATATTTGTCTAAATGTAAATCTAAAGACAGTGTACATACACATAGCAATGCACTTTAATCACTTTGTGAATCAGACATAACAAGTACTCTGATACACAAACACTTGTGCTTTGATGTATAAGGCTCTTTGGAGATGAATTTTCAGATTTTCGATACCTATTTCTTATGTCTGTATTTATCGATGTGGATCTTTCACTTTGGTGGATACGAGAATTGTTCCAGCTAAGATTTCGTACTTTGGAAAAAATTCGCATCTCTGTAACATAATTTAAGATCCAGAAGTATTATTCGCTGTTTAGCAAAACAAGATTAACCAATCATAAGCCTTCATTTTTGAGAACTTTCAATGTTTGAAGGACAGTGTCTAGAATACATGGAGTGAAAATCTGCTATCCAAACAGTATTCAAAATTTGTATCCTTTAAATGTGCAACGATGCTACGGAATTTCAAAGTGTCGATTACAGCGAAATCTACGCGATTTTCGTATTACATTGTCTAGACTAACAATAATTTTTGCAATTTTAGAAAATTTCCTGCTTATGTCGCTCTTATCTTTAGATTTCTTCAGCATCGTTGCACATTTAAGGAATACAAAAATTTAGCGCATTCTTAAGTGTTACTGATATAGCCTAGATGCTATTACTTCCGCTTAGATGGATAAGAGAATTTGGCCAGAATCAAGGAAGAATTTGCACTGTTAACGAAACCAGATTAATTTATGAGAACGCTGAATTTTTGCAAATTTTCACTGTTTTAAGTAAATTTTCTTATTTATGAACCTCGTTTCGAAAACAGCGCAAAAATTATGTGAATCCGACCCTTGTTCAGTTAGGATTTTACCCTTTGAAAAATCGTACACTGTTAAAAATTTGATACATCTGCTGCAGCGCGACTCCACCTCTTTTATAGAAAACTGTTATTTTACTGTGTTATGGAGCATTCTCATTGGTCATAAAAGAGATATTCTGTAAAAGCTGTGGAGTAACGCTGCAGCAAATGGATCAAATTTTTTACAGTGTGTGTCTATGTAAATGTAACAAACACTGTAAAAAATTTTACCCTTTTGCTGCATCGTCACTCCGCCGCTTTTATAGAACATCTCTCTTTTGACCCATGAGAATGCTCCATGATAGGCTGAAGTAATTGTTTAATATAAAAGCGGTGGAGCGATGATGCAGCAAAAGGATAATTTTTTTACAGCGTAAAAGCATGAAAATGAACGCTTCTAATTGGTCGATTACTTCAAAATGAACTTGAAATTTAAAGTTTTTATTTTTAAAAAAGTTCTAATCATCAGATTTTTATGAAATTTAAATGAGACCACATGGGCCCCATACGCTTTCAAACAAAAAAAGAATTATCAAAATCGGTTCATATTTGCAAAAGTTATGCGTGAAAAACAAATACATACAGGTCGAAATCACAACCTCCTCTTTGAAGTCGGTTAAAAAGTATTATTAAATAATGTCTGTATAACATTTAAAACACATTTGCAATATCTTGATGATTATTCAAATTGTTTTCCAGCATCAATATATTTAACATATCATTGCTTTGCGTAACAAAAGCATTGGTATTTTATACAGGGTGATTCAGCTCGTCGGTGACGAACTTTAAGGATCGATAGAGCACACCTAGACGAACATTTTTGAATAGGGAATGTAGGGTCCCTGACGCGATGGTAAGGCGCTAGGCGCTTTCGAAAATTTGGGTGCCAAAATTCGAAACGTCATAAAAACTAGGGAAATGGTTAGATTTTCTTGCTTGTTGCGTCGAAATGATTCTGTTTGTTTAGACTTTCTTCAGTACCAATTTGATAAGCGTATCTCTTAAAACATGGATAGGGGGCGCTGCAGACTTTGGAGAGCTAGACAACAACTTTAAGTCCGTTATTTTGATAATTTAACACATGCTCGCCAAAGTTTATACTCTAACTTAAAGTTTGAACCCAAAAGTAGAGCCCTGCAAAAAGCGTAAGAGCTGGAATAAAATGTCAAAGTACTGGGTGGTCGAAACTCGAAGGCTCCTAAGAGATAAACAAACAGATTTCTTGACTTATGGCATGCATTTTCATGATTCTGTTTGCTGGGGCTCTCTGAAACTCAGTTGAACGGTACAAAAAGAAACATCGATAGGGGGCGCTTTGGGCAAAAAACATAATTCGTTGACATTTCGGACGCTAACTGGAAACGGGGCGCTACGATCAGTTAGAAACAAAACAAGAGAGTAATTTACTTATCATAAGAAGCTATTAAAACTGCAGTTTTTTTTTTTTTTTTTTTAACAAGCATAGCTGGTTTCAATCATGCACAATGCGCGCAATAAAATTTACATAAGGTGCTTTTTGCTGATTTATGCAAAAGATATCGTACCATATCGATATGCAAAAGATACGTAATGCGTAGACGACAACGCGAGATGACGTAGTTGTATGCGCAGACACGTCTTTTGAACGTGCGGTACCTACTTAAGCTTCGGGTTACTTGTCTTCAGATCGGTAGTAGGATGGAACGGTACACAAACTCTGAATTGGCTGACATGCATTTGGCGTATGGCGCTGCTGGTTGTAATGGACGAGCCGCTCAGCGGTTGTACGCCGAGCGTTACCCCAACAGGCAAATCCCCTGCCATGCCTTCTTCGCTCGAGTACACCAGAGGTTGTCCACAACGGGATCTTTCGACGGAGGCAGGCCTGAACGGGAGCGATCAGTGAGCACCCCCGACAACGAAGAGGCTGTGCTTAACCTGGTTGAGGACAACCCAGGTCTTAGCACGAGAGATATCGCCAGACATGTTGGCATTTCGCAAGAAACTGCGTGGCGCATCTTACGTTCCCGGAATCTGCACCCCTACCACATCCAGCGGGTGCAGTTGCTCAGAGAGCAGGATTTTGGCCCTCGAGTGGAATTCTCAAGATGGTACTTGGCGATGAGATCCAGGGATCCCCGTTTTGTAAACAGCATTTTGTTTACGGACGAGTCCACCTTCAGCCGGGAGGGAATGTGGAACGCCCACAACAGTCATGTGTGGTGTGATGAAAATCCACATGAAACCAGAAGCCGAGCAGCCCAGGAGCGTTTCTCAGTAAATGTGTGGGCCGGCATTCTGGGGGATTGCCTCATTGGCCCTTATTTGTTACCTGAACGGCTGACAGGTGGAAATTACCTGATTTTCCTGGATCAAGTGCTGCCGCAGCTTCTGGAGGAGGCGCACGTACCCGAAGGTTCGCGTCGCCAGATGTGGTTCCAGCACGATGGAGCTCCGGCCCATTACACGAACGACGTGCGTCTCCATCTAAACGCAAGGTATGGCCAGCGGTGGATCGGGCGTGGGGGTCCAGTTCACTGGCCTGCCCGATCACCAGACCTCACCTGCTTGGATTTCTTCCTTTGGGGTTACCTGAAGGCCGAGGTATACCATACACCTGTCAGCAGTGCTGAAGAACTTGTGGCGCGCATTGTGGCAGCTGCAGGGCAGATCAGAGATACTCCTGGCATTGTTGGAAACACACACTCCTCAATGCGACGGAGGTGCGAAGCCTGCATCATGGCCCAAGGTCGAAATTTCGAGCATCTTCTGTAGTGTTATTTTTTGTAAATAAATTTCCAGTATCATTGATGTTTTTGGTCTAAATTTATTCAGAAGTGTTGAGCAGAGGTAGAAAATGTGTTTTCATTATTACTAACTGATCGTAGCGCCCCGTTTCCAGTTAGCGTCCGAAATGTCAACGAATTATGTTTTTTGCCCAAAGCGCCCCCTATCGATGTTTCTTTTTGTACCGTTCAACTGAGTTTCAGAGAGCCCCAGCAAACAGAATCATGAAAATGCATGCCATAAGTCAAGAAATCTGTTTGTTTATCTCTTAGGAGCCTTCGAGTTTCGACCACCCTGTATTTTGACATTTTATTCCGGCTCTTACGCTTTTTGCAGGGCTCTACTTTTGGGTTCAAACTTTAAGTTAGAGTATAAACTTTGGCGAGCATGTGTTAAATTATCAAAATAACGGGCTTAAAGTTGTTGTCTAGCTCTCCAAAGTCTGCAGCGCCCCCTATCCATGTTTTAAGAGATACGCTTATCAAATTGGTACTGAAGAAAGTCTAAACAAACAGAATCATTTCGACGCAACAAGCAAGAAAATCTAACCATTTCCCTAGTTTTTATGACGTTTCGAATTTCGGCACCCAAATTTTCGAAAGCGCCTAGTGCCTTACCATCGCGTCAGGGACCCTACATTCCCTATTCAAAAATGTTCGTCTAGGTGTGCTCTATCGATCCTTAAAGTTTGTCACCGACGAGCTGAATCACCCTGTATAATGAAAGTACATTTAGAAAAATATTTTTAAAAATATACTACAAAACGTTTATGAGGTTACTGAGAATTTCCTAGAAAACTGGGATGCCTAGAACTTTTAATGTGGCAGCAACAAATGAAATTCATGCAACAGATGCATCTTTCAGCTGTAAAATAAAAGTTCTGTAAAGTTACTGAGAAAATGTAAAGTTACTGTTACCAGTTTTTGTGAATTTGGGAAATCTAAAACTTTTTATTTAACAACAACAACAACAAGAACAGCAAAAATATTCCAAGTTACCAATAAAATTTTAGTACACGTACAAATTTCTGTAGCTTTACAAACCTAGTTTTGTAGATTTACATGTTTTCTGTACAATATAAACATATATTATTATATGTAAAATAACATATAAAATTTTAGAAAACATACAGATTTCTGAACCTTTTACAAAAACCTTTTTTTTCAGTGTACAGGCAATAACATATATATAATTATTGTTTAAGAGCCGACAGCAAAAACCCTAAGACATCAAGCACAGGAAAAAAAATCTTTTTTTATTGAAGAGTACACTGTAAAAGAAATTCATTAAATCTACGATAGAAACTCCTGGCAGCCATGTTGCCAGCAGTTTCTGCCATAAAAATTGCAGTAAAATTAGATGCATTAAAAAAAATTATATCTAGTGTTACCGGAATTTTTTCAGCAAAAAACTGCTGGCAACATTGCTGCTAACAGTTTTTGCAAAATTTAACGTTCACCAATAATCAAAGGCTTCCGGCAGACATGGATCATTAAATTTCGCTATTTCTATTGTTCCATAAAGTAAATTTTTTTTTCGAATTAACCTTTAGGATTTTCATGAGTCTTGGACTATTATTTTGAACTATTAGTATTAGGCTATTTATTTTGAACAATATCATTTTATTCATTTCTTTTCTGTGTCTCTTCTTTGTGTACAATGGTAAATAAATAAATTAATAAATAAATAAATACAAAAATACGCAGTCTTTTAAGAAATTAAAACAATAATAACAATTTTCTTTTAAACTTTCAATTTTTTTACAACATTTTCCTGATTTATCGTCTGATTTCAAAAACTATTTTAAAACGAGTTCAAACAGTTGCGGAAAAAAAAAGAGATTTATGCTCTATATCTGTAAGCGCGACATATAACTGCTACATCCTTTTGTTTTAAATGTAGTGTTTCTGCATCAGTAATTATGGAAATTATTCCTTTTAAGAGAAAATATACTGTATGTATAGTTAAAGAAATTTCATATGTATGGTGATGGAAAATGTTTCAAATAGAAACATCGAAAGTGACAATTTTAAGACAGCTGAAAAAATGTCCGCAAAGGTTTTTTAAATCGATTTATTTAAATTAAACAATAGTAATTTATTGAATCTGAATGATTTATTTATCGAATTTCTGTAGTAAGTGTAACATAATTTATCAACAGATTAAAAGAACGTTACATTAATTATTTTGAATAACATCAATTTTCTTTCTTTTAATTTATTTCTTTATTTGTGTGTATCTGTGCGAAGATAAACTAAATAAATAAATAAATAATACGCAGACATCTAAGACATTTGAAAGAAAAAACTTTTAATTTTTTTTTCATTTCAATTTTTTACAACATTCTCCTGATTTATCGTATGATTCCAAAATCTATTTTAAAACGAGTTCAGACAGTTGCGGAAAAAAGGAGATTTATTTTCTAGATCTGTAAATGCGACATATTATTGTTACGTCTTTTTTTATGAATGTAGTATTTCTACATCATTAATAATGGGAATTATTCTTTTCGGGATCAAACAAATATATTAGATGCATAGTTTAAAAAATATATATGAAGATGGAAATTATTTTAAATGGAAACATTGAAAAAGACATCTCTAAGGAAGTTTTAAAAATTTCCGCAAAGACTTTTAAAATTGATTTATTTAATTTAAACAATAGTAATTTATTAAACCTGAATGATTTATTTAGAGAATTTCTGCAGTTATTAAAATAAAATTGTAGAATACTTTGACCCCATTTTTCTTTTAATTTTTTTTTCTTTTTGCTTTTTTTAAAGATATTTTCTTTCTGTCAATAATTTTTAAAAGTTAAAATAGTTTTGAAAAATGCTCATTTCAATTTGTCACTGAAAGGTCACATTTAAGATGTCTGAATCTATCAGATAAGACAATACCTCGTTAATTGTTTAGAACTTCAATTTCACATCTTGATTTCGAGGAAGGAATACCTTTACCATATCAAAGGAAAAACAACCAAATGACTGAACTAAAATTAGGTTTCTTATAAAATTAATCAAAAGACTGCGGTTTCATGTTTAATAAAAAAAATCTTTATTTTCAATTTTATAAAACTTGAAAATGCTTGCATTATCAGCGTTTTTATGTTTAATAGAAAATAAATATCCGATGGTAAAAAAATAAAGATATAAAATAAAGATGTAGGTACAACTAAAGGCTTCATGGAAGTAAATAAAAAACTTTTCAATAGCTCGATACTGTTTTATGCTTGCAGTTAATTCTTTGCGGGGTAATAAGAGATTATAATATACATGTTATGAGCAATTATGTGATATTAAAGGAAAGGAAATGAAAAAAACTAAAATTATTTCTCAATTTGCAAATTTCATCCTTAAGGTAAACATGCGCTTTCATATTTAGAGTAAATCTTTACAGTTGCAATAGTGAAAATGCAGACGCAGCTAAAAGAAAAGTTTATCTTTCTTATTTTATGAAAAATCAACATGTAGTTAAAAAAATGCAAATGATAAATGCGCTCTTTTTTTAGATGTTTTTGAAGTTCAGTCAAAAATGAATGATTTGAAATATTGAAATCTCACTTTAGCCTTTCTATTTTTATATCTAAAAATTTTGAATAATGCTTTGAAAACTCTGATACCACACATTTTGCTTTTCTTCGAAATATGAAATCAAAATCATTTTTTAAATGGTTGGTCAATGAGATTTTAAATCCCCCTCATTTATTTTAAACCTATGACACCATGATGAATTCATATAAAAAAATCTCTCCTGGTAGTTATTGTTTTAAAATCCTCTTATCTATTTAATCGCTATGATTGAAGTCTGTCTTTTTTCTACTTGCTGATTTTTAAGAAAATATATTCTTAACTTTATTTCAAGTATTAAAATTTATTCAAATTAGCTAAGAGTGAGTTTCGCTACACCCAAAATTATAAATTAATTGTATATTTAATAATCATTTTGAACAAAACAAAAAGGGAGACACACAGAGAGAGAGAGAGAGAGAGAGAAATTTTGAGAAGCATATTCTGAAAAAAAAGGTAAAATATTAATTTTCGCAAGATATATTTTAAAAAACTGCATCGCACTCCTAAAAGTTAAACATTATAAGTAAATTTGAGATCTAACATTTCTTTATCTTTTCAGGTAAAAAAATCTAAAGTTTTAAGAAAAAAATCAGACATTGTGTACCTAAGTTTGGTATCTTTAAAATGACTTTTATATTTTCCTAAAATAGGCTATTTCACCGGTTCTCAACCTATGGGTTGTGTTTCACTTGTCGGACGAACTGGTATTTTCGTGGGAAACGGAATAGTTGACGTTTGCCATAAAAATGTACTTCTCATTTCCTCCTTTGGAAAGAGCATGATAAATACGATGTTTCATAAACGAAATAATCATAAAAGCTATCAGCTTAAACTAAAACATCGGGAGACTGTGGTATCTTTAACAATAATTAATACTTAGAGAATAAAAATATTAATTTAGAGAATTTAAAAAAAAATATTTTACTTAGAGAATTTTATTCGGAGAATTTTAGAGAACGGAAATTTTTTTTTTCTGAAATCTTTTATTTTAATAGCGGAACTTATAAATTTCATGAAAAAAAAAAAACCTCACAAATGCTTTTTTTTCTTTGCATGAGATTTCTTTCCAATCTCAAATGAATGATTTAAAATACTGATACATTCGGCATTTGTTTTAAAATATTTTTTTCTTTTACTTCTCCATTATATTAAAGGATTCAAAACTTTTCTTCTACCTCATATTTTTCATGACTATAAAAAAAAGAGAGAACAAAGATCATTTGAATATATTTTGATTGTCATCTTCATGATCGTGGATTGCTTTAGGAAACTTTTCTGTGTGCGTCTTTTTAAATATTTCAGTGGTTTTACTGTACATAGTTTTTCCAATGATGTGATATTTGGTTAAAAGAGAGTATTTTATTTTTAAATTTTTAAATTAATGCTTAGGATTAATAAATGAAATATGAATTAAAAACAATAAATATTAAATCCTTTCTTTTTTAGAGTTCCTTCCTAAAAAAATAAAAACAGAACCATTCTAGGGTCAGTCCTGTCCCTGTGTCTGTCTGTTACAGCTGTTTCACTTGTAAAATATGCAACATGGAAAATTTAAACTGGTGACTATTAAGAATACTGACCCACATATTTACAGTTTTTAAAACATTCACAAACATAACTAGGGAAAATGTAGACGGGCTAATTAAATTGCTTGAAAAAAATATTTTCTTTGTATATATTGTGGGGTATTGTGTGAAAGCCCTTATAACGCTGAACTCATAAATGCATTTCTTTTAATTTTAGGTATATTTTTAGAGATATCGCAGAAAATATAGAGGAATAACATGTAAACCTGTCATCTATTTATGAATCTAATCAAACTAATATTATGAAGAAAATTAGATATAGTAGACATCAAATTTAAACCTTGCAGAAAAACTAAAACTACAGCGATTATCCTAAATTATATACTTTTTTAGAAAAGAGCTTTTTTCCGTTACACACAAATTTCGATTCATGAGCATTCAGCAAAGTCGTTGAGGAGAACTGGATGTACCTATCGTTACAAAATTGGGTGATGGGTTAATCAGATAAATGCTATGGTATTTACGACAAGTTTATATTGAGTGTATGTCACAATGCGCCTCTCGTGTTTTTAAGAGTTAATGAACAGTAAATTGCCGTGAGCAATCATTTTGACTGCTACCATGTGAATATATTTCAGTTCAAATCATGTTTGTGGAAATTTTTATTATAAAAATGTATAAAAGATAGAAAGATGAAAAGTGTTAAAAAATGAAGACGAAAATGTTAAATAAAAAATCCAAACAATTTTAAATCAAAAATCTGGTGTGAAATGTTTTTATAAAACTTGACTAACATTTCCGGTTTCTTAATGTTAAAATCTATCTATAAAAACGTGGATCAGACCATAGCGATATTGCAAATTTGTGACATACTTTCGAAGCGCCCTTAGCTAATGTCCTCAAAAGTTTTTAAAATTGATTTATTTAATTTAAACAATGGTAATTTATTAAATCTGAATGATTTATTTAGTGAATTTCTGTAGTAAGTGTAACATAGTTTGTCAATTGATTAAAAGAAAGTTATATTAATTATTTTGAATAACAACAATTTTCTTTCTTTCTTTTGTTTAATGAATAAATTTATTTATTTATTTGTGCGTGCTTGTACGATGATAAACTAAATAAATAAATAAATAATACGCTGACATCTAAGACATTTGAAAGCAAAAAAAAAAAAAAAAACTTGTAATTATCTATTACACTTTTATTTTTTTTAAACATTCTCCTGATTTATTATATGATTCCGAAATCTATTTTAGAATGAGTTCAGAAAGTTGCGAAAAAGAGATATTTATTTTCTAGTTCTGTAAAAGCTACATATTAGTTTTAGTCCTTTTTTTATAAATGTAGTATTTCTGCATCATTAATAAGAAAAATTATTACTTTCTGAAACAAAGAAATATATCGCATGTATAATTTAAAAAAAAAAATACATGTGGAGATGGAAAATGTTTTCAGTTGAAACTTTGAAAATGGCAACTCTAAGATACTTAAAAAAATGTCCAGAAATATTTATAAAATTGATTTATTTAATTTAAACAATAGCAATTTATTAAATCTGAATGATTTATTGGGAGAATTTCTGCAGTGAGTAAAATAAACTTCTAGAATACTTTAACCCCATTTTTCTTTTAACTTTTTTTTCTAAGATATTTTCTTTCTATCAATATTTTTTTAAAGGTAATTGTACAAATTTATTTGGAAAACGTTCATTTCAATTTGTCACTAAAAGGTCACAATTAGGATGTCTGAGTCTATCAGACGATGCTCTGAAGGTAAAACAATGCCTCGTTAATTGTTCGGAACTTTCATTGTATGCTTGATTTCGAGAAAAGAATACCTTTAACAAATCAAAGGAAAAATAACCAAAAGATTGAACATTAGGATTTTTTTTAATAAAATTTATCAAATGGCTGCAGTTTCATGTTTAAAGAAATGCTTTATTTTCATTTTTATAAGACTTGAAAATGCTTGCATTAGCAGTCATATTGTGTTTAATAAAAAATAATTATGCGATGGTGAAAAATAAATGAATATATAGATATAACTAAATGTACGAAGAAAGCAAATTTAAGACTTTTCAATAGTTTAATATTATTTCATGCTTACAATTAATTCTTTACTAGGCAATAAGGGATTATAACATACATATTATGAGCAATTATGTGATATAAAAGGAAAAGCAATGCGAAAACTATTATTTTCCATCTTCAAATTTCATTCTTATGATAAATATGCTATTACATATTTAGAGTAAATCCTTTTAGTTGCAACTGTGGAAATGCAGACGCAGCTAAAAAAATTGACATTCTTATTCCATGAAAAATCACCATGCAGTTAAAAAAATGCGAATGATAAATGTGTTCTTTTTTAAAAATATATTTAAACTTCAGTCAAAAATGAATGATTTGAAATATTAAAATCTCGCTTAAGCCTTTTAGTATTTTTATGTGTAAGAATCTGAAATAATGCTTTGAAAACTTTGATTTAACACATTTTCATTTTGTTCAAAATATGAAATAAAATTTTTTTAAAGCGGTTAGTCAATGAAAACTTGAATTTCCCTCGTTTATTTTAAACCTACGGGACCTTGATGAATTCATATATAAAAATATCTCTCTCGGCAATTATTGCTTTAAAATCCTCTTATCTATTTAACCTCTTTAAAATCAAAGGCTGATTTTACATAAAAACAACATTAAAGTTAACTTTTTAAAGTGAAAGTGTGTGAATAAATAAATATGTAAGGTTCCCAAATAAAAGTTCTCATGCCAATACTTTTTACAGTTACTATTTTATGAATATTTAAACATGAATGGAAAATTTTGCAAAACGCTTAAAGGGTTAAATGAGGTCTGTCTTTTTTCTACTTGCTGAATTTTAAAAAAATATGTTCTTAATTTTATTTGAAATGCTAAAATTTATTCAATTTCGCTAAGAGTGAGTAAACTTCACCTAAAATTACAAATTAAATGTATGTTTAATAATCATTTTGAACAAAAAGAGAGAGAGAGAGAGAGAGAGAGAGAGTTTGATTTTTTGAGAAGCATATGCTGATAAAAGATGCTAAAATATTAATTTTCCCAGGAGATATTTTTAAAAAATGCATCGCCCTCCTAAAAGTTAAACACAACGGAAGTAAATTTGAGACCTTCCGTATTTTTATCTCTTCAGGTAAAAAAAAAATCTAAAGTTGTAAGGAAAAAAATCAGATATTGTGTATCTAAGTTTTCTATTTTAAAAATGACTTTTATATTTTCCTAAAATAGGCTATTTCAGCGGTTCTCAACCTGGCGGTTGCGCTCCATATGTTGGAGCATGGTCATGCTTGTTGGTCGCACGGGTGTTTTGGTGGGACCTGGAACAGTCTAGCTTTGCCATAAAAATACATTTCTCATTTCCGCCTTTGAAAAGAGTATGACAAATACGATATTTCATAAACGAGTAATCATGAAAGCTATCAGCTTAAACTAAAACATCAAAAGACTACGGTATCTTTCATAATAATCATCACTTAGAGAATAAAAATATTAATTTAGAAATTAAAAACATATTTTTTTCCGAGAATTTTAATTAGAGACTTTTTTAAAAAAATTATAGTTTGAAATCTTTCATTTTAATAACGGAACTTATTATTTTATGAAAATAAAATCTCTTACAAATGCTTATTTTTCTTTGCATGAGATTTATTTTTCAATTTCAAAGGAATGATTTAAAATATTGAAACATTCGGCATTTGTTTTAAAATATTTTTTCTTTTACTTCTCAACTATATTAACGGCTTCTAAACTTTTCTACTACCTCATACTTTCCTTGGCTGTAAAAGAAGGAGAACAAAAATCATTTTCATATATTTCGATTTTCATCTTCATGATCGTGAATTGCTTTGGAAAACTTTTTTTTTGTGTGTGTGTCTTTTAAAATATTTAAATTGTTTTATTGTATATAGCTTTTCCAATAATGTGATTATTGATTAAATGACAATATTTTATTTTACAGTTTTAAATTAATGCTTAAAAATGATAAATAATAATGAATTAAAAAATAATAAATCCATTGTTTGTTTAGGGTACCGTATTGAAAAAATTAAAATTGGTATCATAGTAGGATAACTCCTGTTTCTGTCTGTCACAGTTGTTTCATTTGTAAAATATGCAACGTGGAAAATTTAAACTGATGAATGTGATAAAGACATTGACCCACATTTCTGTATATTTTGAAACATTCACAAATATATTTAGGGAAAACATAGAGGGGCTAATTAAATTACTTGACAAAAAACTTTTTACCTTTGTATATGTTGTGGGGTACCGTGTGAAAGCTTTTATAACGCTGAACTCAAAAACATATCTCTTTTAATTTTAGGTATAATATTTTTAGAAATATCGTCGAAAATATGAAGGGGTAATATGTCACCCCACCATACATTTAGGAATCTTTTGAAACTAATATTATGAAAAAATGAGAGATAGTACACATTAATTTAAATCTTGCAGGAAAACTAAAACTATAGCGATTGTACTAAATCATACCGATTTTGAGAAAAGACCCTTTTTCAATTACACAGAAATTTCGATGCATGAACATTAAGCAAAGTCGTTGAGGGGCACTGGATATACCTATCATTACAAAATTGGGTGATAGGTGAATCAGATAAATGTTATTGTATTTACATTTTAAATTGAACGTATGTCACAATACACCTTTCATTTTTAAGAGTTAACAGTAAATTTGCACCGAGCAATCATTTTAACTGTACCATATAAATATATTTCAGTTCAAACCACGTTTGTCAGAAATTTTATTATAAAAATGTATAAGATGTACAAAGAAAAAAAATGTTAACACAGTTTAATCGAATATAATTAAAAACATAGTAATTTTTTTTAAAGATTTGTTAGAATATATCTATTTTGATAAGTTTTATATAAAATCTCGAACTTAGGTTGCAGTGTCACAATGTGATTTTATAAATAAATGGGCTAGATTGCTCTATAAAATAATAATAGTAATAATAATAATTAGTCGGATGTGGCAACCCTCAAACTTTTTATCTATTTCACACACATTAATACCTCCAGAAAATTGAAACATAGGAGCCTCAATGGTTAGGTAAATTACACCAAAATCTAATCTGCAACAACTTATTTCAAGTTCTAACTGAATCTGAAATTTGATGAAATTCCGTGTATTAATATTTGAGATATAATTATCGCAGAAATCTTGAGAAAACCGGATAGAAGAGCCACTTTTTGAACAATTTATTTTAAACTAATGAATACTAATTTATATCAAGCACTAATTTAATTTGAATTTTGATGAAAACATGTGCGTTAGTACCTGAAATAGATCTATTGCGAAAATCATGAATAATTCCGCGTACCAGCTCCACCTTTTGTGTGATTTATACCACAAGGTAATAAGATCTATATTACATAAAGGAGTAACGGAACTCAATGTTTTATGAAAACCCACTCATTAGTTCTTGAGATATAACTATTGTGGAAATCATGAAAAAGACAGCACAACAGCTCCACGTGTTGAGCGATATACACCAAACACTTATTAGATCCAGTTTGTATCAAGGTCTAACAGAATCTAAATTTTGTGAAATTCCGTGCACTAGACCATGGACGAGAGTGCCTTCAACATTTATGTCATATGCAGACAGACAGAAAGACAGACTGACCAACCCAAAGACGGACACTTTGTAAAAACGTGTTTTTTGGAATCTCTGACCCCTAAAACGAGTAAATCCGTCGAAAACTGGATTTCGAAAATTTGTACGAAACCAATAATTTATTCTTATAAAGACCGAAGACAGTAATGTGTTGCTTATGATTTTCCTATTTCTGCCGAATATTTTTGAAACATTCTGTATCTATAAATTATTATTTGATAGAGCTTCTCAGAAAATTTTCTATATATTTTAATATTTAAAGAAAAATCTATTTGAAAAGGATTTAAGAATAATGTTGGAAACAGAAAAATATTTTATACATCTGTATTCGCAGCAATTTTCTCTCAGGTCGATTTGTTATAAATGTAGTCTTCTGCATCGTTAATAACGGAAATAGTTCTGTTTGGGAATTATGAAATCTGCTATATTTCTTAAAATATATTTTCCAAATACTTTCACAATTCTTTTAAATCATATTGAAAGTGAATTTAAAAGCACCGAAAGAATCTTTCTGAAGTACTTTTGAAATAGATTAATATTCCATTCATTAATCTAATAAAGTTGGAAGATTTATTTATGAAATTATTACATTTTAAATGTATAATTTGAAAATTAATTTTTCATTTCTTATGTTATTCCAACAGACAAGTCTTACAAAACATATCTACTTACATACATAAAATACAAACAGAAATTTTGTCTATTTCTTCTACTTCTCCAATTCTACCGAAGGGATTTTGAAGTAACTTATATCGTTAGATAGGTATTATTTCAAGGAAGGTTTTCGTATGTAGTACATTGTTCTATGTATATAAGTTATAAAGTTATGGCAGAAAGTTCTTTTCTTTTAGACAAAAGGTTACCATTTGGCATATGTTTTTCATTTAGCGTGCTATATTATGCTATCTTTGTTAAAGAATATAAATGTTTATATTAATTAGAAATAAGAAAAAACGCGAACATTTCTAAAAATAAAATAAAAAGTTATTACTGATGTTATTTAATATGCAAATAAGAAAATATCAATTAGAAATAAATAACACTATTTTATTTAAATATGGAGGCAATTTTTATACGGCTTAACCCTTTAACGATCGAAGCATTTTCGTTGCTAAGATGTTAAAATAAATGAATGACACCGGTAAAAGTGAACAAATATATTCGTAAATAAGAAAAAGTGATTTTTCACATGCATAATAAAATGGATTTTTTTAGATTGAAATTCCGGTGTCACTGTTGCATATCGGAATTAAAATTTTGTGGTTTCGTAGAGAAACCAATGAACGTTAAAGGGTTAAATGAAATATGCGTTGTCAAAGTCGATTGATTGAATCAGTATCTGGCAATTTATCACTTTTTTGCTTACATATTTGGCTACGGAATAACAAAAAAGTATCTGAAATTAAAGTTAAATAAAATATAAATGATGCCATTTTTTAAATTGAATTTTTTAAGTATGCCAGGGTTAATTTTAAGAGCTGCTGGATGCATTTTTAAAAATTACTTACATCATTGAATAGGTTGGCGACATATTCATAATATAACATTATTTTTCTTTTTAACAAATTAAGATTTTTTTTTCGTTCGCAAAGATTGTTATTTCTTTATGTTTTTCAGCTGCGCAAACTACATATTATGCTGTTGCTGATTAAATAATTATAACTGTTATATTAATTGGGAAACATATGAACAAAGATAAAAAAAAAACTGTTTGAATTTCATTTAAATAAATATACAATTAAATAAAATAAAAGAATTTACGATTATTTATATGGATATTTATGGTATATACGCATCGGGATACCTAATAATCGCCAAAATGTCATTATTTCATCTGACATGGTTATTGTTTTTAATATAGTATAAATTGTTTATCTATTTTTATTTATTTATTTGATAGAAAACAAATATAACGTTTATAATATAAAAATATATATTTATAAAAATTTTCCGATACTTTGAAAAATTTGAGAAGATATTAAATTGGCCCTCTTTGATTTCTTCGCCAATCGCGCCAATCAGAAGAGGACATGGATATCTTCACTAATTATTTTGTATTTTTAATGAAATGTGTGAAAGGCGTGTATTTCAAATGTATGTAATACTATAACTCTTTTACATGTATGCATTCTAATTGAAATGAGAGACAGATTTACATTTCAAATGGACTGAATACAATAGGAATGACAAATATGTAAACAACATTTGGTAATTTATTATATACGCGTAGCTAACAAAAAAATAATAATTTTCGTTACAATTTTTGTAGCAATTTTATACGAAGAATAATGAAAAAATATGCTGGTACCAAAAGTGACAGCTACATGGACTGTTTATTATGTCAGACATAGTGCTAATACTAAACATTATGATACTACTATTCCACAAGTCAAACAAAAATACAATCGCAATGACACATACATTTACATCGGTAAACATCTAGCTGTAACAACTGAATATAAAATCAACAAAATTTGAAATTATAGTTTTAGTTTATAACATATGTATTAATTAAGGTGGTAAAATTAAGTAATCGATTCTACTGACGATTGGCGTAAGTTGATTGGCATGGTTTGGCGCATAATGAACTTTAAAACAGATGGTTAAATTAATCCTACGATCCACAATCCAATTTACAGAAAATCGGCGTAATTTGGAACATAATTTTTTGAATACATTTTGATAATTTTCTGCTATACCAGCACCCTGTCAAAATGTATATTAAGGGTGTGTTAAAAAATATTTTTACATCCTGAAGAGCTAAAAAATTTCCAAGACATTTTCAGACTCATTTCTGAAATTAAAAACATGAAATTTTTTAGGGGATTTTTGAAGAGATCTATAAGAGGCCGTGTGATTTCATTTTTCGCTCAATTAATTAGAATTTTATTTATAAGTATGACTCTGTTTTTCGTTCCAAGATATCTCGCTTTTGCAAATTCGGTTCAAAACGCCAACTGTGACCTAAAAGTAACATTCTTTTTCATAAATTTTTAATGATAATATTATTATGACATTACATCTGTCTACTTCTACTTTAAGCATAAAATCCAAATTTCGTTCCGGTTGTTGATAACCCAATACCTGCTCAAAGTATTTTCATGGAATAATTGCAGTACCACAATCTGATTTTATTATTATATGATATAGTTTGTTACATAAAAATAAATAAATAATAATAATAAAGTGTTGGCTAGTATTTATAAATTATTATTTAATTGAGATCCTCTGAATATTTTCTATATATTTCAATATTTAAAAGAAAAGTCTGTTAGAAAAATATTTGAGAATAAAGTTGGAAACAAAAATATATATTGTATATCTGTATTCACAGCAATTTTCTCTCAGGTCGATTTGTTATATATGTAGTCTTTCTGCATCATTAATAACAAAAATAGTTCTGTTTGGGAACTAAGAAATCTGCTATATTTCTTAAAATATTTTTTCCATAGAGGTTTACAATTCTTTTAAAGCCTATTGAAAGTGACAGCTTTAAAAGCACTGAAAGAATTATTCTGAAGTATTTTTGAAATTGATTAATTTTCCAATCATTAATATAATAAAGTTGGAAGATTTATTAATGAAATTATTACAGTTTTAAAAGTGTGGTGTACTTTAAAAGTAATTTTTAATTTCTTATGTTATTCCAATAGACAATGCGTTCCAGAACGTATCTTGTAATATTAATTTAATAAATAATAAATTAATGTTATATTTTTTTTCTTTCCTTTTTTCATGAGAATAGAAAATCTTTGTAAATAGAGGTCGAAAGAAATTAAATATGACAGCAAGTATATTTCTCAGCTCTGGTTTTTAATGTATAGTGCTGATATGCGAATTATGTATTAAAACGCTTCACAATGTAATATTTGTAAACACGTATGTAGTATCTCAAAACTGGTGGATAGAAGGTATTGTGCTGAAAACCAACTGTGCCCGTAGGCCAAATCGCTCAGAGATTTTTTTCGAACCCTGGATTTTCTTTTCATAAATACGAGTTAGGTTCCCTTAGAAACCCCCCCCCCATGACCGTTACCATTAATAAAATTGGAAATAATTTCATCAAATATAACAAAAAACACAGGAAATCTTTTAAAAGATTTGTTAAATCTATTTTGATAAACTTACATATGAAACCCCGAACATAGGCAGTAATGTCACAATTTGATTTTCTTAATAAGTCCACTAATTTGTTATGTGATATAATAAATAACAATAAAAAAGTAGTGCCTAGCATTTTTTAATCTTTGCCGAATATTTTTTAAACATTCTGTATTTATAAATTATTATGTGATAGAATGTCTCTGAATGTTTTCTATATGTTTCAATATTTAAAAAAAATCTATTTGGAAAGATTTGAGAATCACTTTTGGAAGCAGAAATAAATTTTATGCATATGTATTCGCAGGAATTTTTTCTCAGTTCGATTTGTTATAAATGTAGTCTTTCTGCATCATTAATAATGGAAATACTTCTGTTTGGGTACCGAGAAATCTGCTACATTTCTTAAAATATTTTTGCCATTCACTTTCACAATTCTTTTAAAGAGTATTGAAAGTGACAGCTTTAAAAAATTTTGAAAAAATTATTCTGAAGTACATTTGAAATAGATTCATATTCCATTCATTAATCTAATAAAGCCGAAAGATTTATTAATAAAATTTATTACATTTTAAAAAATACAGTGTTCTTGAAAAGTAATTTATCATTTCTTATGTTATTCCAACTGACAATCTTCCAAAACGTATCTTGTAATATTAATTTAATAAATAATAATAAATACTATAAATAATTATCATATATAATATAATAAATAATTATAATAATTTAATAACACATAATAATTAAGCTTCAATGAATATTTTCTGTATATTTCAATATTTTAAAAAAAAGTCTACTTGAAAATTATTTGAGAATAATGTGTGAAACAGAAATACATTTTATACATCTGTATTCGCAACAATTTTCTTTCAGGTCGATTTGTTATAAATGTAGTCTTTCTGCATTATTAATAACGGAAATAGTTCTGTTCGGGAACTAAAAAACCTGCTATATTTAATAAAATGTTTTTGCCATAGACGTTCACAATTGTTTTAAAATATATTGAAAGTGCCTCTTTAAAATCACTTACTTTTGAAACGTTATGTATCTATAAATTCTCATTTGTTAAAGCTTGTTTCAAAGTTTTCTATGTATTTCAATATTAAAAAAATGTATTTGAAAAGGATTGGAGAATCATGTTGGAAACCAAAATATATTTTATACATCTGTATTCGCAGCAATTTTCCCTCATGTCGATTTGTTATAAATGTAGTCTTTTTGCCTCATTAATAACGGAAGTAGTTCTATTTGGGAACTAAGAAATCTGCCATAATTCTTAAAATATTTTTGCCGTATAATTTCACAATTCTATTAAAGCATATTGAAAGTGACAGCTTTGAAATCACTGAAAGAATCATTGTGAAGTACTTTTGAAATTGATTTATATTCCATTCATAAAATTAATAAAGTTGCAAGATTTATTAATGAAAGTCGTACAGTTTTTTAAAATATGGTGCACTTTAAAAAATATTTTTTTCATTTATTATGTTATTCTAACAACAAATCGTCCAAAACGTATCTTGTAATATTAATTTAATAAGTACTAAATTAATGTTACAATTTTTTGTTTGCTTCTTTCATTAGAATAGAAAATCTTTGAATTTCAGCTTGAAATATTTCAACATGAAAGCTGATAAAACAATATTTTTTTATCAGCTCTGGTTTCTAAGATATTGCACTGCTATAAAAATTACATAATATAACGCTGTTCGGTGTAGTTATGATATTTGTAAATCGATTTTTCCTATCGTTAGTTTGTGACCAAGGTTTTCTCTTCAAACTAATAGACGGAATGAGATGAGTTCAAACCCAATGATTTAATCGTTCAAAAGTTTTCTTCGAACACTAGATATTCTTTGCACAAATACGAGTTCGGTTTCTTAAAAAAGATTCCCATAAACGGCCCCATTAATGCAAATGAAAATAATTTCATTGAATAAAACAAAAAACACTGTAAATCTGTTAAAAGATTTGGTAAATTACATCCATTTTGATAAAGTTACATACAAAAATCCTGAACTTATGTTGTAGTGCCACAATCTCTTTTTATAAATAACTGGACTAATTTGCTATTTAAATATCAATAATAATAATAATAATGTG
This sequence comes from Maratus speculifer, assembly GCA_964019185.1. Classification (NCBI taxonomy): domain Eukaryota; kingdom Metazoa; phylum Arthropoda; class Arachnida; order Araneae; family Salticidae; genus Maratus; species Maratus speculifer. Next base: position 187,101 of record CAXHSM010000570.1, on the reverse strand, counting down.
TTAGCTAGTATTCCCCAATCCTTGTCGTATATTTTTGAAAAATTCCATACATAAAATAATTATTATTTGATAAAGCTTCTCTGAACCTGCATATTTCAATACTTAAAAAAATGTTTTTGAAAATGATTTGGGAATCATTTTTGGAAAAAAAAAGATATTTTATTCATCTGTATTCGCAGCAAATTTTTCTCTAGTCGATTTGTAATAAATGTAGTCTTTTTGCATCATTAATAACGGAAATAGTTTTTTAAGGAACTAACAAATCTCCTATATTTCGGAAAATATTTTATCATACACATTCACAGTTCTTATAAATCATATTGATTGTGACAGCTTTAAAAAGACTTACTTTCTAAATATTCTGTATACATAAATTGTTATTTGACAGAATTTCTCTGAATTTTTTCTATTTATTTCAATATTTAAAAAAATCTATTTGAAAATTATTAGAGAATCATGTTGGAAATGAAAATATATTTTATACATCTGTATTTGCGGCAATTTTTTTAAGGTCGATTTGTTATAAATGTAATCTTCCTGCATCATTAATAACGGAAATAGTTCTGCTTGGGAACTAAGAAATCTGCTATATTTCTTAAAATATTTTTGCCATACACATTCACAATCGTTTTAAAATATATTGAAAGTGACAGCTTTAAAAACACTGAAAGAATTATTCTGAAGTGCTTTTGAAATTGACTAATTTTCCATTTATTAATCTAATAAAGTTGGAAGATTTATTTATGAAATTTCTACAGTTTTAAAAATACGGTGTACTTTTAACGTATTCTTTTATTTCTTATGTTATTCCAACAGACCATTCTTCCAAAACGTATTTTGTAATATTATTTTAACAAATAATAAATTAGTGTTACAATTTTTCTGTCTGCTTCTATTATGAGAATAGAAAATCATTGCTAATTAGAGGTCGAAAATATTAAATATGACAGCAAGTATATTTTATCAGCTCTGGTCTTTAAGATACAGCACAGGTGCAAAAATCATATGCTTTTTACGATATAGTTATGATATTTATAAATTAGTTTTTTCCCTGTGTTTAGTTTGTGTCCGAGAGGTTCTACTCTCGAAACTGGTAGACCGGGAAATTCGTGGTTCAAACACAATTATGCCCGTAGGCCTAGTCATTTAGATGTTTTCTTCGATCCCTGGAATTTTTTTTGCGTAAATAAGGATTAGGTTTCCTTAGAAAGACCACCACAAAAGTACACCTTCCCATTTGGACCTATATCTTTCATGTTTATAATTGCCTATCACAAACACAACCAACCTGTCTTTAGCCTGTAGGCAATCTTTAGAAATTTTAAATCTAAACTTTTGGCCTTATAATTTTGTCATCAGCTTCAATTTTGTCAGATATAGTACTATTGGTATACGAATTTGTGTGGTAAAATTGTACACTGTACAAATGTATGATAAATTTTGAATTAGCATTACTTTTAACCCACTAAATACATATTAAATATAACAATGCAATATATTATAAATTAAATCTATAGGTTATTATTATTATTATTACTATTATTACTATGGCTAATGTTGCTATTATAGACATATTACTTCTAACTCTCTAAACGCAAGTTACATATTAGAATGTAATATATTATTATTAAATCCTACAGGCATCTTTGAAAATGACAACAGCAAATGGACTAAACACTATGAAGGTAGTTGAACTGCTTGAAGAAGGCACCGTCAAAGTATTTTTTTAAAGAATGCATGTTTTTGGCAATTGTTTCTAAAGATGGAATTCCAGAATCTGGATTGTTTTAAATGAAAATATAATATGGAACGACAAGCGAAGTAGAATTTTATGCTAACATTACTTGTAATATCAGACCAATATACTGCAACGAAAAAAATAACGGATGTTAGGAAAAATTACATCAATGAATTATCCTTTTTGCGAGTCATCACAGTTCAAGATGGGAATGTGTATTCTCGCATATTTATATTTCATTAATTTTTAAGTATTACAATATTAATATTAATATTTGATTATATAAAATCCGTGCGCCTCTGTCTGTCTGTCTGCTTGAAGCCGATTACAGTTCGCAACGCGGGCGAGTTGGAAGTCGCGAGAGGTGTCTTTCGATTCAAAAAATTCCGGGAAAGTCATTTCGGGCATTTTCGAGACCGTGGGACCAAAATTAAAAAAGTTATGAATTAAAAACCGTTCCGGAATCGGAACGGAAAACGTCACCTTTCCCAAACAGAACTCAAACGGAGCTCTGAGGCAGAACACTGCGCCACCTTGCGGTGATCGACTAGAACTTTTCCCCTTTGGCTAAAAGAAGAAGCAGCCGAAAACATCTTTTTCTCCTGTCATTTTGTCAAAGAATGTATAAGAGAAAAATAACTGATTGGTAAAAAATGTTAAACACGGTTTAATTAATATAATAAGTACAACTATTTAAGCACAGCAAGATATGTTCACTAAAAGGTAATAGTGTTGCTAATTAATATTTTGAGGATCTCAGATGTAACTGGCTATTCATATATTTCTTCTGTATGTGAGTATTAATCGTTGTAGCTCATTTTCATACTTTTTCTTTTTGGTAGCATACACCAATATTGTGTAACCTAACATTTACGCGATTAATACTAATTTCTGTTAGTACAAACAGAAAACGAGCTGCCAAATTATTTGTTAGTTATGTTGTTTGTGACATTAATGAAATTATTTTTTTTTTTGCGCGTTTTTTCTTAAACCATCATGCAGATACTTTTTAAAGCAGAAAAAACTGATTACATATTCAGAATCTGCGTAAAAGTCTGCTTCTGATGAACCAAAAAATACGACAAAATGTCTTATGGGCGCGCAGCGCCAATCGTGCAAAACCAAATATTTTTAACGGGACGATGGCGACCATGGAACTTAGCGCCGGTGGGCGCGTAGCGCCCACTGTGCGAAATCACATATTTTTAACGGGATAATGGACGCATAACAACCATAGCTCTTTAATTTATTTTTTTGTGCTTGAGGATTCGAACTCCAATACTTGCTTATTAAATGAATTTTTTTTGCTTATTATATACTGCTTAATATCGAGGTTCGTCTGGAAAAAGTGGCCCAGCTAGCGGGCGTAGCTCGCTAGTATATAATTATAATTTGATTAAATTTATTATGCACTTTAGATTATACAAGGTTTTACATATTTTTACATTTCTATGCCAATTCCATTTTTGATGACATGAGAGCTGTGTCTTTTTTCAAAAATGTGCTTGCAGTTGTAGTTTTTTTACGTTTAATGATTTTTAAATGTTGTTTCTTGTTTTTGCACGCAAATTTCACTGAATCTTGATTGTATTGGATGCTTTTTCATCTAAATGTTCATTGTAATATAAAATATTTGTATAACTAAGTTATCATTATAATATATAATATATATTTATACTGTGTAATATTATTTTATAAAAATAAATGTAAAAATGCATAGTTTTTGCTCAGATTTCAACAAATTTTATTGCTCATTTTAAATGTCATAAGCGTTTTTCTCATACTCGAATTACATCGAAAATCTATTTTCGTGTAACAAGCATTTTTATATTTGGCTAGTATTATTATTTGAAAAAAAAAAGCAATCTTCGGATAATATAAATATTTTTTAAGGTTAAAATTAGAGTTTTTTTAATTAAATTTTTCACGTATTTCAGGTTTTTAAATATTTATCTGTATTTTTGTATTTTATTATATAAAAGCACTATAAAACTTTTTCAAATCTATTTTTCATAATTCGACAGACACTTATAGCAAAATTTACAAATTTTGAAACTTAATTTGCATTATACATTCAAAAGTTAATAAATATTTAATAGCAATCTGACAGAGGTGGTAATTTATTATGCTCATATTCTGAAACCGGTGCACACGTTCTAACACGAAAGGTATCCATATAAGCAGACTGCGAAAAGTGTGAAAAACATGTTTAATTTCGGAATACTAAATTATAAGGAAATATAATTCCTTGAAATTTTTAACATATTATGCTAATAATATTTCTAAGCCTTAGCAGACTTATTATCTTAATATAAAATAAATGATAATGTGTTTCTTCTAATAAAAGGAGATAATATATCTTAGGATGTAATTAAAAAGTTTAAAAACATCCAGCAAAAAATCATTTGACAAAATATGAAACAATTTTTCTGTTACAATGTTTTAAAGTTCTTTGAGACTACTAATTGTTATAAACGTATTTTAAAGAAAAAAATTGAGTTAATATATTTATCCATATACGAGGATTCCATAAGATAAGGGGTACAAATGACAAAATTTAAAATAAAAATAAACTAAGTGCAAAGACGACTTGGAAAGATGCTTCTTTCTTTTCATGTAATAAAATATAAGTGATTGTATAAATATATGCTGCGTTCTAGAGGTCAACCACTTTTGCCGAATAACAATCAATATTTATTAATTATAAAATTAACTGAAATTGTACGTTACATTTTTCACATTTAGTGCAATAGGAGTTCAAAAACCAAAATGAAAAAAATCAGCAGTTTTCTATTTCAATTCAGTCAATTATTATTGATGTTGAAATTTAAAGACAATTATCTTTGGACTTGTTCTTTTGTATCTTTGGACTTGTTATCTTTGGACTATTTTGTCACTTGTTCATCTTTGCTTCTGAAACCTCATATATTCCGCAGATTTTTTGCTGAAAAATAAAATAACACGTACAACAGTTTATTTCCATATCATTACTAAACTCTTATAATGAGCAACTGAGCACATTTAGAAGCATTAGAAAGTCTTAATATATTTCACATTTTCCTCTTAATGATGCAAACTTAAAGCCCTTCGATCCATGAGTCAGTGAGCAACATCATTGATTCATAAAACTTCTTAAATTAAAGTTCTTGTTATATTTCGCTGGCCAACTGAAAAAAAAGATAACCTACAAATGATTGTTTTTCATTTTTCTCGTAAACTTTCATGCATGAATAATTCACTTCTGAGACTTCTGAATTTGCATATTATCGATAATTTTCTTTTCGTATTTCAATAATATTTTAAAAAGAAAATTATTTACATTTAACAAAATTAGACCAAAATGCTATAAGATATTTTCTTTTCAAAAAACTTTATAATTTTAATGAAAATATATATGATAGTTAATTATGTATATTTAAGAAAAATGCATTTTTCTTCGGGAAAAGACAGTGAAGTTGAAACAAAGAATAGCAATGGTATTTAAAAATAATATATAATATTCTAATTTAAAGAATAAATTGGATTTTGAAAAAGGATTTACTTTAAAATGAAAACGAGCATATCGAAATGAGAATCTGCTGATTGATACATAAATCACCGCTGTAGAGTTTAATTAAATATGGATATATTAAAAGATAAAAAAAGAAAGATGAAGATCAGAGGATCTCTTTCTATACATTCATCATCATCTAATATTCTCCACGTTATAAATTAAAATTAATCAGAATAATTATTTTTAAATTTCATAAATCCCTGTTTTAAATAAAATACTGTATAATTACATAAATTCTGAAAAAAAAAAAAGATACGGTGCATTGAATAGCAAAGTATTTTTAATTGATATGAATTTACTCTATGTAAATTCAAATAACTAGAACGTTTCAATTTAAAATATAATCCTTATATCAGCAACAATTAATGTTGAAAAAAATTAAATGTATAATTTTTGCCCAGTATTGACTTGGCTTCTATTTATCATCTTTCTAGTGAAGCCAGAATTTAATATTTTTAGATTTAAATGAAACTGGTATATAATGAAAGGTATTTGTAGACTAATACAGGATTATACTTCCACTATCATATCTGAAATAATCAATTTATTGAAATTCAGAGAAATACATAAGGGATGCTTTCCTAAATTTTTCAGAATGCATTTTAGATCTTCGAGTTAATTAAACTAGATTAAAAGGAAAATTCTATTTAATAAAATAGATTATTTTATCTTAAAATTTTAAGGTTACTGGGAAATAAACTGTATAGCTTATTCCTCTGTGGTGCGTATTTTAATTAACTTACTTAAACTTCTAGTTGGAAAAATGGGTTCATGTGTTTACGGATTATATTAAACTCATTCCGGGAAATTTTGATGAAGTAACGTACATAAATACTAAGCTTTAATAGTTTCTTCGAAAGCAACATTTCATGCTATCGGAATTACTTATTTAATATCAATAAACTTTTAAGTAGTATTGATTTTGTTCAAGAAGATAGTTCAGTTATGTGAATGCACGATATATTGTCTGCAGAACATTAAATATATTTCTCCATAATGGATTCCCGAAAATTAAAGTATATATTAATAATCTTCAAATGTTGTAAGTTAGTGTGCTTTCTAAAACATCTCTCTTATGAAGGAACAATTCAGTGTCTAAAATCGATTCCTTATTTATTATGTACGATAGTAACAATGATTAAATTCCACGAAAACAAATGTTTTAAATTAAATAATACGTTTATGACTTTATTTCTGGATATAATATATATGTTTTAGAATTAACGGAAATAGGTATTATCCTTTTACGAGTGAAAATTTACCTAATAAGTTTATGACTTTATTTCTAGAGATAATGTATATATTTTAGAGTGCAAAGGGAATGGTTTCATCATTTTATGAGTGACATTTTGCCTATTATAGAAATGAAATAACAATATTTTAGCATATATTACTTACCCATCATACGTAGTATAGGGTAAGTCTTGCAATCGTTTTGAAAATCTAAATTTTTTTGACGGATTTACACGTTTTAGATAGTGCAGATTCCGAAAAATATATTTTTAGAAAAAAAAAAAAATTGCCGTCCGTCTGTCTGTCTGTCTGTCTGTAAACGCTCTATCTCCCGAACAAATTGAGATAGAGACTTGAAAATTTGTATGTAGTTAGTATGTAAGAATGGGACGAACCCTATTTAATATCAGCAACCTCGATTATCCGGAACTATTTTTTTCGGACTCTCGAAAATTTCGTTCTGATGAAAGGTATATAAAAATTTTCGAACTTTTTTGTTCTAAGGAATGGACGTAAAAGGCAATAAAATAACACACATTTTGCATATAGAACGAAGTCGATCAGATTATTAGTTGCGGAGATATTTGTAATCTTGCTTTCCACATTCTTCGATTTTTCATGACCCTGTATTTCATTCAAATTTCAATTCAGAAGTATATTTTAATTGGAAACGAGACGTTTAATGCGACGCAGTTAATTGTTAGTTAATACAATTATTATTTTGGATTTATAAGGATGTTTCTTTTACGCAGTCGGTATTTACTTGCGTAGTTTGGCGTTTTATATAATTTGCCGAAATTGGTACATCAGCAGTTCTTTAATATAGCATTACTATGTATATTATTTAAATTTTGTTTATGAATTGCAATGCATTTTATAAATAGTTTTCACATGTTTTATTTTCATATACATATCCATAATGGGTAAGTATTACGGTGGCCCCCAACGACTAGTTTTACTATAGAATTATGTTTTTAGTTAATATATACAAAATTTGATAAGAATGAAAAAAAATTAGTAATATTTCGATTTTTAAATTTTCCGTGATTAATTTTAACGAACACTTTTAATGCATATTGAAATGGATATTGATTGTAAAAAATATTGTTATGTCCTATTCTATAAGTCTTAATTAAAAAAACAATTGATAATAATTTTTATTTTCATACAGAACATTTTATAAGATATAATTATTTTATTTGAATCGCTAGTATTAAAATTTTACATTTAGAAAATAAAATAATTATGGTATATAAAACAGTTCCTAATATTCATTTTTATATTTTGATGTACGCATTAAAAATTAATGGCGCAATAAATTTAAAAAGTATACATATAACTAATGTGGTATATAGAACCGCTGTCTCATCGTTATAAAAAATATACTTTCTCATGAGCTGTTTAAAGGAAAGCACAAGCGATTCGTAAAATTTTCACTGATATGCAGCTACAGATGTTTTTCCGCTACATTAATATACAAAATGTCTGTGAAAGACATTGTAAAATTTATGGATGAATTTACCCTTTTTTCTTTTTTTTTTTTTTGTATGAGAAATAGAACTATATTTTCCCTTAAGCTGCTTTTGACGCAAAACATCGTATTTCAATAAGCATAACTCAACTTACATGTTTAGTATAAGGAATATAATATTATGTTAAAAGTTTCTTAAAAATGGACTGAACATTTCAAAAATCTAATAAGAAGTAAGCCAACTCAGTTATAAACTTGCAGAAAATGTTCATACTGGAAAGTTTTATTTTGGGTATTATACGTCTCCGTATTTTACCTTTAAAGACATTATAATATCACACAGACTATAGTACAGACTCTATATAGTCACTGTAAAAAATGTCGTACAAGTATGGGTGATTTTATGTGAAATTTCTTTTTTTAACGGATTTTTTTATGTATCTTCAAGTAAGCGAAACTTTTCTTGGAATAATCCGCAGTTTTTTAATCCATATTAGTTGAATTTTAATAAAAGATTTTTTTCTTAAAATACGGAGTAGAAGAACTGTTTCTGTTCATTTCAGTGAAACAAAAATCTTGTCGATTTTTCATAATTGATAGTTTGTTATATAACTCAGTCGTATTATATGGCAAGTTACTGAATGAAGCATAGCATTTCTTCTCTAATCGTGTATACAGAAGTTTGAATCCTGAAGAAGCAATAAAAAATGCTTGTCTTAATATGCACTATACATATCTGTTTAATTTAAATATGCATCATTATACAGAGTGAGTCTAAATTTTTTTTACAAAATAAGAGGCATGATAGTCCCCATGCAGACGAGTAAATATTATCATGGGACATAGGGTAGCAAATTATCCTCTTAACCAAAAGTACATGGGATTCTATTATAATGCGTGGTAATAGCTTTCTGAAAATTGAATCATATTATAACAGAGCACTTAATAGAAATGCCCATTTTTACTGTAACAATTTTGGTAGAAGGTGCTATTATACGTTCCAGTAGCATTCTTTTTATGCTCCCAATCTGGGATGTGATTATTAGTTCATACGGTACCATCGAGTTTTTGAGCATTATGCTTTATTAGAACTTTACTAGAAAGTATATATATATATATATATATATATATATATATATATATATATTATATATATACATATATACATATAGAATACTTTGTTTCCATTACAAATTAATTCATAATTTTTTGAGTAATAATATCGGGAAATAAAAAAATATTCGATGATTTTTAAAGATTTATTTTCCAAAATTATGTGACGATTAAAAGGTTAAAGTAGTTGTATTTATTTAAAATAAAATCGACATATTGCTCGATAAGAAATATTTTTTATTTTGAAGTTACATTAAAACAAAATTACATTAAAAATTATTAAAAATATGAAACTATTAAAAATATAACATAATTTTTTAACACTAGAATTACCGAGGCGGGTCATCCGTGACGCAAGACGTGGTTTTTCACTCCGTATCACTGTTGCTTTTCAAAGTAAAACTTTGAAACTGATTGATTTTTCCTAAATACTTAGTATGATGCCTTAACACAAATTTGGTTGAAATCGGACGAAAACTTTTTTATATACACATCTTTATCCCTAGAATTACCATTCTGGGTCATCGCTGACCCGAACAAAATAATTGCATTTTTCATTTACTTCAACAAGGATTTCAACTCTATATTTTTCAATAAGATAAGAATAGTGTAAGGATATGTTCCACACTTACTTTTCACAAAAGAGGGAATATTCGCGGGGGGCAGGGGGGGGGTCATTATCACATATCTGTTATGCATTTGGAAGGTAAATGTGTGAGTTTTTATGGTATTTCAACCTACTGTAAGGATTATGTAAATAGTTGTTTTCTATATTATACCTTAGAAAGTAACTAAAAACAGTATTTTGCTCCTCATAAGCCACATGGAGGAATAAAAATGCTTGTGGCATTTGACTTTCGCTCACTTACAGTAATGGCATCACTACGAAAGTTTCTTGAATGAGAAAATTTTAAAATTGTAACGTGAATTGTTTTAAATGACTTTAGTGAGGAAATTTTGTGACGAAGTTATTATTGTCATTTTCTGATGATGCTGACAATCTTAAAATAAATGACGAAATAATTTTTCTTAAAAATGATAATAAAATTTCATTGTTCAAATCCAATACATGTAATAGCAAGCTGAATGAAAGTAGCCAAAAAAATGCAGTGGGAAAAATTAAGAAACACAAATAAATTGTAATTATTTTTCAGAAAATAAAAAATAAAAGAATTCACTTTTTCGAAATAATTCTAAAAAATGAGAAAGATACAAAATAAATCACTCTTTGAAGCGATTTGGAACATCGAACTATATAGACGGTAGTGCCGCAATGTTCAATATGCAAAATCTGATTCAAAATCTAGTGGTCATAATGTTTCGGTAATTTTTAAAGATACAACAGATTCTAATGTAAGAAGAAAAGTCTTCTTGCTAAAATTATAAATAAAAGCATTGCAAAAGGAAGTGAAGATATCAGTCTACGCACCAGCACTGAAATTTCAAAGAAATGAAGAATGTTATCACATAAAGTAATGCTAAGACAAATAAACTAACACTGTTCGCGGAAACTGCTTATAACTTGTGTGTGCATTATGCACAGAAAAAAAGAAAATAAAAAAAGCATCACATTTTGTATGAATTGATTGGATAGTAAACTGTATAAAACGTAAAAGTGTAAGTAAACAAATCACGAGTATGTATATATATTTAAATTTATAGTATTTAATTATCTAATTGGTCTGTAGGAACATTAGTACACAATTTAAATCGATAAATTGTATGTTTATATATATTTACAAAGGTATAAAAATCTCAAAGCAATTTTTTTAAATAAAAAAATTCCTTTGTGGTATTTATTCTTAAAATTTGATATTATGTAATTGTCTAAATGCTAGATTGTATTAATTATTAATTAAAAATTATTGTATTCATCGTAAATTATTATTGTATGTCTTTACCTTCCATATAAAACAAGAATGGCGTCTTTAAAGGCTATGGGTCAGATGTGACCCATCCCGGTATTTCTAGGTATAGAAGAAAAGCGGTAATTCTAGTGTTAATCTAATATTAAAAAAATGATATGTATATGAAAGGGAGGATTAAATATAAGCATTGAAATGAAACTTTTAAAATTTACTAAAATAAATCACCAAGTGACTATTAACAAAAATGTCTTTGTTTATTTCGCATTAAATTAGAAATAACAACAACCTAATAAAAGCAGTTTCTAATAAACTTTTAATCCCTGAGAAAATTGGGGAGCCCCCACATTAATCCATTTCTTATATTTTAGATAAATGAATAAATTGAATTAAGGCTTGAGATTTTAATGGACGGAAATTAAATTACCGAAGTTCAAAGAAAGTTACTTTAATCTAGTTAAAAGTAGTACTCCTGAGTAAATAAATTGAAAGTCTTCTGCAGAAAATGGAACACATAGTAATGAAAAGCTCTTTTATTTTAATTTAATTAGTTTTATATAGATAGATAGATAGATAGATAGATAGATAGGTAGATAGATAGATAAACATATTTGCATGAAGTCTGCATTCTTCTTCAATAAATTAATAAATTTCGTTTAACTGAAAAATGCACTAAATGGTACAATATTATCATCTAGTCAAGTATAAAACAATTTTTGGATAAATTTTCCAATTTTCTGAAATCTTCATTTATATATATGTTACAGGCCAAACCCAATTTTAGGCCAAACTAGATTAGCCTAGGCCAAACTAGTCTATCCTAACGCCCATCGGATAAACTAGTTTTTCCTAGGCCAAACTAGTCTATCCTAACGCCCATCGGATAAACTAGTTTTTCCTAGGCCAAACTAGTCTATCCGAAAGCACATCGGATAAACTAGTTTTTCCTAGGTCAAACTAGTCTATCCGAACGCCCATCGGATAAACTAGATTTTCCTAGGCCAAACTAGTTTGGCCGAACTGTCATTAAGATAAACTAGTTTAGCCTGCTATTCATTGATTTGAACTAGTTTATCCTAGGCCGAAGTAGATTGTACTAGGAAAATTCAATTTGGCGTGATATTTTTTAATCTAAAGACCGCCACGGCGCCAACTTTTTAATTTTGATCTATTTTATCCTAGGCCGATGCAGTTTGACGCGATTTTAGCACACAGACTATCAAAGCCTGCGAGCTAATGTGCTCGCTGATTCTGTGTATGTGTATGTAACAATTTACGTACGTATGGCCGTATGTACGTACGTGTGTACGTAATGCGATAACTCCAGATAGAAATATCCAATTTGCTTCAAATTTTGGACATAGATTTATCCTGATAATGAACTTGCCTGATTAGTTTTAGGGGTTCATGGAATAAGAATAAGGGGAGGAGAACAAAAGACTAATCCGCACCCCCCCCCCCACACACACACACCTCCTTAATTTAGTTAAGTCAGTTTTCCATGCAAAATGATCAGATTTTATTAAAATTTTAGGTATAATATCGTTTTGATAAGGTACATTCATGATCAGCTGTGGGTGTTCATTGTTTACGTATAAAGAAAGGAGCAATGGGAGGTAACACTCTTAATTTATGTAAATAGATTTTTCGCAGAGAATTTACCGATTTGATTCAAATTTTGGATGTATGTTCCTTCTGATAAGTCGTTTACCTGATTAATTTGGGGGGTTCTGAGATATAAACGTAGAACGGATTTTTTTTCAATCGGATAGAGACTTTCGGTTTTATGAAAAGATTTTTAATTCGTAACAGATATTGGTTTTTGCACACATTACTTCAGGCGAAATTGTTCATATTAAGAAACTAAATATCCGAATCCTTTTAAAAATAAGAAAAAGCTTAAATAAAGCATGACACTTGAAACTTAGGATGGGGGGTGGATGTAGAGTAAGAGGACGCTAGATTTTTTTTTTTTTTTTTAATCTCAGCACTTTTTAAGGTTTTAGCTGATAATTAAATATTACCGTTATTTGAAACTTTTAGAAACATAATAAAACATGATGTTAAATATTTAAGAAAAAAGATGGCGCGTCAAATACCGTTTTCTATTAGTAATTTTTGTAAAAATGTTAAATTCTTGTTGGAACTGTTTGAAACTTTGTGATAGTTTATAACACATGATAAAAATTGTAAAAAAAGTCCCATTACGAAAGGGAAAGAGGGGGGGGAGTGAAGAAAATCAGGAAATATAACGGAAATTCTAGGTTGATCTAATTGAACTTTAAGATAGTTTATGACACATGATATAAATTTATAAAAATATGTTCCACGTTTAATGACACTATTGACGAATAGTGATTTTTGAACGATTTACATGAAAATGTAATCAGAATCAATTTATATCAGGGACTATCTGAATATAAATTTATATTAAATTCCGTTCATTAGTTCTTGAGATACAGCTATTGTAAAAATTGTTAAAAATGCAGCATAGCATAGCCATGTTGAGTGATTTACTTCAAAATAGAAACAACACCAACTCATCTCATGGACGAACTGAATTTGATGTTTGATGGAAATTCGTGTATTAGTTAAGATAAAGCTAATGCGTAAATCATAAAAAAATGCAAAACAACAGCTCCACTTGATGAGCGATTTACACCAAAAACTAATCAGCATCAATTTAGATCAGAGACTACCTGAATGTAAATTTTTATTATATTTCGTGCATTAGTTCTTCAGCCACATCCCTACCGCTTGCGACAGCGTATAGCAGGTGTGCTGCACACGTACTGCCGAATGCCCTCTTTCTTTTCGAACGAACTTCGAAACGAACGAAATTCAAATCGTAGCAAGCGTGCTAAGTACGCACCGCCGAATGTAATCCTCCTTTTCGAAAGAGCCTCGAAGCGAACGAATTTCCAACCATAACCCCGCTGCTTAGGCCAGTCAGATAGCGGGCGAAGCCAGCAAGTTTTAACTAAGCCACGTTATATTAGTTTCTCATTCCAACACCAAGGAGTGCACTTTATTATTAACAAAACTGTATCTGAATGAAACTCCGTTAAACAACCTAATAGTAGATATGTTACTTGAGGTCGCGATGCTTTAAAAGCTAGAATTTCCGTTATATTTCGCGATCTTGTTCGCATCCACACCCTCTTTCACGCCGAAATGTGACTTTTTTTTTATAAATTTATATCAAATGCCATAAATTGTCAGTTTCAAAACTGTATGTTTCATAAACTGTAAGTTTCAAAATGTTCCAACAAGAATATAACATTTTTACAAAAATTACTATTAGGAAATAGTGGTATTGCGATGCGGAATCTTTTTTCTTAAATATTTATCATCATGTTTTTTTCTCTTCGAGGTTCATTCGCTTCAACATACGCCCGTTTCGAAATTTTATATAAAACAAGAGGCCCGATAGCGGGCGAAGCCGGCTGATTTGAACTAAATCGCATCCAAATTCCAAATTCTAGCTCTTGGGTGCTTGTGTTATATTAATTCCACATTAGTCCGTTATATTAGTCGCTATATATTAGTCCGACGTACGTACGTACATACATACATACATGGTTACATACACACACACAGAATATACGAGCACATTAGCTCTCAGGCTTTGATAGTATGTAAGCTAAAAGCGAGTCAAATTGCATCGTCCTAGGATAAATTAGATCAAAACTAGAAAGTTGGCGCGTGGCGATCTTTAGATTCAATAAAATCACGCCAAATTGAATTGGCCTAGTACAATCTAGTTCGGCCTAGGATAAACTAGTTCAAACCAATGAATAGCAGGCTAAACTAGTTCATCCTAATGACCATTCGGCCAAACTAGTTTGGCCTAGGAAAATCTAGTTTATCCGAGGGCGTTCGGATAGACTAGTTTGGCCTAGGAAAAACTAGTGTATCCTATGAGCATTAGGATAGACTAGTTTGGCCTAGGAAAAACTAGTCTATCCGATGGGCATTAGGATAGACTAGTTTGGACTAGGCCAATCTAGTTTGGCCTAAAATCGGGTTTGGCCTGTAACATATATATAGAGATACCATTTATAGTATCATATAATTCTTAATCATCTAAATATTTTGAATACAGGTTCTAAAAATCAATTTACATTTTAAGGAATCTTTCGTGGTATTAGAATGAAAAGCTCTATA
Organism: Maratus speculifer; assembly: GCA_964019185.1. Lineage (NCBI taxonomy): Eukaryota > Metazoa > Arthropoda > Arachnida > Araneae > Salticidae > Maratus > Maratus speculifer. Next base: position 171,961 of record CAXHSM010000570.1, on the reverse strand, counting down.
AATTTCGATGTTTGGTAGTTAATGTTAAATCAAATGTATCTGAATGTTTAAATGCACGAGCCAAAATATAACAACGTTTTAACGTGCAGATACAAAGAAACATGATATAAAAATCACATATAGCTATTTCGAGCATTCCTTTATCTTTAAAAAAATGTTCTAAGAAATTGGTTTTAAAGCATTTTTTTTTATTTTGTTTTATGTAGGAATTCTCGAAACAGCTGAATTTTTTCTAACATGTTTGTATGTATTTGTGTGTTAAATAATAGTTGAATTTATGACTAATGTATTGGGATTCACACATAGTATTGGACTTATGAGCAACTTTGAATATTTAGGGCTGTAAACAATATGTAAAATATAACAGCTGTTCTCTAATATACAGTATCATCTGTAATATACAGTATTTTGGTTTCAGTACAGTATCCTAAATCTTTTGTATGTCCCTGTAAATACTATGCATTTTCTATGATACAGGATGCCACTCATAGTAAACCTCAGCTACGTATATCAATTTCATTCCATGCGAAATATTTTAACATGATTTAAATACGACGAAAAAAAGTTTCACCCTATACCACTATGTACTTTGTAAAAAAAAAATCCGTTAATATACACAAAGTTTTTCCGTAAACTTTTATGGAATAGTTTCATTCCGAGAAAACAGTACAATTTTCGTTATTGACATTTGAGATTACAAATGCGTGTAAATGCAGTAAGTTTTTAGTTTATTTTCTATAAAAAGTACAATTTCTGTATTAAAACAGCACAAGTTCCGTAGATGATTTTTAGAAATAGTGATTTTGTTAGGAAGGTTAAATAATTGATGTAATACTTGTCTTACAGTTATATTATTTTCAATGAAAGTCCTATATATTAGCTAAATATGGTTCTATGTTGAATTTATTTCAATTATTTTCAATTATTTACTAAACAGTTTTTGAAGGATTTTTGGTACTCTAAGCAAAATATATCATTTGGCGCCATCTATACCTGGAATAGAAAACTACTTTAGCATGTTGTTTTATAAACAACTTCGAAGTTTGACGTTCGATCCCCAACTTTGAAATTCGATCCCCATGGATGATAAGTGACATTTCTTCACTGTTGTTTGAATCAAATGTACGTGTACTGTATCTGATGTTAATGTGTCTTTATAAAGTGAAGAATAAAAATCATAAAATTTTCAGTTTGTCTTTTAAAAATTATTTTTTTCTTTCAAGCGAAAATTATTATATAAGTAAATATGAAAGCAAACGGAAAAAGGTAATATTTCTGGAGTTTACGGGGAAAAAAATCCGTTAAAATGCGGAAATAGTACTTTCGTCTAGATTACCGATACAATTTCTGTATTTTAACGGAAATTTTTTTTACGGTGTAACGAAATTATTTAGTGTGGCCCTGAAAATGAATAATAAACTTTTTTTGCAATACATATTGTAACACAGTGTATATTTTAGTACACTTCAGTAAATGCATATCAATTTCATACTGTTTGAATGAATGTAAAAACATTAAAATGCACTTTAAACATTTTTTCCTAATGGTAGTAATGTAACGGAAAGATTTTGACCATCCCTGTAATTAAACTATAAATGCAATTTCCATGTAATATAAAATGACTCGACAAAATTTTGCAATAATTATATGTTTAAAATTCCAAAGCATTCGGTTGTGTGGTTTGTGCGTTATTATATGCACACAAATGGATGGACGGACAAACGGACATACGGACGGATTGAACTACAACTGTAGGTGATTCATATTTACATATTTGTGAACGCACCTAAAAAAGAAAGAATATATTTTCTATCTGTGAAACTCATGATACAGTAAAAACTAAAGCAGCAAAAGCATCTAAACTGTAGAATAGGATTAAGTGGCTTATTTTAATAAATTGTTTTCATTTTTATGAGACTAGCATTTATACTTGTAGAGAAATTCAAGTTTTCATAAAAAATATCAAAGATTTTTACTTATGTTTTGAAGAATTATTAATAAAAAAATAGTTCTTTTCAGAAAATATTCCAAATAACACTGTAGAAAACGCCCAGTAATAAGAAATAAAAGGTTATATAAATTTTATAAAAAATGAGCAGATTTGCCAAAAATGATTCACTATGCACGCCTGAAAGCAATCAAAACATAATGTGCATAATGTGTTAGCTAAGTGTATCGAAGAATTTCTGTGAATGTCTCAAAAACACAGCTTGAGAATTTCGAAAATTACATAGATAGAACAAGCTCAAAAACCTTGTTCCCAAATTGAAATAAAAAGATGAGAGGATGAATCATATATCCATTGATTTGTGTCAATATAGCATACACAATATTTTGCATTATTGCATATTTGCTATAGTTGAAAACAGCCCCTCATCTTTTTTCCTATCCAAAAGATATTCGTTCTTTTTCAATTTGTTGACCGCCCTTGTGTTGTTTCAGGAAATATCTGTTCTGTTTACAGAACTTTAGTTTCAAAATAAGTCTTTTCTAGTTATTTTACAAACCGAATAAAATTGCAAGTGACCGATCATCTTTGGTTTATAGTATAGTTTTAATCAAGGCCAATCATCCTTGCCAAGTTACAAATGAATTGCACTCAGCTTGCTTTGCCGTTTATCCATGAACCAGCACGGCACTTGAAAACTGTATTAAACACTACTTCTATTTTGATAGACATTGAATGAGTGCAAAGTTTTGCGTAATAGATCTGTAAACTGGCACCCACGGTCACATGATCCCACATCAAAGTATTACTTTCTGTGAGGATATATGCAGTTGCTGATCTGCGCCGATAAACCACTGTTATCGGATACTTGGAAATTAACATTCTCCAACTTTATATTGACAAAATTTTTGCCGATATAAGGTCGTAGTTGCTCGATGAAGGGACGAAAAAATTGGACTCGTTTGAACGGCATTTGAACCAATCTTTTTACTCAAAAATCTGAGATCATTTTTAAACATTAATGATATTCAATCATTTATTTTATAAAACTATATCATTAACAGTTTTTTTTGTTTTATTCAATTTTAAATTTGAATACGTCCAAGAAAACACATTTTTTGAAAATCATAATATTTGGGTCGTATTCCAGCGTCTGGTACATTGTGATAAAAGCAGGAACAATTTCTGATCCTTGAAAGAGAAGCTGTGAGACTCCGAGCAAACGCACTCCAAACTCTCTACCAGCATAAAACCCAATTATTTAAAGATTAAACTTCAAAAAATATATTTTTGTATCATCAGTAGTATTTTATGATTAAAATACACTTAAAGTACACCACATACATTTTATAGTATTTTTTTATCTTTTACATTAAATACTTCGATGTTAAGCATGCATTTACTCAGTTAAGCATATACTTATTACTTTAAACATGCACATACTAAATCCGCAGGTATTTATTCAAAGACATATAATGAGTGGAAGTTTTTCAAAAGCCTTGTTCATTGTGTTAAAGGCTGGAATACTTAAAGTCTTGTAGATGTATCTGTAATATCCCAAACAAGTGCGGCCCGGAAATTCTAGAGGGATCGGACGTTCTAATTTTATCTTAATTAAGTTTTAAAATAGTGTTTGTACATTATTATTACCATGGTATTGAAATTATTTTCTATAACTATAAATTACGTATAATAGGCGTCATATTACGTATAATACGTCAAAAACGCAAAAAAAAATCGACCACGTACATTTTTACATTGTTATAACTCGATTTTCCATAAAAAAATAATTTAAATAAAGCATAAACTAAACTTTATAAACTAGGACTTTGGAACATAGGGATTCATCGTTAACTAAAAAAGAAAGTTAAAAGCAGTATTTTTTTTCAAAGCCAAAAGGAGAATATCAATTTCAAAATAACAGTCCATAGCTTACAATTTTGTGCTTTTTCTCTTTCAAATTGGAATATTTTAATTTTTTCTTGTCTTTTATGTTTCCAGTAAGTAAGTCCAGTTTAAGTTTACAGCACTTTCAAGTTTCCAGATACTCTAATAATTTTCTCTTTGTTTAATATATATTTTTTTTTTTTGATAATTAAGAATAGGAACGGAATATGGAAAACTTTTTTTAAAAATAAATCATGTGATTACAATAAAATATTTTAATAATAAGTTTAAAATTTTTTAAAATAAATTATTTAATGATGTGTATTTAGAAATTAGGAATTAAGATATCAAGGTTTGCTCAAAAATTAAATAAAGATTATTGTTTCCATTTTTACAAACATGATGATGAGATTCATAAAACTTTAAGCATTACTTGCTTTTTATTTTCTTTTATTTTATGCATAAATCTCTTCAATAACCAAAATTAAATGTAACCGAAATTTAATATCTCAATTGGCAGAAATTTCAAAATTATTGCATATACAAATTAAACTCTTAGGAAAAAGGATTAAATTAGAAAGGTTCAATATTTCTCCTAATTATTGAGAAAGTTCTTCTGTTCAATAAAGGATACAATAAGGTACGTTATAGGCAATGACGGTTTTCTAATAAAACTTTACACTTCAAATAAATAATTTAAATCAATTAGAGCAAGTGTTATGTCGTAGTTTTACTTTAAAATTAGTTCTTTTTTTCAGCTTATATATTTTGAAACGATTGCAACAAGTTTTTACCATGTCTTCTAGTTCGTACAAACTTCAATAAGTAGAAAAAATAATAATTACCGTTTCGTTTGCTCCTGTTGTTTTAAACCTTTGTTTCTCCACTTTAAAGTAGATTTATATTTTCACTGATCAGCAGATTTTCCATCCAAATGCTAATGGATATATTAATTAAAACGATTCCCAAACGTCTGCACCTATTAAGGATTAAAAGTTTGTACCTCATTAAAGTAAAAACTTAATTTCAGAATTTGCTCGCATTAAAACAGTGGTTTAATCTATTAATATAACAAGACAAAGTTTACCAAACTTAGTGCAGCTCAATTATACACAAATAATAAAAGATAAATTTATCTATAAATTAAACAGTGATATAATATTTATTATTTGTAAAATAATATCGTCCATATTGAATGTATTTTATGTGGCAGTTCGATTGTTTTGCTTTATATTTTATAAATAAATATATATTAACTCAAATGCAAAGATGTAAATTCTACAAAGTCTCGAATAAATTTATAACATTCCTTAAATCTTCATGATATTATAAAAGTAAGATAGCTTATTTAAAATATGTTTTTTATTGTAACTGGTTGTTAATCTATTTAAATTATGAGAATGTGTCAAAATTAACACATTTTAAAGAATACCATGCATCATTAGCTTTTGTCTATTCAAATATAAAATAAAAATATTTTAAATTTCAGTAATTATCAAATTAATTATTTCAAAAAAAAAATTAAAGTTTTTTTTTTTCGATTTTGATGACAATATTTCAAAATTGCAAAAGTTTTTCTACACAGATTATATTCTTTCTAAATCTTTCTCTTTAATATATCATCAGACACATTATTATTAGTAGTAGTATAGTATTTTATTGAAACACCATACAGTGGTGGTCAAAAGTTTCCGGCCACTTAGTTTCTTTGATTTATTAACCAGAAGGTTTCAGCAAAGAAGAAGCACTGTTGCTTCAAAAGTTAGGAATATGTGAATGACCTCTGACCACGTGATCATTTTGATTGGATACTGTAGACGCTTCATGCAAAGGGGTAGAATTCGAATTTCGTGTGTGCAAAATTGTCCGGCCACCCATCATTCCTTAGTTTTTTTTTCTATCGGTAAAGTGTTTTTGGTCGTTCTTGTGAATAAATCAATGTGAATTGCATAAAAATTGAAAATTTCAACAATTATTGCTCCTAAATGAATGATTAGTTTGATGATAAAAAGCCAATCTTTTCGAGATATTGCAGCAAAGTTATCGAACAAAAAACTCGACTGTAAACGATATTTATAAATTACATAAAGATGGTCATGGCCTCCATGACTTTCTGAGGTCCGGCAACCCCGGAAAATGACTATTCTTCTGGACAGAATTATCAGAAGAAAAACATTTGTTGACCCACAAAAGCATTTCGGTGCAATATCCCGCGATATACGGAATGAAAATATTACTGAAATAAGTCGGTCTACCGTGTCAAACTACTGACGTGATGAGGAACTTTATGAAAGAGTCGGTGTTCAAAAATTCTTTCATAGGCAAAAGAAAATGAATGTACCCGACTGGCGTTTTCCAAAAAATATAAAGTCTGGTCAAGTGAAAACTGGACAAAATGCTATTTTTCCAACAATCGAATTTCAAACTTCTTTTGGGAATGATGGTAGAATATATCTTTGATGTCTTAATAGCAAAAGATGTGATTCGACCTGTTATTCCTACAATGAAGCATGGCGAAGGACACGTTATACTGTGGGGAATATTTTCTTCAAAATGTGTCGGTCCGTTATTTGAAATTCACGGCAAGATGTATGATGCATTGTATAAGGATATCTTGCAAGATTATTTGCTTCCTTATTAGAGGAAAAATTGTGGTCGCAACTATTTGTTTTCACATGACAACGACCTATAGAATGTATGCAAGACTCGAAAAGTAATGGATTTCGCTCAAAAAATTCGCTTTTGAAATAGCCAGTCCGAACACCCGGCATGAATCCAATAAAGAATCTTTGAAAAGAAGTTGGTAAACGTGTGCGGAGCCATAAATATTCACACCCAGCCGAAATTTCCAAAAAATTGCATGAATGTGAAGAAAAAACGTATCATTGACGATCTTTAATCGGCGATTGTATGAATGTCACGTTGATGGGACGCTGTACTTTTTATTAAAAGTATGGTGCTAAAATACTAGTTGTAAATGTTGTTGATCACTGTAATTTTCTGTTACAATACTATACTATCTTTAAGCATTTAAATGTAAGGCAATGAACAGTACTAAAATAATCGAGGTGGGCGACTTTTTACACACAAACATATTTAATAAAACTGACGGCACTACAGACGACATATACACATATTGTAAACACAGAACAACTATCTGGAACGTAGATACATTATGTTCCTTACATAATTCCATGGAATAGACAAGGGGCGCCATCTACCGTTTAACCTGAAAAGTAAAAGTATAAAATACCACAGCTCTTCCCCACTTAGTAATGAAGTCGGTCAGGAGCTCTTCGATGTCTTCTGGACCTTCTAAGTACCTGTGGAGAAGAAGAAGAATTAGTTTTTACATGTTCAGGGGCATCAACTGTAGCACTAGTAGGAACCGACGGTTTTTGGTGAAAATTATCAGAGTTAGCTGAATTAGAACTCGAAGAATCAGGATTATGAAAGTCAGTTGGAGTAGGATCTGGAACAACTGGAACATGAGAGTCAACTGGTTGCGGATCTGTGAAACTTGACTGTAAGGGTGGAAAATCATCTTGCTTCACACTTGTATTTTCACTTCTAAAATTTTCTGTAACATTTTCTTCTGAGTTTGGATCATTGGTTAAAGAAATATCTTCTCCTACATTAGTTATTTGATCCACATGCCTTTTCCAAATATTCGAACCAACTTGAACTCTGTAATGTAATTTTCCTTCTCTTGCTACAATTCGACCAATTTTCCATTTGGCTTCTGGAGTATAATTTCTTACAGCTACTTTCTGGTTGACTTCAAATTCTTTTACTTTAACTTTAGATTTCCTTGCAGTTTGCTTTTCATGAACAAAATTTGCAACATTTGGCACGATCAAATCTATGTTTGTTCTTATGTGACGCTTTAGAAATAAAGATGCAGGACTTTCCCCCGTTGTAACATGTGGCATCTTCCTGTACTGCATAAGAAAGTTATTCAGCTTCATTTGTAAAGTACCTGGTTCAGACGCTAAGGCTTTTAATCCACGTTTGACCGTTTGCACATATCTCTCAGCCTGTCCATTTGTAGATGGATGGTACGGTGCACTAAACTTATGTTTTACACCATGACTTTTTAAGAACATTTCAAATTCTTCAGATGTAAACTGCCTAGCATTATCTGATACCAAAGAAATAGGAAAACCGTATCGTGCAAAGAGAGAAGAAAGACAAATAATTGTATTTTCTGAAGTTGTACTAGGAACTATAAATACTTCTGGCCATTTACTATAAGCATCAACCACTAACAAAAGCATTTTTCCGTTAACAGGACCAAAATAATCAATATGAATTCTCTGCCATGGAGCAGTAGGCCATTCCCAATGATGTGTATCAACCTTAGGAGGATTATTTTTCAAATTTACACAAATAGAGCAATTTCTTGCAATATCTTCTATATCATGGTCTATTCCTGGCCACCATACAAAACTACGGGCTAAAGATTTCATTTTCACTATACCAAAATGACCAAAATGTAATTCCTTTAATATTTGTTGTCGATGGATTTCTGGGATAACTACCCTACAACCTTTTAAAATACAACCATGCTGAAGAGTAAATTCTTCTTGTTTACCACCAAAAAGTAAATTCTTAGGAATTTCTGAACCAGAAATGAGGTGATGAAAAATTTGTCGCAAAAGAGGATCGGTTTTTGTAGCTGAAGCAATAGATTTAGCATTTAAAGGTAAAACAGAAAGTTGATTTATTTGAATGATTTCCGATTCATCAAGTCCTTCATTTGAATTATATTCGTGGGGCAAATCTTCACTACGTAATGGAAGACGTGAGAGTGCATCGACATTACCGTGTTCAGTAGTTTTCTTATAGCGGATGTCATACTGGAACGCTTGTAAATATATGGCATATCTTTGCATTCTAGCAGCTGATAAAACCGGAATACTTTTAGAAGGTGAAAAAATTGAAACTAATGGTTTACTATCAGTAAACAAAGTGAATCTGTTACCGTACAAATATTGAAAAAATTTCTTAACACCAAATATTATTGCTAATGCCTCCTTATCTACTTGACTATACCGTTTTTCGGCATTATTCAAGGTTCTGGATACAAATCCAATAGGCTTTTCAGTCTTGTCTGGCATCACATGCGAAAGAACTGCAGAGATACCATATGGAGAAGCATCCGTAGCTAAGATTAAAGGTAATTTAGGATTGAAATGCGTCAGCACTCTGTCCGAAGTAATTTCTCTTTTTATTTTTTTAAACGCTTGATCACATTTGTAAGACCAGTTGAACTTTACATTCTTTTTAAGCAAATTATTCAAAGGATGTGCAATTGTCGATAAATTCGGTACAAATTTTGCATAATAAGTTACAAGACCAAGAAATGCTTTTACCTGGGAAACATTTTCTGGCTTAGGGGCATTTACAATTGCTTCTATTTTATCTGGTGTTTTATGAATACCATGTTTATCCACTTTATACCCACAATAAGTAATTTCATCTGCCATGAAGAATGATTTTTCCTTATTTATCCGAATATTATAATTTCTCAACCTTTCTAATACTTGCTTTAACCTTTGCAAATGAATTTCGTCCGTTTCCCCAGTTATTCCTATATCATCAATAAAAATTGTAATTCCCTCAATTCCACTTAAAATTTGTTCGATTTTTCTTTGCCATATAGCAGGAGAACTATTAAGACCCATTGGTAATTTAAGAAACTGAAATAATCCTTTAGGTGTATTAATGGTTAATAATTCCTGGGATTCCTCATCAACGGGCAATTGGAGGTATGCTTGATTTAAATCAATTTTTGTAAAATGAACACCACCACTTAAAGTAGCTAACATATCCTCTATTTTAGGCAAGGGATATTTTTCTACTTTCAGATATTTATTTAATGTGACTTTAAAGTCTCCACATAAGCGTATTTTACCATTAGATTTTACCACTGGAACAATCGGGGTTGCCCACTTGCTATTTGTAACTGGTTTAATTATACCTGCTTCTTCTAATCTTTGTAATTCCTCATTGACTGCAGCACGTAGTGCATAAGTAACAGTCCTAGCTTTACAAAATATGGGTGTAGCATCCTTTTCAAGGTAAAGCTCTGCCTTTAACCCTTTAATTTCCCCTACTTTATCAGAAAATAAATCAGAAAAATCATTTAACAATTCTTGTAATTTATCAGAATAATTTACAGTCTCATTAACATAAACAGATCTTAAATTATGTGGAAAAATATCGAATGCAGAGGCCCAATCGCGGCCAAATAATAATGGAAAAGTATCTTCTTTTATCAAATATAATTTTAACTTTTCTGTTTTATTTTCATAAGTAACATTTACTTCAACATAACCTACAGGTTTAAAAATTTCACCAGTTGCAGTTTTTAACTGAACATCTGGAGGAAATATTTTATAATCAGGAAAAATTCTGCGAAATCTTTTTAAAGGAACAGCAGAAATTCCCGAACCGGTGTCCAATTCCATATCCGCTCTGGCTTTATTTTCAATTAACACAGATAATTTAATAGGATTGGCACCTGTATTTTTTATAGTTAATACATTTACTGTATCTACCGAATTTACGTGTTTTTGGAAAGTTTTACTTCTACAAACCTTTCCAATATGGCCTTTTTTCTTACATATTTTACAAGTAGCATTAATAAATCTACATGAATTGGCTAGATGGAAAGTATTTCCGCATCTATAACATTTTAATTTACTTTTATTTGCTTCAGGAATTGTATTATTTATATGATTGTTGACATTTGACTTCTGACAGTCGTTAGAAAATTTCTTTGGGTGTACATTTTTTGAACTGGAAATTTTATTAATACTGAAATTTTTATTTTTAATTTCAGAAATTTCAATATCTACATTGTGTAAGGATAAAGCTTTCTCCACTGCTTTCTCAAAAGTTAAATCCTCTACTTGCGTAATCAATTTATTTTGAATGCTTTCGCTTTTCAAACCGCGTAAAAATTGTTCAAGTAAATTTTCATTTAATGTATCACCCGTAAAACAACAAAAAGTTGTATTTTTCTTTAATCTAGCAGCGAAATCTTGAACTGATTCCGACTCATTTTGGTAACACTTACGAAATTTGATTCTTTCAATAAATTTGTTGGGGGCGGGGCTTAGATGCTTTATCAATATATCAACAATCTCCGAATATTTTAATGTTTCACATTCTTTAGGGAAACATAAATTACTCAGTAAATTATACAGCTTAGGGCCCATGCAAGATAAAAGGGCTGCAACTTTTTTTTCCTCTTTTAATTCATTCAGAATAAAATTCTGTTCCAGGCGTTTAATATAAGCCTGAAATGTTTCTACTTTATCATCATATTCCTTGAATGAAAACATCGTATTCTTTATGCAATAACACAGGAAAAAAAAAGTACTTTAAAATTCAATGTACTTACCACCCCCTTGTTTTAAAGCTGCTGATATATTCTGGAAAGCTGCTGTTACCTTGTATGTTTGTCGAACGCAAAAACGAAAGAAGAAGCCATTTCTCTTGGGCGCGCCGTTATTCCTTTAAAATTTTTACGGTAGAAACTTTTAACATCTCGTCGCCATTATACTATCTTTAAGCATTTAAATGTAAGGCAATGAACAGTACTAAAATAATCGAGGTGGGCGACTTTTTACACACAAACATATTTAATAAAACTGACGGCACTACAGACGACATATACACATATTGTAAACACAGAACAACTATCTGGAACGTAGATACATTATGTTCCTTACATAATTCCATGGAATAGACAAGGGGCGCCATCTACCGTTTAACCTGAAAAGTAAAAGTATAAAATACCACAAATACCATGTTTTTCCAAACATCCGAAGGTGGCCGGAAAATTTTGAAAACATGCGTTTTTCTTTGTACTTAATTTTGTCAACTAAGTTTATTGATATTTATATGTTATTACATAAATAAGTTCCTAAATATTACGTCAATAAAATGCATAAGTATCACTATGAGATTCCAATTCATATGGGAATACTTCCAAAATAACTAAGAAATTTTTGCTGGACGGAAACGTTTGACCGCCACTGTACATTTGACTTGTAAGCTCGACATGAAAGCCTGCTTGTAGGTCATCCTCAATATACAGAGACGAGATAGCACAAGGAGATTTCACAATGCAGCAAAGATACAACCGTGAGCTCCACACAAAGAATGCTTGCAATGGAGTCAGTGGGAATCGAACCCAAACAACATCTTATGCTAGCAAGCAATTTGCGGCGCGAGGCCTTAACCACTTGGCCACGGAGGGCCGATGAGACACATACGAAACGAATTTAGGAAATATAAAGCAAACGCGGTTCTAGATTCATATGGCCATATGGTAGATGGTCCGATGATCATTCATCAATTACAAACTTCGACTTTCAATGTGATGATTCTTTAGAGTTAAACTGTTTTCATTTTTATAAATAACTATATTTAAGTGTAATCTATTTTTATAGCCTATATGATTGATTTCTGTTTGAAAAATTTTTCTATGTATTGTTCGCAAGATCGTCATCCTAGATTTTTTTATCGAATGCGTTTAGTAAACTAAATTTGATTTTATCTTTGTTAAATTATAAGGTTACTTGGGGCATATAGACTATGACTTTTCATTGTAACTACGGAGAGTTTTGCAATTTAGCTTTCAAAAACTAGTTTTCACTTGAATTAAAGACTAAAGCTTCGAAAAAGTGTTCAGTTTAGCTCAATCTTGTAGACAAATTTTTTCTCAATTACATTTTAATGTATAAAAATAAAAGAATAAAAATATTTTTTAAAAATACTCTTTGTTTTCCGTGGGTAAATTTATTTAACAAATTGGGCATCTGGACAAGGTAGTTATGTGCATGGTCCTTCGTTTTTTTTTTTTTTTTTTTTTTTTTTTTTTTTTTTAATATGGAGTATCGGGTATTGTTTGAAAAAATCAAGTAACTTAAAAAAATTAACCAGGCAGAATATGTAAATTATATTTCAAGTAAAGTCAGTTGTACTGAAAACTTTGCATTCAAGGTATATGAAAAAAGCTCCAACTATGAATTTATTAGATTTATTTATGCAATAAATGCAAAAAATAAGTACTTACATATGTAATTTAATCTAAGTAATAAGTATTAAAGTTATTTTGTGAAAAAACACCCCCCCCCCAAAAAAAAAACTCTTAAAACAAACGGATACATAAGTACTTAAGTACATCATTCTCTTTTTTATTTAACTCGATTAAAGTTCGATAAGTCCAATAAAACTGTGGAGAATAAAACTATGCTTTAATAACGAACACGTCTATGTTTTATGGATCCCTATAATTTTCTAATAATGTCACTTTGACTTATATAGTCTGCTTGATTTGTATCTTAAATTGTCGAGTTTTTTTTCTCACTTTAAAAAATTCATTTGAAACCCTCAGAGGTACTTTAAAAAAATAATAAGTAGTTTAATAATATATTATAGTACCTCTGACAATAAAGTTCTGTGAATGAACTCAGAACTGGCAACTCCGTTTTAGGCTTTGCAACATACCGAAATAAATTCATGAGGGGTGGTGCACATTGAACATTCATCATACTCGCCAGATCTCAATCCTCCAGACTTCTTCCTATTTTCACCGCTCAAACTCTCTTTGAAAGAGATTTGATCTTCTTACTGACATCCAACGAAACGTGACGAAGCTTTTGAACTCAATCCCAAAAGAAGACTTCTTGCGAATTTCCCAGGACATAACAGATCTCAACGGTGCATAGTTATGGGAGGTGACTATTTCGAAGGATGGTATAACTTTCGTTAATATTTTATCTACATTAATGCTACAGGACTATTCGCCGAACTTTATTGTCAGATGTAGTATAATTTCCTTTACTTCAAACAAAGAAAAAAGAATTAGTTTCCTTCAGTGACAGAGAGATACTAAAAAAATATTTATTACTGTTCGGGTAACTGGATCCCACATGGTCCCTTTATCTCTGAGATATGTCCCAGTTACCCCATTAGTAAAATTCATGCGATAACTGGAACACCGGCCTTACATTAGAAGCATGAAGTAAATATGCATCGATACCTAATAATATTAATGTATATACCGAATCTTTAAAAAAATGATTTTTTGATAAAAGTATTTACCTCATTTAAATAAAAAGCCAAAAATGTTAACCAAATTGACATAGTTTGTAGAAAACGAAGCCTGAATATTCGGTATCTTATTACAGGAAAGATGTAGTTATGACCGATTTGATACACGTTGCTTTAAGAAGTAGAGTAAAAGTATAATGTTGTCAAAAGCTATCATTATTCAGTCTTCAACTGCTTTGCATACAATAACGTATGGCCCAATTACCTTGTGCGTCCAGTCACCTCAGCTTGCCTTAGTAATTAAACCAATGAAGTTTTCATGTATGTTAGTTAATGAAAAATAAAGGGAAAGATATGTAAAAACTGCCGTTAAGTGTTTCATATCGAAAATAATTAATTTAGTTAGAATCTATTATTCTTCTCTACATAAGCCTATGTTTCTATTCTTGTATAAAACATTTGATTTATTGTCAGTCAGAAATAAATCAGAAAGGTAAAATACCAAAGGGTATAAAATAATTTAAATAAAATGATAAATATATTATGAGGGAATCCGAAGTCAACGCTGATCTACGCATCTCGGTTAATGTATTACAAAATTTTAACAAAATGAGTCATTTTGCATACATCTGATTGCTCACTTATTCATCGTTTGCTTGGAGTTCAATTGACTGTGATTTATTCTTTTGTAGCTGTTTCATGTAAAAGACCCGATGGAGTTATTAAATGCTTCACTGAGTAAATTGTGCCAGCCAGATTTCTACAGGCTAGCTCCGTTGAAAAAAACATTAGCATATTAAGCCAAAAGTCTCAGGTTCAAATTTTGTTTTGTAGCTATTCATGTAATTGGCAATCTAGAAATAATATAATTTTCTTACGGGGGGGGGGGGATGTAATTGGACAACAAATGGCATTTCTAAAACATTCTAAGGTGGCATTATTAAAAGGATCACTGAATAAATTCTGCCAGCTAGGTCAGTACAGGCTATCTCCGTTGACAAAACATTAGCAGTTTAAGCCAAATGTACCAGGCTCAAATATTGTTTTGTAGCTTTTTACGTAATTGGTAATCTACAAATAATATCATTTTCATACTTGTAATTAGACCACCAAATGGCATTTTTGTAAACCATTAATTTGTTTCACTATTATTTTAAAACGCCAAATTATATACTACAGATATTTTGATTATTAGGTATAACTATTACTTGAAAATCCTATTTTTGTCACTTTTCGTCAAAATCAACAAATTAATAAATTTTAAACTGTTTATTTCCTTAAAAATATAGAAATTCAGAATGGATGGCAGCTCATTAAAGTCTGGAAGTTCCACTGAAGTTTTTATATTATTTATTATGTTATGTACTCGTTGTGAATTCGATTAATAAAAATTACATTTCTGTCTTATTTTTCAAATTTCATTTCGTCTATAAGGTTAATCAATACCAAAAAGATCCGTTAGTGATAGCTCAACAGAGCCAATCACTTGTTTTTTGGCCAATTATCCAGATGTATCAGAAATCACACTTCTCAGATTGAAAAAAATGCAATTTTCACTGTTAAAGAATCTTTTTATAACGCCATTCAAAACTATTTTGCCTCAGATTTAAGTTCTGCAAACAGTGCAAAATATTTAAGATTTAAATCTTAAAATAAAATAACAATTGTTATTATGTTGATTTTGATCCTCGAAGTGTGTTGCACTAGTTGAATTTCACAGAAATACTGAAAAAACTTAACATGTTTTGCAATTTAATATTTTATTTGCTGAGGTTTTTTGTTGTTGTTGTTGTTACAATCAATTTACAGAGTATCTTTATTTCAAATTAAATTAATGATCCAAAATTGAAAATTAGCAATTACAAAACTTATACGTTATTAGCAAATTCATTCTAAAAGTTTGGTAAGCAAAAATATTATATATCTGTACTGTTTAAACTGTAAAATATAATAAATAATCTTTTTTTATTGCATATTACGCTATAATAAGAATATTTTAAACGTTTTACTTTATCATATAATGAATTTATAAAATATGCAAAACAGCTTAGCACGCTCTTTATTTATATACCATTCTTTGATGTTCTATGCTCAGAAATGTATCCCATCTATGTTATTTTTTTAACTTTCCTAACGTATTGGTTATCTGTAATTCTAACATTGACTAAAGATAGATAAAATTAAAGCATATAACTTTTTCGAAAATTACAGTACCTTGAAGGAAATAAAAGTGTTATTTGATCTTCCTTCATATCATGATTCGAGATAACGAGATTTGAATGAACAGCTTCAGACTAGCAATACCTTTTATAAAATCCTGCATTATTATATCAGGAATAATTATTATTATAAAAATGGAAAATAATTTTGTGAAAGAATGCACAAGTCTACTTATATTTTCGTTATAATCGTATGAATTTTTATTTTAATGGCAAATAATTTCATAATGGTTATATGAAATATTTTTCCTTCACATATCTTTTTTTCTAATTAAAGAGCAATTTGTCATAATACTCATGAAGCAATACAGATAAAAATATTTTAATTCAGTCACAAGGAGAAAAATTATTTTCAAAATATTTTAACAAACATGAAATATTTTTTCTCAACTACCACTGTTATTTCTTAATATTGGTTTCGTACAAACTCTTCATAAACATTTGAAGCCACTCTACTTGAATAAATCATGAAGAATGCTTATTAATAATAAAAATTCCTCAATCAAATTTTCTTTTTTTTTTCCTCATGCAAATTACATTTTGTGGATCTTATATTTTTTGAATCATGTGGGAAACAAAAATGAATTTTATACATCTGTATTCTCTATAAGTCGCCTCTATAATCGATTTGCTATAAATGTAGTCTTTCTGCAACATTATTAATGGAAGTAATTCTGGTTGGGAACTAAGAAATCTGCTATATTTCTTAAAATATTTTATCCATACAGTTTCACAATTCTTTTAAAGCGTATTGAAAGTGACAGCTTTAAAAGCACTGAAAGAATTATTCTGAGGTACTTTTGAAATAGATTAATATTCCATTCATTAATCTAATAAAGTTGTAAGATTTATTTATGAAATTATTACAGTTTTAAAAAGACGGTGTACTTGAAAAGTGATTTATCATTTGTTATGTTATTGCAACAGACAAATATTCTAAAACCTATCTTGTAATACTAATTTAATAAATAATAAATTACTGATACAATTTTTTATTTCCTTCTTTCATGATAATAGAAAATCTTTGCTAATTTGAGGTCGAAAGAAATGAAATATGACAACAAGTATTTTTTATCAGCTCTAGTTATTAAGATACAGCACTGCTACAATAAATATATGATAAAATCCTGCACGGAGTAACTAAGGTAATTGTAAATAATTATTTCCTGTCTTTATTTTGTCTTCGTGAGGTTCTTTTCTCGAAACTAATCGATGGAAAGTGCTGGGTTCAAACTCAATTGTGCCCGTAAGCCTAATGGTTCAGAGATTTTCTTCGAACCTTGAACTATATTTGCGTAAATATGAGTCCCTTAGAAATAACTCCATAAATATTACTATTAATGGAAATGGAAATAAGTTTATCGAATATAATTAAAAACACAGTGAGTCTTTGTTACATTATACCCATTTTGATAAAGTTACATGTAAGATCCCGAACATAAGTTGCAATCTATTATTTTATAAATAAATACTCTAGTTTTTACATAAAAAGGAATAAATAATATTAATAACGAGTTGGCTAGCATTTTCTAATCTTTGCCGAATGTTTTTAAAGCATAATATATTTATAAATTATTATTTGATAGAACATTCTCTGAATATTGTATATATATTTCAATATTTTTATTTAAAAAAAGTCTGTTTGAAAACGATTTGAGAATGATGTTGGAAAGAAAAATATATTTTATACAACTGTATTCGCATCAGTTTTCTCTCAGGTCGATTTGTCATAGATGTAGTCTTTCTGCATCATTTATAACGAAAATAGTTCTGATTAGGAACTAGGAAATCTACTATATTTCTTAAAATATTTTTGTCATAGACCTTCACAATTCTTTTAAAGCATACTGAAAGTGACAAAAAGTCCAGAAATAATTATTCTGAAGAGCTTTTGAAATAGATTAATTTTCCATTCATTAATCTAATATAGTTAGAAGATTTATTTCAGAATGTATTACATTTAAAAAAATACGGAATAATTGAAGAGTAATTTTTTTTTCATGTTCCAACAGACAAGTCTTCGAAAACGTATCTTGTAATATTAATTTTATAAATAATAAATTAATGTTACAGTTTTTTATTTGCTTCTTTCACGAGAAAAGAAAATCTTTGCCAATTTGAGGTCGAAAAAATTAAATATGACAGCAAGTACTTTTAATCAGCTATAGTTATTAAGATACAGCACTGCTATAAGAAATATATTATAAAACGCTGCACAATATAGTTAAGATATTTGTAAACACGTTTTATCGCTGACTTTAATTTGTAGTCGAGAGGTTCTGCTCTGAAAACTGGCAGATGGAAGGTGTTGTGTTGTAAAACAAATTATGCATGCAGGCCAAATAGCTCAGAGGGTTTTTTCAAACCTTGGATTTGCTTTGAATAAACACGCGTTAGGTTCCCTTAACCCCCCCCCCCCACGAACGTCATTATTAATAAAAATGGAAATAATTTCATTAAATATAACAAAAAACGCAGGAAATCTTTTGAAAGATTTGTTAAATCCGTGTTGATAAAGTTGGATAATGAAACCCGGAACATAGGTTAAAGTATCACAATCTAATTTAAAATAAATGTATAAGTTTGTTTTATAAAAAAATAAACAATAATAAAAAAATAGTGCCTACCATTTTTCTGTCTTTGCCGAATATTTTTAAACATTCTGCATTTATAAATTATTATTTTATGTAACTTCTCAGAGTGTTTTCTATATATTTCAAAATTTAAAAAAAAAATATTTGAAAATGATTTGAGAATTATTTTTGAAACAGAAATACATTTTATACATCTGTATTTGCAGCAACTTTTTCTAAGGTCGATTTGTTATAAATGTCTGCATCATTAATAACGGAAATAAATCTGGTTGAAAACTAAGAAATCTGCTATATTTCTTAAAATATTTTTGCTATGTATATTCACAATTCTTTTAAAGCATATTGAAAGTGACAGCTTTAAAATCTCAAAAAGAATTATTCTGAAGTACTTTTGAAATTGTTTAACATTCCATTCATTAATCTAATAAAGTTAGAAGATTTATTAATGAAATTTCTACAGTTTTAAAAATACGGTGTACTTTTAAAGTAATTTTTCATTTCTTATGTTATTCAAACAGACCATTCTTCTAAAACATATCTCGGAATATTATTTTAATAAATAATAAATTAGTTTTACAGTTTTTCTATTTGCTTCTTTTATGAGAATAGAAAATTAGTGCTAATTTGAGGTCGAAAATATTAAATATGGTAGCAAGAATTGTTTATCAACTCTGGTTTTAAGATACTGCACAGCTGTAAAAATTGTAAATTAAACTTTTTTACGGTATAGTTATGATACTTAAAAATCAGTTTTTTCCTGTATTTAGTTTGTGTCCAAGAGGTTCTACTGTAGGTCTAGTCATTTAGAGGTTTTCTTCGATACCTGGGATATTTTTTGCGTAAATAAGGATTAGGTTTCCTTAGAAACACCCCCACAAAAGGCATTCCCCCATTAAGACCAATACCTTTCATGTTGATAATTGCCCATCACAAACACAACCAACCTGTCTTTAGTCAATAGGCAACCTTTAGTAATTTTAAATCAATAGAAACCCTAAAATTTTTATCTTACAATTTTGTCATCAGCCTAAATTTTGTCAGATATAGTACTATTAATATAGGAACTTGTAGAGTAAAATTGTAAATTGTACAACTCTATGTTAAAGTTGGAATAGCATTACTTTTAACCCACTAAATGCATATTAAATATTAGAATAATATATATTACTAATAAATTCTATACGATATTATTATTACTGTTCATTTATCATGTTTACTGATTTTTAAATGTTGTTTATTGTTTTTGCATGCAACTTGCACTGAATTTTGATTGAATTTCATGCTTCTTTGGCTAAATGTTAATTTTAACAAACACTATTTTTATAACTTAGTTATAATATAAAACATATATTTATATTGCATAATAGTATTCGATAAAAATTTGTAAAATGCAAATTTTTTTTCAAATTTCAACAAATTTTGTTGTGCATTTTATTATAGACGGATTATTTCTAACCCACTAAATACATATTAAATATTATAATGTAACATATTATTATTAAATCTATAGGCATACTTCAAAATGACAACAGCAAATGGACCAAACACTATGAAGGTTGTTGAACTGCACGAAGAAGGCATCGTCAAAGTATTTTTTTAAAGAATGCATGTTGTTGGTAATTGTTCTAAAGATGGAATTCCAGAAGTTAAAATATTTTAAATGAAAATGTAATATGGAACAAGGATCCAAGTAATATATTATGCTAACATTTCTTGTAATATCAGACTAATATGCTCCAGCGAAGAAAATAACGGATGTTAGAAAAACTTACATCAATGAAGTATTCTTTTTGCAAGTCATCACATGTTAAGATGGGAACATTACATGCACATTTATATTTCATTAATTTTTAGGTACTACAACATTAATATTAATATTTCATTGGAATTGTATACTGTATTTGTTTTCGTTTTAATCCTACTGAATTATTTATTATATTTATTCAAAATTTTTTGTTAATATGTGGAAGCTTTGTTGCATATAATTATAATTTGTTTAAATTTATTATGCATTTAGATTATGCAAGACTTTAAATATTTTTATATTTCTATGCCCCTTTCATCTACTGATGGTATGAGAGCTGTGTCTATTTTCCAAGTTGTGTTTGCAATTGTTGTTTACCATGTTTAATGATTTTTAAATGTTGTTTACTGTTTTTGCACGCGACTTGCACTGAATTTTGATTGAATTTCATGCTTCTTTGGATAAATGTTAATTTTAACAAACAATATTTTTATAACTTAGTTATAGTTATAATATATAATATATATTTATAATGTATAATATTATTCCATAAAAATTTGTAAAAATGCAAGGTTTTTTTCAATTTCCAACAAATTTTGTTGTGCATTTTAAATGTCATATTCGTGTTTTCCATGCGTGAATAACCCATAAAAACTATTTAAAATAACTTTTATATTTTGATAGTGTTATTATTTGAAAGGAAAAATAATATTAGGATAATTTAAATATTTTCAAAGTTTTAAATTATATCTTTCTAAAATGTAAAATTCTTCACATATTTTAGGTTTTGAAAGTTTTATCTCTATTTTTGTATTTTATTATATAAAAGCACTATAAAACATTTTAGAATCTGACAGAATTAGAATTAGAATTAGACAGAGACTTTCCGCAAAATTCCCATGAAACTTTATATTTATTATATATTAAAAAGTTATATATGTTTATGAAAAAAAAGTACGCTGTAACTTCAATAGATCGTCCGTAAATAAATATGAAGATTATTATTTTGTAATGCAGTGCTCAGAAAAAGTTTAGACACAGGTGTTTTTTAACCTTTAAATAAAAAAAAATACGAAACTTGAGTTTTAAAAACGTCTATACTTATTTTTTAATATGTTTAAACAATGTAGGATAAAAATAATGATTATAATATAAGATAATATTTAATTTAACTGAAAAAAATAAAATTTGCATATTGCAAAAGTTTAGACACTTTTTCGATTTTTTGCAACTATTCATGGGAAAATGTAAATTTCCAATTTATGATGTCACATGTCTTAAGTATTTAAGTATACCTCGATACAGCATTAATTAGTGAAGATGTCGCGAGCTAAAAATATTCCGTTCATGAGGAAATTGAAGTAGGAAATCTGAAATGGAAAGAGAAGACTGCTGCAGAAATTTCAGTTACATTGAATCGTCCAAAGTGATCTGTCTATGAAGTATAGTCTAAGGATGACTCCTTCAAAACAAAACATAAATCTGTAAAACCTTGTGTGACAAGAAAATGACATGACAAAAGAATCCAGAAACTGACATTTACACAAATAATGATTGCTAATTACATTAAAAGTAAGTCAGTACTTTTTGCGGCAACGGACATGATTCGTAGATGAATTAAAGAAACAGGTAAATCAATTTACATGAAAATGATAAAACAATCAGCTTTAAAATATCGCTACAAATTAGCTAGAATGCAATGAACTTGCAATCATATGTCATATGGACCCAAATGTTACGCTATTATATTCAGTAACGAAAAAAAAAGAGGAATTTGAATGGCCCAAACGGTTGAGCATACTATTGTCACGGCTTGCGTAAAGAGCTTGGTACTTTCTTAAGTCAACAACAAGAATATGACTTTTTAATGATTTGGTCCTCACTTTGCTTTAATGCTCGATTATCTCTGGAGTTATTCAAGGGTTGCCAAGCAACACAAGACTACGTACATTAGGGTGGAACGAAAAAAAATATTTTTTAATTTCAATATGTAATAGCGATAAAAAGTTCTCTAATGCCTTTGTTAAGACAGTATTAAAATATTTTAACAAACATAATATATTTAGAGGTGCCGCAAAGGACTTGAATATATGATTTTTAAGCAGATTTTACGAATTTTAATAAATTTGGTTTTGTAAAAAAAAAACATTTTAAATATCAAATGCCCTTTTTCAATTTTTAAATAACACACTTAAACTACTTTACAGTAGATATTATAGTTTTATACTGCATGCCTTTATTATTTATGCTACTAAATCTGCACTTTTTAACTTCTATTTCTTTGGATTTTAACAGTATTTCATAATAGAAAAGATTATCCTTACTTTTAACTTAAAAACACAGCAAAACATTTTTTAATTCTGAAAATTAATAGTCAACAGGAGAATAGTACGTGGTTTGAAGTAACCTTGATTCATGCGGTATATTATTGGCTGGTGTAGGGTGGTAAAAGAGTAAGGGATGCATGTAGCTGTAGCAATGGTCTGGTCACATGTTTCTCTCGTAAGTCCGCGCAAGCAAATGAATTGTTTGAGTAACAAATCTTATTATACTGTTCTTTTTGGATTTTGTTTTGTTTATGAATATGTAAACTTGAATATTAGTGGTAGTATTAAATTTATTAGTTAATATTTTAACTTTAGTGTGATGGCAGTGTCAGTTCAGACGAGACAAAAGTTAGAATGCCCAATTTTTGGATTCCCTAAAGAATTAAGCGATTTAAATATTCCAGCTTATTATGACTGTTATGTTTATTTGATAGTGGAGAAAGCACTTTTTATTTGCCTCTACCCACAATTAGGCCAAAGTGATCGTGATAATGACAGCACATCGCGGAGAATGGAGGCCTGCAAACGACCCACGTGACCATCCTTACTTCACTTAAAAAACAATAAAAATATCTTTATCCATGATGACATAAAATGTCAAACATAAAGTTAAAAAAAAATATAAAATTGAAAAAGGTAAAAAAAGTTACCTGTCAAGTCCTTGGATGTTGATGACAAATAAATCCAGACAATAGGCACAAAAAAATTATTATGCACACAAAATTTGAAGAAAACTATTTTTTATTTCATGAAGAACTTGTTTTACTTTTTTCATGAATAAATATTTCTTCACACATTTATATTATTTTGACTCGTACATATTAATCTCTCTTTTCATAAAAAACCATATCATAATATATGCTAATCACTACAATTGCTATCTCTAAGCAATAAAAATTCTTTGTCAATAATATATTTTAGATATCTCAACAGGATGCAAATTATAAATTTTCTCATGACATAAAAGGAGAATATAATATTATTTCTTCTTGAAAAAGAGCAACTTTCATAATATGAACTTTCAAAAAAACAAAATATATTATATTTCATATTGCATAGATACAAACCAATATTTTCTTCATAACGCCGCTTGGGTATTCGAAAATTATATATATAAAATTGGGCAAAATAATGAAGTAAAAACTTTATGAAAATCAAATATCTTCACCTGATGAAAGAAAACTGTTCACCTCTTAAAGCACACGTTCTTCACCTCTACTTGTTTTTTTCAGAGGTTTGAGAACATATAAAAGCACAATTGAAGAATTGATCACATAAATATTCGACGAAAATTTTGGACGAAAAGATGAAGAATAAAACTATTTAGAACAAACATGTCGACAACCTTCTTTAGTAAAAAAGTGGCATCAATAGAGCAACACATAAAAGGCTTCACGACGTCATCTCATTTAATACGCATATCCAAACAGAGTACACAACAAAAATACTTTCAGGATCCTTTGAAACAAAAGGTTTGCTCCTCGTTGCTTAACAGAAATCAACATCACTTTCCTAGATGCATTTTGAGGGCAGCACTTTTTCTTTGCCGCACTTAAAAATCAGCATCGCAATAATATCAACATAACAAAAAAAAAACGTTCCATCCTTCGTTAACGGGGGAGCACCTCTGCCCCGAAATTACACTAAAAACTTTCAATCATACGACTGCATCCATCACAGCAGGTGTCTATCGGCGCAACTCACGCAGGTGGCCGCGAGCCCAGGGGAAAAAGAGAAAGGGTTATTGTAAATGCAAAACACGCCAATTTGGCATTGAGCAACAGAGGGGGGGAGGAAAAAATAAGCCAAATTACAATATACAGTATGAAAAGATATGTAACTAATAAGAATAAAATTGATAACCATCTTAAGAGGGGAGGCCAAAGCCGGTGGCCATGTACTTAACGGCTTGAAATACGTCACCTGTGAAATTTAATTTGATAGGTTAGGGGTGTGTCCGAATAAACGGAAGTTCCACCCAAAAGAACTAGCGAGAATGTTCTCGAACAAATTTAAAACCGGAAGGAATGATTTCAAACAGAATTTTACCGGCTTGGAACATTCGAAAGCTAAGCAAGAAAGAAAACATTACAGGCGACGAAATGAAAATAAGCGAAACCGAAATTAAATTTAAATTGAGAACATTAATAAAAAGGAAGGTAATAGGAAATAAAATGGCTAATAAAAATGAATTATACTAAACATATGGGGGGGGGTTATGGAGTAACCACCACATATTACCCAGGGTCCCCCAAAAGAAAATATTGGTGAGATGACAAAATGAACAATTTTTCATCAAGACAATATTTTCTAACACATGTACAAATATACTAAGTAAATACACAAAATAAATATATCAGAAATAGTTATAAGAATATACATAATTGTTGTACATGATAATAAAATAATTACTGTTATGATAGTAATCCTTATGAAAATATACCAACTGTAGTAAATGTTAACATGAAAGGTATATAAAGTTTCTTCCAGAAGTATCTATCATATATATCAAAAAAAAATTTAAAGTCTATGTCTATGTGCAACAGTCCTTAACTTTAACGAGTCTCTTGTTAGGCTGTGCAAAATGCACTATAACAGTAGAATGCTTTAGCATATGTCACAATATTTGATTACACAATAATATGTATATTTATATTCTCAGTTGTGAACAAAAATGAAATATACTATAACTGTATATGAATCATACTATAACTATATATAAAATATATGGTTTCAAATAGCACATGATAACTTGAATGAATTTGTAAGCTGAAAATTGAACAATAAAAAAAAAATATATATATAAATGGTGCAGAGAGATTAGTTAGGCTCTCATAAAAAAATATTTACTTATATCACCACATAGCCTTTTAAGCTTTCAATAAATCTTAAATGAATAAACTTTAGTATTATTCAATAACACATTTTCACAGAAAATAAAATTAATTAAGTTGCAAAAAGAATGGTAATAAAAGCATGATATTATTTTCCAATAAAAATATCTTCAAAGTGAATATAATAATTTTCAAAGAGAGAATTTTTACACTCTCATAAAGGAATATTCTTAAACATTTTCAATATAAATTGACAATAATTGCATAAATACCTTTAATACTATACTTCATTCAAAATAAACATAAAACATAAGATGTTTAATATTCTGAAAAAAAGGAAGAAACTTATATGAATATGTCAATCTTATATATGACTTGATAATGTCAACTTACAAAGAAAAATCAATTGTGTCAAAATTTTTATATAGAAGATATCTAGAACATATTTACTTGTAAATTTTCAAACATTTTTAAAAAAAATTAAGTAAGTGATCACTTTTGCATTTGTCATAAATCAAGAATTTGCTTTATATAAATATATATAATGACTCATTAAACATCTTTGGATAAATATATATATCATGACTGAATCAACATCTTTGGATCCAAAGTATAAATACCCAAAAGTATACAAAAATATTACCTATTGTGAGTCATTCACTTTCTATATTTCAACAAGAAGAGAAGAAATATTAGTATGAATAAGTTTATCATGCATTTTCTCTCTTTTTTTTTTTTATCAAAAGAGGTTAAATGTTAAAGCATGCATGCATTGTAAAGAGCAGACACAATAGAGAAAATAATTTGATGAGTACTCATCTTTATGTTTACCTTATATCAACTACAATTTCACTTTTCTTATTATAATGCACATTTGTCAAAAATCACCTTAAATACTGACATCATATTCTAATAAAGACAAATTCTTTCTCAATTTTTTTTTTTTTTTATCAACTATTGTAATTAAAGACTTTATAAAATTTAAAAGTATGGCATACATGAGATTATGTGTAAATATTGTAAAAATTATGACTTATAGATAAATACAGTAAATAATAAAACTATTAAAATTCATACATACATCCCGAGGATGACCGTTGAGTTGTACCAGGGAGAAGAAGACTTAAATAAAATGAAAAAAAAATAATAACAGCTGCCTGCAGCTTGGAGAAAAGAAAAAAAAATTACATAGCGATTCTTCTTGCTGGACAATCAGTGCGGCTAGCTTCGACTGAATATATTACAAAGCAAAAGTCATCCTGTAAAAGGAAAAAGAGAGTTAGTCTATTTTTTATGTAGTTTATGATTGCGAGGACGAAGATCATAACTTCTATATTGAGTGGATTTGTTTTTAGCACCAGTATATGAGTGCTATCAGGAGGAGCTTGTGACAGTACCGATTTACTGGAACATGAAGATGTTTGCTGGCATTTAGAAGAAGAAAGAATTTGAGGAGAAGTATTACAAGCTGCATCATGATTTGAAACTTGAATAGAAGAGTGTTGTCTCACAGGAGTGGAGGATGCATTATCAACAGCTGGTTGATCATGTGATGCACCTTTTGAAGAAACTGAAGGATGTTGCAGTGCTTCATTTCTCTTTTGAAGCTTCAAGATTCGATTAGTGTGAATCAACATAGGGGAAGCATGACTATTATTGGAATCTTGAATTTGAATGAGCACAGGAGAAATTATTTTCTTCACCACATATGGGCCTTGTATTTTTTTGTTAAACACATTGGGAAATTTTACGTAAACAATGTCATTAACATTGATGTTGGAAAACTTTAATTTTTCTCTGGATTTTTGGTACACCTTTTGTCTGGATGATTCGTTATTCTTGTAAGCTTGATAGTATATTTTTTCAATAACATCCATCAATTTATGAATTTCATATGCAGTGTTGAGAATTTTCCATGAAACTTGAGATTTATAATTGGAATAAATATCATTTATTTCTCTGCCAAAATGAAGAAGATTTGGGGAGAACTTAGTAGCTGGATGAGGTGTAGCGTTATATATGGATTGGTGAATTTTTAGAGCAGTTGGTATATCACATCCTTGTGAAGCCATTGTGTTCACAGACGATTTTATTTGAGAATTGACACGTTCACTTAAACCGTTAGCTTGGGGATGGGCTACAGAACTATGTTCCAACTTAATGCCAAGCTTTTTGTTAAAATATGCAAACATATCACTAGTAAATTGAGAACCATGATCAGTAAGAGTTAATTCAGGTTTTCCATGAGTGGAAATATAATGCAATAAAGCCTTTGTAACTGACTCAGCACTGATATTATTCAAGGCATATAATTCTAAATGACGAGAAAAATGGTCTATCATGGTCAACACATATTGACGATTTCTCAATGGGCCGAGTAAATCCATAGAGACCTTTTGATTGGGAGCTGTTGGGAGTGGTGCAGGTAGGTATGGAGCAGTGTTTTTTTTATGATTCTTATTTACTAAACAAATTTCACAAGAGTTGACATAATTAATGGTATCAGAAACAAGGGTTTTCCAGGTAAATCTTTTCTTTAAATTAACAATGGTTTTATGAATTCCAGTATGAGTAATATGAGCAATTCTTAAGGCCTTTGCTCTAAGTGACACAGGTAAAACAGCTTTGTGTAGCTCGATATCTTCTGAAGAGAAATGACCATTATAACAAAGTAACTCATTACTTGGATTAATATAGTAGCCATTTAAACTTTTAGATTTTTTGTTATTTTTAAGATCTTCATAAATTTGTTTGATTTTTGGGTCCTTTTGTTGTTCAGAGAAGATGGTGTGATCAAGAATTTCTAATAAAGGATCTTGGTTATTATCCTTAGTTAGAAGTGAAGAGTCATTTTGAAGATGACATGTATGGTGGATTTTGTCGACTAAACCACATGGAAAGTGAGGAATGTCATTATGTAAATCGTTTTGATTATCAACAACAGGTAGAGGTTCTTGTGAAGAAATAAGATCTGGATTATTATTGAGATCTTCAGTAGGAATGTGAGGAGTTCTACTCAGAAAATCTGCCAAGACATTTTCTTTGCCTGGAACATGTTGGAATGTGTACGAGTATTCTGACAGTTCTAACATCCAACGAGTAGTAATATCAGCAGGTGATGTAGCTTTTTTATAATTATTAAGTGGTTTGGCATCAGATAGTAGAATAAAGGGTCGACCAAAAATATAGTATTTAAAAGCAGTTATGCCTTTGTAAATGGCATAAAGTTCCAATTTGATGGCAGGGTAGTGTCTTTCTGATTGAGATAGAGTTTTAGAATAATAGGAGATAGGTTTTAGTTCACCATCAAATTTCTGCATAAGAACAGCTGATATTGCTGTTTTTGAGGCATCTGTATTAACATAAAATGTTTCATTCCAGATAGGAAGATTGAGCATAGGTTTATGAAAGAAAATGTCCTGTAATTCTTTAAATGCATTTTCTTGTTCAGATTTCCAAGAAAACTTATTTTTAGGTTTGGTGACTTCGATGAGAGGAGCAATCAATTTAGAAAAATTAGGTATAATTGATCTATAAAATGAACACAAGCCGATAAAACTCTTTGTTTGCCTCTTGGTTTTAGGCTTTGGAAAGGAGGTAATTTTTAAAATATTACTTGTAATAGGAAGAATTTTATGATCTGTGAGTTGGAAACCCAAAAAGTTAATACTAGTTTGCATAAAGGTACACTTTTCAGGAGACAGAGTAATGTTATTAGCAATGAGAGTGTCTAATAGCTTTGTGAGTTTCATGGTCATTTCTTCAAATGAATTAGCGCCCACTACTATATCATCTTGATATGCATAACAGGAGTCAATCTGAGATAATTGAATCACAGAGTCGATTAATTGTTGGAAAGTGCTGGCGGCCGTCTTCAAGCCAAATACTAAACGTAAATATGTAAAAATTCCCCATGGTGTAGTAAAACTAAGTTTATCTTGCATATCTTTAGGTACAGCAATCTGCCAATATGCAGAGGGTAAGTCAAGAGTGGTATAATATTTAAATTTTGACAACTGCACCAATAGATTTTGAATTCTAGGAAGAGGATATGATGATGGGATTATAATCGAATTTAACAATCTTAAATCAAGAGCCAAACGATACTTTTGAGGCTTAGACATATCAGTTCTCTTTTTTTTAACAAGAAGCATGGGACACGCCCAAGATGAATTTTACCTCTCAATAATACCAGCGTTCAACATTTGATTAATTTGGTCAAGAGCTTCTTGCTCGAGTGCTTGAGGTACAGGAAAAGGTAATGTTTTTACTGGATGAGAATTTAACATGGTAAACTGAGGATTGACCAGGTCAGTATGACCTAAAGTGTCAAGAGATTTCGAAAAGGCAAGCGCTTTACTACATAATAATTTTGTTAAAGCTTCCCTTTCATGAGGAGGTAAATGTTTAAGATCAAAGTCATTTGGAGATAATTCTTGAATACGTTTTCTCTTAATCTCTTCAGATGGCAAAATTAAAGTACAATATTCGTTTTCAAATTCTAAATCAAAAGAGTATTCTTCAATATCTTTTTCATCTACATTGATACATTCACCAATAATTGAATTTTTATTTAAATGTATATCGAGCTTTGAAACATTCTGACATACAACCAAAAATAAATCATTTTGAATGGAAGATTTTGAGTGCAATGATTCATGTAATACCAGACCCTTGTTTTTTAAATTGGGTTTAAAAAGAAAATATTCAGATGGAGGATTCAGATACTTAACATGTAAATAAACAAACGAATTAGGAGGTATTACTTCTCTATTGAGTAATTGTACCATGTTGGAATTCACCAAGACTTTATTACCATAATTTAAATGAGTTTGCTTTTCACTAAAATAGTTATCATCATTAGTATTCTCAGATGAGAAATTCTTACTAGGAATATTATTATCATTAGTAGACACATAATTCACCATATTACCATAATCAGTTGGAAAATAATTAGGAAAATAAGTAAAATTATCATCAATATAAGGATTATGAAAATTCATAGCAGAATGAGCCATATTATTTGTAAACAAACCATTATTTTGAACATTATAATTATAAGGATAGGTTGTATAATTGTTGGACAACTGCAAACTTGAATTATCACAATTTGCACAAGTATTATCAATGTAAGTATCACTCGTTAGATTATTTGATATAGGCCTTTCATAAGAAGGCATTCTGTGTGCATCAAGAGAATATGGTACATTTGAATTAACATAATTATATTCAGCATTCATAAAATAGCAAGTAGGAGATTCATTATAACTTTGAAAAGGAATATGCTTGTCTTTAAGTAATATAGACTTAAAGCTTGGTGAAATAGTAATAGAATGCTTGTTAATAAACTCAAAGCCAAGTATGGCTTGAAAGTGAACATTGTGAATTTTAGTAAGGTAAAATACATGATGAAAAAAGAATTTATCAATCTTAAAAGCTATCTCTATGCATCCTTTGAAGAAGACCTTAGAATTTATGGTGGAAACTGATACATTTCTGGATAAAAATTTGTAATGAAGCCTGGATTTAATGCTATTAAAGCATTCTTCATCCAAGAGAGATAAACTTGATCCAGTATCTATTAATGTGGAGATTTCATTATGTTGAACATTTATTAGGATGCATGGAAGAACATAAGAGTTGTTAAAAGAACTGCATATGACATGATTTTCTTGTATGTCATCGTTGATTTGAAAATTTTGTTTGGAAGGCAAAGAATTATGTGAACAAGAAGATTTGTTAAATTTAGATGTCATAGGAGAAGTTTGGACAGCTGTGGATGACACTAAAGTGACTGACGAGCGTTTGTCTAATTGTTGATGTTTGTTGTTGTTGTCAAAGTGTACTGACCCTGAATGAGAATTACGGGAGAGAAGGCGGTCAGTAGAACCAGTCTCCCTTATTTGTTTAAATGATAAACGTTGTTATTTTCAGAAGAAGAAGAGGTGTGGCTTTTCTTTCTGTAAGGGTGAGACGAAACCTGAGCTGAAGGGTTTTTGTTAGAATTACCAATAATGTTTTTAAATTTGTAACAGGTATCCATACGATGATTAAATTTCCCACAGAACGCACACTGCACAACATCTCGTCTGTGATAAAAGGATGTAGAATTTTTTTTGTGAGAATATTTGTCAAAGGTTGGTTGATAAGGACGTTTCCGGTGAAAGTTTTGATGACGAAAATTATTGTTACGTTTATTTGTAGCCTCTTGTCTCGGTGGAGAAGGCGAAAATGTCCTAGGTCTTCTTTGAAAATTACGAGAAGTATGAGAACTGTCCTTTTGAGTTTGTAAAGGAGAGTAGTTGGTTTGAGAATTGTGATAAATTTTATCCTTCGTATGCTTTATAGGAGTTTTATGAAGAGTATTACTAGAATTATCGTGGACATTTTCAGAATCGATACAATAGGCTTGATTAAAATTTTCATAAGATTTTTTAGGGGGAGAGTCATAAATATTTTGAAGAAAAGTTGCTCGTTCAAGAGCTAATTCGAAGGACGTAATATTTTCTTCTAAGATTTTACGTTTGATTTGCTTAGGTAAAGCCTCAAGAAAATGAGTAAACTTTAATGAATTAAGAGCAGAAAGATCCAATTTTGGATAAGCAAGTCGAAGTTGTTTATCCAACCGAAAAGCAAAATTTTTAACTGATTCATTTGAATCTAAGGTCAAGTTCTGTACAGATTTTAGAGAAACAGATTTTTTTGTGGGTAAGAAATAGTCTATAAATGCCTTTCGAATTTCACTAAAATTAGAGTTCTTGAGCTGTGCCTGAGTTTCCAGAAAGAAGAGTAAGGCGGTGCCCTCAAGTTTTGATTTAAAGAGAACAAAAAGTTCCTTGTCTGTAAAGTTATTTAGTTCCTGTAAGTCAGATAATTGATCGAAGAAAAATTCTACAGTCTGAGGGTTACCGTCGAAAGGTTGGATTGCAATATTTAGTTTGGCTTTTGGAGGCATGATGAAATAATTAATATAAGAACTCAATGTATGACATGATAAATTTGGTTATTTGGCAGGTCCTATGATGAACAATATATATAAATTGACCCGTTACTTAAAATATTGATGACTTTCATTTACTTCATACATCATTTTTATATGTAAAAAAAAAAGAAGAAAACGTATACTAACATATTAGTATCATATGAAGAATATAAGACCCAAATATTTTATGTAAATATTTATATATAATATGGCTCAAAACATAAATTATTATATGTATGACAAGAAGAATAATTTATCTTAGCATGAACAATAATTTTTACCAGTACCTCCGTTAAATAATGCATATATTAGTTATAAATTATAATAATGCAAGAAGAAATATATTGATAAATTATGTTGTATATATATCATGCACTGCTCCAGAAAAATATTATTTCAATACAAGATCAATATAAATATTGTATTTGATTACTGCACCCTACCCAACAAAATATAATTATATAAAACATTAATCACTATATGAAGAAAAATAACTTGAAAAAAAAATAATGAAGAATGTTCAAGCGTTGGTCACTGCACCAAAGGAAATAAAGTGTTATGTTATGTGCTGACGCTTTGGTCAGGGCATCAAAGGAAATAAAATGTTATGTCTATTTGAAAGTGGAGAAAGCACTTTTTATTTGCCTCTACCCACAATTAGGCCAAAGTGATCGTGATAATGACAGCACATCGCGGAGAATGGAGGCCTGCAAACGACCCACGTGACCATCCTTACTTCACTTAAAAAACAATAAAAATATCTTTATCCATGATGACATAAAATGTCAAACATAAAGTTAAAAAAAAATATAAAATTGAAAAAGGTAAAAAAAGTTACCTGTCAAGTCCTTGGATGTTGATGACAAATAAATCCAGACAATAGGCACAAAAAAATTATTATGCACACAAAATTTGAAGAAAACTATTTTTTATTTCATGAAGAACTTGTTTTACTTTTTTCATGAATAAATATTTCTTCACACATTTATATTATTTTGACTCGTACATATTAATCTCTCTTTTCATAAAAAACCATATCATAATATATGCTAATCACTACAATTGCTATCTCTAAGCAATAAAAATTCTTTGTCAATAATATATTTTAGATATCTCAACAGGATGCAAATTATAAATTTTCTCATGACATAAAAGGAGAATATAATATTATTTCTTCTTGAAAAAGAGCAACTTTCATAATATGAACTTTCAAAAAAACAAAATATATTATATTTCATATTGCATAGATACAAACCAATATTTTCTTCATAACGCCGCTTGGGTATTCGAAAATTATATATATAAAATTGGGCAAAATAATGAAGTAAAAACTTTATGAAAATCAAATATCTTCACCTGATGAAAGAAAACTGTTCACCTCTTAAAGCACACGTTCTTCACCTCTACTTGTTTTTTTCAGAGGTTTGAGAACATATAAAAGCACAATTGAAGAATTGATCACATAAATATTCGACGAAAATTTTGGACGAAAAGATGAAGAATAAAACTATTTAGAACAAACATGTCGACAACCTTCTTTAGTAAAAAAGTGGCATCAATAGAGCAACACATAAAAGGCTTCACGACGTCATCTCATTTAATACGCATATCCAAACAGAGTACACAACAAAAATACTTTCAGGATCCTTTGAAACAAAAGGTTTGCTCCTCGTTGCTTAACAGAAATCAACATCACTTTCCTAGATGCATTTTGAGGGCAGCACTTTTTCTTTGCCGCACTTAAAAATCAGCATCGCAATAATATCAACATAACAAAAAAAAAACGTTCCATCCTTCGTTAACGGGGGAGCACCTCTGCCCCGAAATTACACTAAAAACTTTCAATCATACGACTGCATCCATCACAGCAGGTGTCTATCGGCGCAACTCACGCAGGTGGCCGCGAGCCCAGGGGAAAAAGAGAAAGGGTTATTGTAAATGCAAAACACGCCAATTTGGCATTGAGCAACAGAGGGGGGGAGGAAAAAATAAGCCAAATTACAATATACAGTATGAAAAGATATGTAACTAATAAGAATAAAATTGATAACCATCTTAAGAGGGGAGGCCAAAGCCGGTGGCCATGTACTTAACGGCTTGAAATACGTCACCTGTGAAATTTAATTTGATAGGTTAGGGGTGTGTCCGAATAAACGGAAGTTCCACCCAAAAGAACTAGCGAGAATGTTCTCGAACAAATTTAAAACCGGAAGGAATGATTTCAAACAGAATTTTACCGGCTTGGAACATTCGAAAGCTAAGCAAGAAAGAAAACATTACAGGCGACGAAATGAAAATAAGCGAAACCGAAATTAAATTTAAATTGAGAACATTAATAAAAAGGAAGGTAATAGGAAATAAAATGGCTAATAAAAATGAATTATACTAAACATATGGGGGGGTTATGGAGTAACCACCACAATGACATTATGAAATATCTTTATATTTGACATGAGCTGAAACCAGAAAAAAATATCAAAAGAACCAACTTCGAATGAAATACTTGATATTCTTATTAAGAAAGTTGAATCTATTTGGTTGAAAGCATCTATTCCTATAGTATCTCATACCCGTATGTTAAAAATGGTAAAAACCTATCACGATAAATAAAGAAGTATTTTAATATCAAAAAGTAGAAAAAGTACATAAAAATGTGATTTAATTGCAGCAAAGTTTTTAAATGAAAACAAACGCCTTTTTGATATTGCAACCTGTAAGTGCAAAGTATTTTCTGTCTGTAAGTGCGAAAAAAGAAAAAAGTACCTAAACTTGAACAAGATTTTTTAATTGACGCCTGTGAGAAAAATGAGTAACTGTGAGAAAAATGAGTAAAAGTGGAGTCATAAAGTTATTTCCGAGATTTTAACACAAAGAGAATAAAAGAAGCAACAGGTCAAACAGAAACAATTAAAGTACAAGTACAATCAGAAATTAGTTGTTAAGGCTGCTAGAAAAGCTGAAAATGATGCCCTTCAATCACATCCTGAGAAAACATCTAAAGGAAACTTAACATGCAGTCCCAAAAATTGCTTTACCACATTTTTGGATACTGCAAGAGAGTAGTACTTCCTACAGTAGCAAGTGTCTGTTACCGATCTGGAGTTTCAGACAGAGTTGCTGCAACTATCGCAAGTGCTGCTCTTAAAGATGTTGGAATGATTACAGAGGAGAACAAAGGTAAAGTAATTGATAATATGAAAATTCGAAGAAAGAGAGCCAAGAATCGGACAAAAAGATAGTAAGAAGCCTTAACCAAGTTGGAGAAAATATAGGTTTGTTTTTCGATGGAAGAAAGGATAAAGCAATTGTGAAAGATAAAATAGGGAACAAATTTTACAAAAAAAGACGGTCATAGAAGAACATATTTCTTTAGTAAAAGAGCCCAATTCATCATTTCTAGGGCATGTAACCCCTGCATTTGGGAACAGGCGAAGCTATAAAAAATAGCATAATAGAGTACTTTAATTGCAACAATCATTTGTACATATCAAATGTAACTGCTTTTCAGTGCGATGGGACACCCACAAACATTGGAGTTAATAACGTTATGATTGCTTTAATGGCAAAAGATCTGAACAGACGACTGCAGTGGCTGATTTGTTTGTTCCACTTAAATGAATTGCCTTTGCACCACCTGTTTCGTGAATTGGACAGAAAAACAAAGGGTCCTGATGAATTTGAAGGGGTTTTTAAAAAGTTTTACATATTATCAAAAAACAGTGTTTGAAGAACTATTTGTAAGCAAAAAAAGTAATTACAACTGCTAAATTCAAACTGATATTACATCTTGATTCTTTTTGAAAAAAGCTAATTTATTTGACTTTTGCAAAAACGTAATGCATAAATTTACCTCAATTGAACTTAATATTATTATTGTTATAGTAAAGAAGCATGTATAGATTACTATTAAAAAGAGTATTTGATTTTTAAAATGTAAAATTAAAACAGTGAAAATATAATTATAATATTATGCTAAATTTGGATTTTTTAACAAAAATCCCTATTTTTAAGGCTTTTGCGGCACCTCAAGATATAAATTTAGAACGAAAAAACTTCGTAGTTTTATTGTTAACATACAAAGGCAACTTTTAATTGCTATTACAAAATTATTTTCAAAAGAAAATATTTTTCCCTATACTTTCGTTCCACCCTAACGTACATACGTTGGGGATTAATTTTTAGACATTTGGGCAACTTTTATCTTGTCCAAAGCATGGATTTTAGCAAGATAATGCGTCTATTCATGTTGCATTCAAAAGAAGAACTTTGTTTAACGCTGAAAATACTACCGATCTCAACTGGCCGGTGTGTAGCTCTGATCTGGACCCAATGGAAAACCTTTGTAACATCATATGTCGTAAGGTTTATGCAAATTTTTACTATACTTTTCTGTTAATGAGCTTAGAGCTGCTGTTGGTAATGTTTGGTGCAAAATAGACCCCCAACTGACGCAGCATTTAATTTCTTCGATGAAAAGACACATTCTTGCACTAACTGTTGACAATGTTGGTGCAACTCGATTTTAATTTGTAGTTATTTTTCTGTAAATATAAAAATTGTCTATACTTTTGCCATAATGTTAATTCCGTTTTTTTTTTTTGTCATTATATATTATGTAAAAGGTAAAATTCAAAATTTATTATTTGTGAATAAAGGTTAGGTCACAAGTAATGTATGACAGATGAATTACAAAAATTCTGTAGATATTTCTGAATTTAGAAGCGTAATCGATCCTTGTCTAAACTTTTGCTGGGCACAGTATTTCTTGGGTTGGAAAAAGTATTGTAATTTCAAAAAATATTTTTTTAATGTCAAATACACTTTAAGAAAAAATGCTTAATGTTGAAATTATTTAAGTAAATCTTTAATTTAAATAACTTCAGTTGTGTTACATTTAGTTTGTCTGAAATATTATTTTGTTAAATAGATATTTGTATATATTTATATTGCAATTTAACTATCAAAAATAAATATTTTAAACAAAATTCAGAATTTAAATTAATTAAGCTTGATTAAGCTGAAAAAAAGTCCAAATGAGCATTGTTGGTTCAATTTTATTGCTATGAATCTGACTTCTTAGATATTTAAGTGTATAACTGCAACGTTCTTCATCTCGGTTTATTTTTAAATACGCTAAATGTCTAAATATATTTTATTCAGTATTATTTTTTTTATCTATGAAAATATTTTTTTCGGTGATAAATTAAATAACAGTAACATATATATACAGTGGCGGTCAAATAATTCCGGCCAGCAAAAATTTTTCAGTTAATTTGTAAATATACCCATATGAAGAGGAATCTCAAAGCGATACTTATACATTATACTGTCATATTAGTTAGGAACTTAATTATAGAAGAATGTGTAAATATCAATAAATTTTTTTGACAAAATTAAATATAAAAGAAAACGCATGTTCTCAAAGGTTTCCGGCCACTTATCATTCTTTAGTTTTTTTTCTATCCATTAAGTGTTTTTTGGTTGTGTTTATGAATGAATCAACGTGTATAGCATAGTTTGAATTCAAATTTGAAAAATTCAACAATTATTGTTCATAAATGTGTGATTAGTTTGTCGCTAAAAGGCCAATCTTCTCGAGATATTGCGGCTAAGTTATCTATCGGTAAAATCGACTGTAAACAATATTTACAAAATTATACAAAGATAGTTATGGCTTTCAGGACATTCAGAGGTCCGGGAGACCCCGGAAAATTACTATTCATGAGGACAGAATTATCAAGAGAAAAACCATTGATAATCCGCATGAAAATTCCGTTGCAATATACTGCGATTTACGGAATGAAAATATTGTTGAAATAAGTTAGTCTACCGTGTTATGATGCTGACGTGATACAGAACTTTATGGAAGAGTCGGTGTAAAAAAATTTTCAGAGGTAAAAAAAATACCGACGTACCCTACTTTCATTTTCCAAGGAACACAAAGTCTGGTCAAGTGAAAACTGGGAAAAAGTTCTGTTTTTCCACCAATCGAATTCGAAACAGTTTTGGAAGTGATGGCAGACACAACGTCCGATGACCTAACAACTAAAGATATGATTCGACCTAGGTTATTCCTACAATGAAGCATGGCGGAGGACACCTTATGCCGTGTGGAGTATTTTCCTCAAAAAGTGTCGGTCCGTTATTTGAAATCCACAGCCATTTGAATTATACAGTGTATAATGATATCTTGCAAGACTATTTTCTGCCTTATTAGAGAAAAAATTTTGGTCACATCTATTTTTCTTAACATGATAACGACATAAATAATGTTTACAAACCTCGATAAGCAATGGTTTGCGCACAAAAAATTTCGTTTTTGAAATGATCAGCCCAAGCGCCCAGCATGAATCCAATAGGAAATCTTTGAAAAGAAGTTGACAAAAGCCTGCGGAACTATAAATATTCCAACTCAGCCGAAATTTGGCCAAAATTGCAAGAAATGAGGGGGAAACGTACCATAGACGATCTTTAACCATTGATTGTATGAATGTCCCGTTGCTGCGCCGCATTGCTTATTGCTAAAGCTAATAAAATAGTAATGCGATAAAATACTAATCGTAAATGTTGTTGATCACTGTAATTTTCTATTACAATACCACTTTTTTACAAACTTGTGAAGGTGGCCGGAAACTTTTGAGAATATGCGTTTTCCTTTATACTCAATTTTGTCAGTTAAATTTATTGATATTTACATGTTCTTCTATAAGTAAGTTCCTAACTATTATGTCAATAAAATGTATAAATATCACTTTGAGATTCCTCTTCTTATGGGTACATTTACAAATTAACTGAAAAATGTTTGCTGCCCGGAAATATTTGACCGCCATTGTATATACAATGCAGTACGTACATATATGTGTATATACTTTAAACTTTCTTATTAAGTTTAAATTCCTTATATATGATTTACACGTATTTTATAAATCTACTATCAAACAATTTTCTGTTGCTTTGAAATCGTTTCTTTTGGCGATGAAAAGTGCTTCTCGCCAAATCACATGACGCTTTCGTCTTTTCATTCCAAAAATTCTAAAGTATTTTATTTTTTTACAGAATTTCTACTGTAATTGCGCCTTTAAATTTGACTGATGCTTAATTATGCATATAAATAAATTAATTAGTTATTAATTTATTTTTATTATTTTTATTATTGTTATTATTATTATTATTATTATTATTATTATTATTATTATTATTATTATTTAATATTCTTAATGTAACCAGTAAGGAAAAATTCCTTGTTAGCAGACCGCATATAACAGAAATGTAAATGCATGGAGTATTTTCATGATATATACACTGTAAAATGTACACTGCTTGCCAACATAAGAAAAGCAATGTAATGTACAACTGATTGGTAACCGTTTTTCTTGTAAACATTAATGCATGAGAGTTTCGCTCGTGAAACTTCTGAAATTGCTTTGTTATCAATAATTTTTTCTTCGTACTTTAATAATATTTTGAAAAGAAAACTAGTAGCGTTTAACAAAATTAGAAGAAAATGCTGTTATATTTATTCTTTTTTTTTAATCGTTATAATTTTAAATAAAATATATATAAAATAATTATATATAGTTAAGAAAAATGCTCTTTTCTTCAAGAAAAGTGACTGAATTTGAAATAAAGAATGAAAATGGTATTTAAAAATAATACATTTTATAATATTCTAAATTAAAAAATGAATTAGTTTTTGAAAAGGGTTTAACTTTAAAATGAAAGCGAGCATATCGAAATGAGAATTTGCTGATTAGTACATAAGTCTCCGCTTTAGAGTTTAATTAAATATGGACATATTATATAATAAAAAAAAAGAAAGATGACGATCGCAGGATCTCTTCAAATACATTCCTCGTCATCTAATTTTATTCGGTCATAAATTAAAATTAATCAGAATAATTATTTTTCGATTTCATAAATCCCCGTTTTAACTACAACAGAGTATAATTATTTCAAATCTGAAAAAAAAAATACGCAGTATTAAATTCATGTACCAAAGTATTTTTTAATTGATACGAATTTTTCTCTTTGCAAATTTAAATATTTAGAACGTTTCAACTTAAAATATAATCCTTATATCAGCAACATTTAATCTTGCGAAAATTAAACGTATATTTTTTTTCCAGTATTGCATTCTCTTACATTACTTATCTTTCAAGTGAATTCTGAATTTAATGTATGTACATTTAACTGAAGCTGATATGAAATGAAACGTTTTTGTGGATTTCTATACAATTGTATTTCCAATATTGAATCTGATTTACGCAATGTAATGAAATTCAGAAAAATACATAAGTGATGTTAGCCTAAAATTTTCGGAATGCATTTTAGTATAATCTTCGAGATAAATAAACCAGATTAAAATGAAAATTCTATTTAATAATATAGAATATTTTATATTAAAATTTTATATATATCCGGAAATAAAATGCATAGATTATTCCTCTGTGGTACGTATTTTAATTAATTTACTTAAACTTCTTGATGGGGAAATGATTTTATATGTTTATGAATTATATTAAACTCATTCCTGGAAATTTCGATGGAGTAACGTACATAAATGTTAAGCTTTATTAGTTTCTTCGAAAGTAACATTTTATGCTATCGGAATTTCTTACTAAATATCAATGATCTTCTAGGTAGCATTGATTTTGTACAATAGGATAGTACAGTTATATGTATTCACGATTTATTATCTGCAGCATATTAAACAACTTTCTCCATAATGGATTCACGAAAATTAAAATATATATTAATAATCTTCAAATGTTGTAAGTTAATGCGCTTTCTAAAATATCTCTCTTATGACGGAACAATTCAGTGTCTAAAAGCGATTCCTTATTTATTATGTACAATAGTAACACTGATTAAATTTCACGAAAACAAATGTTTGAAATGAAATAATACGTTTATGACTTTGCCTCTGAAGTTAATATATATGTTTTAGAGTATAATGGAAATAGGTATTATTCTATTATGAGGGAAAATTTACCTAATAATTTTATTACTTTACTTTTGTTGATAATGTATGTATTTTAAAGTACAATGTGAATGAGCTCCATCATTTTATAAGTGAAATTTTACCCATTGATTCAAATGAAATATTTTTTTTAAATATATTTCGCATTATAGAATTATATTTTTAGTTAATAAATACAAAATTTGCGGTGAATGAAAAAAAATCCTGTAGTATTTCGTTTTTCAAATTTTCCGTGATTATTTTTTAACGAACAGTTTTTGTACATATTTAATTGAATATTGATTGTAAAAATTTATTATGTCCTATTTTATAAGTCTTAATTTTTATAAAGAAAGAAGAAATACTAATTTTTATTTTAATACAAAACAATTTATAAGGTACGGTTATTTTATTTGAATCGCACGTACGAAAATTTTACATTTAGGAAAAAAAAAGAATTATGGTGCATAAAACAATTTTTTATATTCCTTTTTATATTTTGATGCATGCATTAAAAATGATCCAATAAAATAAAATAAAATATATACGAACGTAACTAATGCGGTAAATAGATCTACTGTCTTATTGTTATAAAAAATACAATTTCTCATGAATTGTTTGAAGGAAAACTCAAGCGTTTCGTAAAATTTTCACTGAAATCCAGCTACAGATGTTTTTACGCGACATTACTATACAAAATGTCACGAAAGACATTGTAAAATTTATGGATGCATTTATTCTTTTTTTTCTTTTTTCGTATGAGAAATAGAACTATAATTTTCCTTAAGCTGCTTTCGGCGCAAAACAGCGTATTAGAATAAGCATAAATTAACGTATATGTTTAGTATCAGGAATATAATATTATGTAAAAAGTTTCCTACAATGGACTGAACATTTGAAAAAACCAAAAAGAAGTAAGCCAATTCAGTTATAAAACTTCCAGAAAATGTATATATTGGAAAAATTTATTTGGGGTATCATAGGACTCCTTATTTTACTTTTAAAGACACCTATAGATAATATCACACTGTAAAATAACTTTGTACAAGTTTGGATAATTTTATGTGAAATTTCTTCCTTTTAACGGATTTTTTTTTCTTCCTTGGAGTAAGCGAAACATTTTTGAAATAACCCCCAGTTTTTTCATCCATATTAGATGAATATTAATAAAACAAATGTTTCTTAAAATATTTACAAGTGGAACTGTTTCTGTTAATTTGAGTGAAAGCAACAAATTTCCTTTTAACGGATTTTGTTTTTTCTATTTTGGAATAAGCGAAACTTTTTTTGAAATAACCCCCAGTTTTTTTAAATCCATAATGTTAAAAAAACAAATGTTTCTTAAAATATTTAAAATTGCAACTGTTTCTGATAATTTGAGTGAAAGCAAGAAAATCTTGTCGAGTTTTTATGATTGATGTTTTGGTTTATAATGCAGTCGTTTTATATGACAAGTTTTTGAAGGAGGCATAGCCTTTCTTGTCTAGTGATGTGTACTAAAGTTTGGATCCTGAAGAAGCTTGTAAGAGTGTTTTAGTATGCACTATACGGCGATACATTTTTCCATACATACAATTCCAATACCTTTTTTTAAAAAAATTATAGTGAGTCTGTCAAACCAAAGTATAAATTATGTCAATTCTTTAGTCAGCTTTTAATTTTTAAGTGAACCATTCACACAAACCAACTGTAGCTAAGATTGCAGAGTCGGGATGAGTACCTAGGTTTCTGAGCGCAAAATGAATAAAAAAAAAGAATACTGCCCAGTTAAACTGATGGCATTGAGCTCACAGGCTA
Organism: Maratus speculifer; assembly: GCA_964019185.1. NCBI lineage: Eukaryota > Metazoa > Arthropoda > Arachnida > Araneae > Salticidae > Maratus > Maratus speculifer. Next base: position 128,599 of record CAXHSM010000570.1, on the reverse strand, counting down.
CAAATACTAATTGTACATTAAAGCCTTATATTTTCAAAGGTTAATTCCGTTCGAAAAAAAATTAAGAAGGGGAAACAGCTCTCCCCTTTCCTCTTTTTTTATACTTAATCATTGAACCTCCTATACTATCAAAGACATGCTTTATCATATAAAAAATCTATATCCAAAATTCAGAGCAAATTAGATAATTCTTAATAAAAACCCATTTAGCATTTATATAATTTAAAAGGAGTTATCCCCTTCTTTTATACTTAACCATTAAACTTCCAAAACGATTCAGAGATTTGAACGAAATCTGAAAATTCTGCTTGAAAAACCTATTTATATAAATTAAGAGGGGGGGGGAGGCATTAGAACCCCTGTTGCCCCTATTTATACTTATTCAATGAACACCTAATAGCAGTCACGGAATCGCCTCATCAGAATGATCCTAATCTAAATTTTGAACGAAAACTTAATTCTGCATGAAAATCCCATTTATATCAACTAACGGGGGGGGGGCATTAGAACCCCTGTTCCCCCTATTTATACTTATTCAATGAACACCTAATAACAGCCACGGAATCGCCTCATCAGAATGATCCTAATCTAAATTTTGAACGAAAACTTAATTCTGCATGAAAATCCCATTTATATCAACTAACGGGGGGGGGATTAGAACCCCTGTTCCCCCTATTTATACTTATTCAATGAACACCTAATAACAGTCACGGAATCGCCTCATCAGAATGATCCTAATCTAAATTTTGAAAACTTAATTCTGCATGAAAATCCCATTTATATCAACTAACGGGGGGCATGAGCCCCCCGTTCCCCCTCTTATACATATCGAATGAACTCCAAAAACTAATCAGGGAAGCGCCTTATCAGGATATACCTATATACAAAATTTCAAGTGGATCCGATATTTTTATCATGAGTTATCGCGTTACGCACATACGCACATACATACAGAACGGACGGGCACATAAGCTCTCAGGCTATGATAGCCTGTGAGCTAAAAAACTCCAACATATCTTAAAAAAATGCTGTAAATTTATTTGTCACATCTAAGAAGGCCGAAACTTACGTAGTGTATGGAAGTAAGAAACAGAGGGAAGAAAATACCACACTCTGTCCGAAGGCATGACGGCACGCCGAAAGACGTAGTGAGACTTTTTGGAAGGGCCTTTGGAGCCTTTTGGACAGGACAGAAGTAAACAGTTACAAATTTTTATCTGCTTGCTTCCTGACGAAGGTCTAAAGTTCAAACATGCATCGTGGTTACAAAAAAATGTGGAGTAGACAAAATTACAGAGCCTCACTGGCTTTCAAGGCTATGTGAAAACAGTTAAGTTGCGCACTTACAAGGAAGGTCTCCATTGGGGGCATACTCAGAATTTTTTGAAAAACATACGAATTAAACTACTCATGTTGGTAATAAAGGATCAGCGAAAATTAGCGGCGGAATTACATTATTAGATATGTAAAAAAATAAAATAGTTTGGAATAATTGGCGTGAAAAGCTGAAAGCGATGCGGGATTTGGCGAGCAGTGCATTTCCTCGCCAAAAGCAGACGATTTTAACGAATCTAAAAATTGATTTTAATTGACTTCACTGTTAAAAATCTGCAGCATTTACTGCAACGTCACTCCACTACTTTTATAGAATATCTCTCTTCTGACCAATGAGAATGCTCCATAGCACAGTGAATTGACCGTGTCATACACTGTTAAAAATCTGCCGCATTTTGTTGCAACGCACTCCACCGCTTGTATATAATATCTCTATTCCAATCAATGAGAAAACTTCATTCCAATGAGAAAACTTCATTCCAAGTAACCGTTTTCTATACAAGCAAGGGAGTGCATTGCAACAAAATGCAGCAGATTTTTGACAGTGTATTTTTCAATTTGGAGCAATTTTAATCAATTTAAATTGTGTTTTAAATGATAAAATATATTAATTTCATTCTGTTATAAGTACATGTAAACGTATATGACAAAATTACACTTAAAGTAAAGTAAAAATTCAAAACTAAAATTACTTAAACTAAACTTACTTAAATAAATTGAACATAGAAAGTTTTTTCTTTAAAAAGTATTCGAAGCGTAAAAGCGTATTTTTCTAATTTTCGTTTTTTCGCCAACCGGAGATAAATCGCCAAATAAACGAAATTTTTATTATTTTTTTACGGACGTTAAAAGGAGGTTCCGCCGAAATTTTTTTTATAAACATATATAACTATATGAGAAGAACATTCTGTAATTTTTTTTAGATTTTTCTGAGTATGCCCGTATGGAGACCTTCCTTGTTAGTAACATAATTTTAAGGGTTGCAACAAAACCGAAATCTTGCGGTTAAGGAGTGTTAGTTGTTGATACACGTGTGTTTCTAGATAGTGTTAAGAGTCTTAACTGTCGAATGACTCGCCGCATCTGTGATATTTAATGATTAGCTGAGCGCAGGATGAACAAAGTTAACAGAACATGTGTATTAGACCGCAACTGTATTTTTCTCATGCGAAAGATATAAAAAGTGTGCAGACACAAGCCTGATTGAATTTTAGTTTACTTTATTTTATTACTGCAGGCAATAATTATTGTGCCGCAGTTAAGAATTATTAATAGATTTTACTCTGAGTGAGAATGCAAAACAAAAGGAAGGATGAGAACAAAATGATGTTTTTCATAATTACGAAAGAGAATTTCTAAAAGTATTAATTTCACTTACAAAGTTGTGAAGGGGGGGGGGTGACTAAGTATTGATGTACTACTTTAAATGTAAGATTATATTAAATACAAGTATTTATTTAAGGGGGGGGGGAGTAATCCCAAGTTAAAATTACAAAGTTTCAATTTAATTGTTCAGTTTTTGAAGGAGAGGAGGCAGGATAATATGTGACAGGAAAAACCGTCACACCAATCAAAATTTTTGTCTTTTGTAATTTCACTCATATTTTAAGCAGCATTACTTTATATTTTATTAAGCTGTATTACATACCGATACTTGCAATACAAAATAAATAAGTTTTAATAAAAAAATTTCTGACATATTTTTTTTTTCGAAGAAAGATTTTTAACTACTGTAACCGTTTACTTGTTACAGAAAAATTTAAAATGTTCAGTCCATATTTTCATATCCTAAAAATTACGTGAAAAAAATGTAAAAACATCGGATATACGAAAAATTATTTTTTATTCCTTTTGAAAATTTGAAAAAAGTAGATTGGATTATTTCATTAAACATCATTGTAAAAAAACGGACAGTTTTACGGAAATACTACTGGTGAGCTGAACGCCAGTATAATTTACTGTTTTTTATCGGAAAAATTTCCGTAAATTTTAGAAAATTTTGCGTAATTTCCTCGAAAATACGGAAATTTTCCCATTAAACACAGTAAATTGTACTGGCGTCCAGGTTACCAGTAGTATTTCCCTAAAATCGTTCTTTTTTTTTCTTTAACAGTGTATGTAAAGGCATAAGCTAAACGTAACAGATATACCAGACATAAGCCAAAGTAAGAAATTATACAATATCGTATCTAAGATATAAACTCATAATATAAATAATCATAAAAGTTCACTTGTAAAATATACATTAATTAGGTTTTAATTTTCAAAATTTTGAAAATTACTGTAAAAAAGAAACGCTTGTAATGGGGAGGAATTTATACATTATAAATTTACTATACGTTATAATTGTTTTCCATACATTGTAAATTAACTAAATATTGAATAAAAAATGGAATGTGAAAGTGAAATTAAATGCGACTAAAAATATCGTCTTTGTAGAAATATAACAAATTATTTGAAGTATTCATATCTATCCATGTCTTGACCTTTACTTAAGGTGAAACTACACGTTACAGTTTTGCAATGAAGTTTCTCTGTTTGTTATGTGTGAGAAAAAAAAAATAATAACTAAAATTTGTGAGTTTTAAATTTTAACAATCCTAAACATCTTTATACTTTCAGGGGCAATATCCTTTCATTTCTTAAATTATAAAATAAATGATTGACACCGAATCTTATTAATTTATTTCAAATAAGAAATAGCCAAGTTTCGTATATTTAGCATGCGAAACTTTTTTATTTAAAAGCCGTGTCATTTTGTGTATTTAAATCAATAGATTTCCTAAATTTACCACCACTGTTGAAAGTGTAAAATATATATTCTGTTTCTATTACTAATGAATTCTGAATTTTTTGAGAAATAAAATCGTCTAATAATCGGGTGATCGTCGATTTTTTATCGAAGATTTTAGAAGATATCTTCTCAAAATTACACGATAATTAAGGTGTTAAAGTGGTTATATATTTTTTTTTAAATGAAATAGATTTTTTGCTGGATAAGAAACATTTCATTTTTGAAATTTATTAATATATTAAACTATTATTTAAAAAAATCACATGTACAAAACAACGAGGAAAAAATATGAGCATTAAAATCAAACTTTTAAATTTTACTTAAATATAGCACTTAATAAGTGTTAAACAAAATGTCTTAGTTTATATCATATTAGAATAGAAATAACAACAAGGAAATAAAAGCAGCTTCAAATAAACTTTTAATCCCTGAGAAAATTGGGAAGCCCCCACATTAATCCATTTCTTATATTTTAGATAAATGAATAAATTGAATTAAGGTTTGGGATTTTTATGATCGGAAATTAAATTACCGAAGTTCAAAGAAAGTTACTTTAATCTAGTTAAAAGTAGTACTGCTAAGTAAATAAATTGAATGTCTTCTGTAGAAAATGGAAAACATAGCAGTGAAAAGCTCTTTTATTGTATTTTAATTAGTTATATATATATATATATAATGTGTGTGTATATATGTATATATATATATAGATAGATAGATAGATAGATAGATAGATAGTTAAATATATAAACATGTATGCATGAAGTTTGCATTCTTCTTCACTACATTAATAAATTTCGTTTAATTGAAAAATGCACTAAATGGTAAAAAATTATCATCTAGTGAAGAATAAAAAAATTTATGGATAAATTATTCAGTATTCTGAAATCTTTATTTTTATATATAGACATATCATTTATAGTATCATTTATTTAGAAGTGTAGACGCTTAGAAGAATATTTAGTAAAACATTTTTATTAATTCGAAATCATTTAAATATTTTTAGTACAAATTATAAAAATCAATTTACGTTTTACGGTATCTTTTCTGGTCTTAGATTGAAAAGCTCAGTAAATTTCAATGTTAGGTAGTTAATGTTAAATAAAATGTGTATAAATGTTTGAATACATGAGCCAAAAACATAACAACGTTTTAACGTACATATCAGAAACATGACATAAAAATTACACATAACCATTTCGATTATTTCTTTATTTACCAAAAAGACTAAAACAATGTTTAAAAAATAAGTTTAAAGCATTTTTTCTATTTTGTTTTATTTTATATTTATTATTGTTACTATTGGGTTACACTTAGGAAGATCATCAAGGAATTCTCGAAACAGCTGAATTTTTTCTATTATGTTTGTACGTATTTGTATGTTAAGTAACAGTTAAATTTATGGCTAATATATTTGAATTCGCACAAAGTATTTCATTAATGAGCAACTTTGAATATTTAGTTTGCAGCTGCAATCAATATGTAAAAGACAACAGCTATTCTCATTTCAATAAATTTAAATCATTTTGAAAAAAATTGCAGATTTGACATGGTCTTTAATTTTAAATATCTGAAATAATAATTCTTATTACAGGAAGTATTACAACATTATAGATAGACATTTAAAAAAGAATGTACTTTCCAGATGCGTTGCTTTGAAATTAACAATACTGTTTCGACACTATATAACCAAAGGTGACCTGTCACTTGAGATTTTGGATGTTTTGTTAAGTACCTAGAAAAATACTTCAAAAAATATCTTGAAATTCAATCTATGTAAATAGAATAGTACGGTCATATATTCCCGCAGCGATTTTTCCCCGAAACCCCATGGGGAACTGTGAACAAATTAAACTAGTTGGAAATTGTACATAAAATGTGGCAAATGAGGTGCGTTCATACTATAATTATTTTATAAATATTCAAATTTTGACGTAAGAAAGCTATCAAAATTCATGAATGCAAAATTTCATACGACTATATATCTTAAGTTCAGTAATACAAGAATAATAAAATTCCATCTTAAATATTACGTAATGAATATGGCAAACCTAGAATAATTACCTATTAGGGGAGAATGGGGATGAATGGGACGACAGAAATTTATATATGTTCCACAAACATAAATAGTTTGATAATTTACCTGATAGATGGTAGTACTGGGGTCATTCAAGAGACACAGTTTCAAAGCAATATCCGTAACAGAATTACCTATTGTACAAAGTGTATTTTTCAAGAACCAAAATAAATTTATTTGTTTTATCTTTTTAGTATTTAATTTTCAGTAAACTGTTTCAAGACCTTATAGTTTTTTTAATATTAAAATTATATAATCTCTTGTTATACTTATGATGCAAATGAACAATATTTACAGTGCTTGCTAAGCATAATCGCTGTTTTATATAACCTGAGGCAATGTGGATGAATGGGACAGTGTTTATGGGGATGAATGGGACTGTCACATTCATCCCCAGGACTATTCCATAATAGATAAAATTACATTTTGTCATTACCTAGAAACCAGATGTTAAGAGGAGAAAATGAGGCCACTGTCGTGTTATAACCGATACACCATTAAAACAATATTTGAAAAAAAAAAAATTGTAAAAAAAAAAAAAAAAACAGAAACTAATAATAAAAATGAATTTCCTGCCTTCAAGAAATATTTTTAGTAAAGGTATGGACAGTAGTAATGAATCTGACAATTTATTAATTCATGATAAAGATGAAAGTAATTTGAACATGATTTTAAGTGATATGGACCACCAAGTTTGCTGCTTGGATAATATAATAGAAGAGGATTTTCTCCTAACAAAGATATGTGGAAAAAAATATTTTTCATTACGTTTCTAGTGATTTGAAGAACAATAATAATAACCTTCAAGTACAATTCTTGAGAAAAAAGGATAATAATTCCATGTTTTAATGTACGGAACCACCAGAAAATTTTTTTGTTATTCTGGAGGATATTGTTATGAAATTTCCAAAGCCTAGGCCTCAGGGAACTGCCAGATACAAAGGACTGTTTTCATTTTATATTAGCTTCAGTCAATATGTAGTAAAATAAAATGTATCACTCAGTTTTCAAGTAAAATATGTTTGGAATAATTTTTCTTTATCTGTCCCAATCATCACCAAAGATGCCCCATTCATCCCCATGGGGATGAATGGGACAGTATGAATGCATGTTTAAAAAAATATTAAAAATTCAAAAAACAATTGTTATTATTAAAATTATTATGTGAATAAGTTGCTAAATGCTGAAGTATTCTTTAAGTAATATTTTTAAAATTAAAAACAGTACGCAACTTAAATTATTAGTAAAAATGTAAAAAATGTCCCATTCATCCCCACTCTCCCGTACGGATATCGTTGAATTCATTACGTATGATAGGATTTACTAGAATGAAGAAAGCTTTTATTATTATCTTTGTAAGTTCTGATCCGATTTTCATAAAATTTGAAAGAACTCGACAAAATTTTCCAACAATTACAGAAATAAAATTTCAAAGCATTTATTTATTAGATTGGCACTGTTTTATGCGGACATACAAAGAGACCAAATGACGAATATAAGTGCATCATATTGACATATATATGACGTATCCCATAGATCATAATGTAATGGAGTATTTTTGAGATGCTCTGTAAATAAACCATGAACGTTAAGTACTGTGTTTTCAATACCGAGCATGACATAATAAATATCAATAACATAGATCAATTACAGAGCAATCCAACTCTATTAAAGCAAGTTGGAGTACAGAAAGACTAACCGAATTCTTAAATTATTTCAACTATGTTGTTATGTGTTAAAATGCTTAATAGGTTGAAATTTGATTTAAAACTAAAACACTCTTAAATCTAGTAAAATTACGCACACCTCCATAGATTATCTTCCATAGACAGCCATGTTTTTAATTCTTTGTGCGGTCCTGTATATCATTTTTCTTCATACTATAAACATATCTTGGTTTACTGAAAGCAGTTCAGCATAAAAATACATAATTTTTTTAAAAACCACCTTTAAGTTACTTTTGTTCATATTTTGTAACCTGTGCAGTTTTTGTTGTGTTATCCTGCATATGATCTACATCATTTATGCACACAAAGCAATATGAAAAAACTTAGTTAACTTAAAAACCTAGCTAAAAATGCATGTCTAACAATCATCCCTAATATACAGTATATTGATTGCAGTGCAGTATCCAAAATCTTTTGTATGTCCCTGGAAATACTATGCACTTTATATGATACAGGATGTAACTCATAATAAACCTCAGCAATGTATATCAGTTTTATTCCATGTGAAATAATTTAACATGATTAAAATAAGCCGAAAAGAAAGTTTCGTCTTATACCACTATGTAAAGGAATTATTTTGTGTGTCCCTATAAATGAATGATAAAATTATTTTGCCTATTGTAACACAGTGTATATTTTAGTACACTTCAGTAAATGCATATCAATTTCAAACTATTTTAATGAATGCAAAACCATTAAAATACACTTGGAACATTTTTACCACATTGTCTGCAATGTATCGAAAAACTGTAAACCGTCTCTGTAATTAAACTATATACATGCGATTTTCATAAACTGTGAAATGACTCTACACAATTTTGCAATAATTATATATTTAAATCTCCAAAGCATTCGGTTGGATAGTTTGTGTGTTGTTATATGAAAACAGATGAATGGACGGACTGACGGACATACGGACGGATTGAACGACAACTATAGGTGCTTTTTATTTACACACAGTGTATCGAACACAGATAAAACCACTATGAATTTCTGCCGTAATCTAGGACAAAACAAAACAACGAGAAAGAAACAAATATATTAAGAAAGGCTATATAGAAATCCATATTTGCAAGGAATAACTCACTCCCAGCCCCATATGATCAGAAAAAAATGAATGTATAAAAAAGAGGGGGGGAAATCCCCCGCCGAAATAAAGCCACTACATTTAATAGCAATTATAACCATCATACTTCCAAAGACTTGGAATATACGATGTGATATACCATTTACTAATCTCTGGAAAACATTAGAAGGCGGCCTTCAATTCGGTCACAGACTTGAATTATCCGCCACTGGTATTTCAATTTCTACTGAGGTTACTCCACGCATTTTCTTCGGTATTGGAATGAAAGTACAGGGCAGGTCATTTCATAATATCTCCCGAATTATCCAAAACCAAACCTAGGAGGATTTTGCAAAGGCTGTGGGAGGTTTCCTGCTGAAAAATACATCTCAGTCCACCAATGCTCTCTTCGGTTGGAAATAAATAGATTTCTAGCAATTCTTGGCACTTGGTAGCCTACATGCCGTCTGAGGAAAGAGCGAGGTTAAGTGTACCACCATAGTCGAAGCCTCTAAACACCATTAATAAGCCTCCAAACACCATGTATTAGCCTCAATCGTGCTGTCTTATGGAGAAAATTTCCTCTACTTTCCTCATGTCATACCAATAGAAAGCAAGACAGTCTGAGCTATACAAGCTGATTTTTTACTTATCAGAGAATATAAGATGCAACAAGTCCTTCCATGTTTGATTATATTTGGCCCCATTGACTGTCCTTTGGTGGTGGATTGCTTTCAACATGGGAAGGCTTAACATGGTTACATAGAGGTTTATTAATGGTATTTGGATGTTCCAACTATGGTGGTAAATTTAACTTGGCTCTTCCTTTATATGTCGTGTAGGTTACCAAATACCAAGAATTGCTCGAAACTCATTTATTGCCAACTGAAGAGAGAATTAGTGAGCTAGGGTGGATTTCTCAGCAGGAAAACGCCCCCTAACCTTTGTAAAATCCTCCTAGGAGTAGTTTCTGGATACTTGGGGACATGTTATGGACTGGTCTACCCTGTATCTTCATCTCAATCTCCAAGAAAATTCGTGGAGTAACCTCAGTAGAACTGTAAATGCAAGTGGCAGACAGGTAAAGTCTGTGGCCGAATTGAAGGCCGCCTTCGTTGAGTCCTGTGATAATGTTGTTGTTAATGTATTCCAGGGATGAGCAAATGGTATGCCTCATCATATATTCAAAATCATATGCAAGCATGGCGGATATAATTGCTATTAAATAAAATTGTTTTATTTCGGTGGGATATTTTCCACACTCTTTTTATATACATTCATTTTTTCCCTGATCAAGATAGGCAGGAAATGAGTTATTCCTTGTAAATTTGCATTTCTATATAGTCTTTCTTAATATATTTCTTTCATTATCGTGGTTTTGTTTCGTCTCCGATTACGGAACAAAGTCGTGTTAGCTTTATTTGTGTCGGACACACCGGAATTATGAACGCACCTAAAAAGAACGAATATCTTTTCAATTTGTTAAATTCAAGCCTGTTAAAACTAAGGCAGCAAAAGCGTCCAAATTGTAGATTAGGATTAAATAACTTATTTTAATAAACTGTATTCATTTTTATGAGACTAGCATCTATACTTGTAGAGAAATTCAAGTTTTCATAACAAAAGTAATAAAGATTTTTGGTTATAATTTAGAGAGTTCTTTATAAAAAAAAATTCAGTAAATAGGATAAAACAATAATGTACCAAAAAAACAGTAATATGAATTAAACGATTACGCACTTTTATAAAAAATGAGCAGATTTAGAAAATAATGATTCACTGCGCATGTCTGAAAGCAATAAAAATATAATGTGCATATTCTGTTAGCTAAATATTTTTCAAAACTTCTGTGAATGTCGAAAAATCACAGCTTATGAATATTTAATATGTGAGTATCTCATTGCTAATAAGTCGTAAAACCAGCATAGTGAAAAATGTCCAATCCGTAGAACACAAAGATTTACAAGCTGTGAATATTCAAAATTCACAGTTTGTGATTTTAGAAAATTAACATAGATGGAAAAAGCTCAAAATCCGTGATTCCCGAATTGAAGTAAAACGATGAGGAGCTGTATCATATATCCATTGATTAGTTTCAATATAGCATGCACAATATTGGACATTATTGCATATTTGCTGCATTTGGAAACAGACCCTTATTTTTTTCCTATTCAAAAGATATTCCTCTTTTTGAATTTGTTGCTGGCCCTCTATTTGAGGTTTTGGGAAAAAATCTTTGTGAAAATATATGACATGTGCTTTTCTGTTTACACAACTATAGTTTGAGGATAATTATTTGTGTATATTCTAGATATTTAAGAAAACGTCTAAAATTGCAAGCTACCGGCCATCTTTGGTTATATAGTGTAGTCCTAATCAATTTGCCAGATGACAAATAAATTGTACTTAGCATGCTTTGTCGTTTATTCATAAACCAGCATGACGCTTGCAAACTGTACTAAACATTATACTTTCATTTCAAGAGACACTGAGAGAGTGCAAAATTTCACATAATAGATTTGTAAATTTGCATCCACGGTCACATGATCTCACAACAATGGACTATGTTCTGTAGGGATAAACGAATTTGCTGTCTGCGCCGATAAACTGCTCATATCGAACACTTGGAATTGAACATTGTAAAAATTTTTGTCGATATAAGGTCGTACTTGCGCGATAAAGGGATGGGAAATTAGATTGGATATTGATCGGCATTCCAACCAATCATTTCACTCATATATGTCTGATATAATTTTTAAACATTAATGACATTTAATTATTTCTTTAATAAAACAATAGCATTAATAATTTTATGTGTTTTATTCCATTTTAAATTTGAATACATCTAAGAAAACACATTTTATGAAACTCATATCATTTAGGAGCTATTCAGCATCTGCACTGTAAAAAAAAAAAAAAAAATCATGATGTTACTAAAAATTTTTTAGTAAATTTGTATCCCACAGAATTTTTCAGTAACCATTACTCACAGTACAAATAGTAACCTTTCCAAACTTTTTTGTTGCAAGTGAAACAAACATTTCTTATGTAAGCTGAACAAAAGAATTTTTTGACTAACTTAAAACTTTTTAGTATAAGTCAGCAAGCAAATTTTAGTAACAACTCCAAAATTATTTTTAGTAACCATTACTCACAGATTCTTAGTAACTATTCCAAAAGCAATTTTAGCAAGTGAAACAAACATTTATTTTGTAAACTATATAAATGAATTTTTCGTATAAAAAACTTAAAGTTTTTCAGCGAAAACCACCAAATGAGTTTTGTTGTTCACGTGTGTCCGAAGGGAAGGAGCTTCCTTTGAATTGCATCCATTGAGTAAGAAGACAGACTTCTGCAGCGGAAGATTTTTGCCAAAGCCTCAACAGATGGCAGCATCAAACATTGTCATCTGATCAATTTTGATATGCTTATGAAGGGGACGAAAAGTCCTGAGATCGTTACTCATGGTAACTGCTACGACAGGATTTTCATAACCCTTTTATTTAACGAGTACTTACACTGCACACACTCGGTGCGTCTTTCGTGGTGTCGAGCATTGAACCCGAGATCTTTCAGCCTGGAGTTCGGTGCTATGGCCACAAGGCTATCACGGCCACGCCAAGTGAGCTTTAGTAATAGGTATTAAAAAATAAAACTATTAACTCTATTCGTTGCTAGCTTTTTCTAATCTTTGATACTCTGAGCAATCACACTCCAAACTCTCTACAAACATAAAACCCAATTATTTAAAGATTAAATTAAAAGAAAAATATATTTTGGTATCATCAGTAGTATTTTATGGTAAAAATACAAATCAAATACCCTACGTATATTTTATGGTAATTTTTTTCATTTTATCATTTACAACATATACTTCTATGTTAAGCATGCATTTACTCAGTTGAGCATATACTTACGACATTAAATATGCAAATACTAAGAAAGCAGACATTTATTTAATGACATATAATGAATGAAATTTTTGAATAGCCTGGTTCATTGTCTTGAAGGCTTGAATACTTAAAGTCTTCGAGATGTATCTGTAATATTCCAAAAAAAAAAAAAAAAAAAAAATACTTCCTGGAAATTCTGGATTTGTCAGACGTTCTAATGATTTCTTGATTAATTTTAAAATAATGTTTGTATATTATTATTATCATGGTATTAAAAAAATGTACACAAATTATACATTACGAATAATATACATTAAACGTTACAAACTGAAGATATTATCTGAAAAGAAAACTTAAACACGTATATTTTTACATTATATAACTCAATTTTCTATAAAATAAATAATTTATATAAAGCGCAAAATAAACTATTTTATAATCTACGATTTTGGAACATAGGGATTCGTCATAAATAAAAAAGAAAGTTAAAAGCAATATTTTTTTCAAAACTAAATAGTGGAAATGAGTTTCAAAATAACAGTCCACAGATTACCATTTTGTGTTTTTTCTCTTTAAAATTGGAACATTTTCAATTTTTCTCATCTTTTAAGATACTGCAATAATTTTCTGTTTGTTTAATATTTTTTTGTTTTTATGATCGAGAATAGAAAAGAAATCCGGGAAAACTTCAAAAAAATGTGTGATTACAATAAAACACTTTAATAATATGTAAAAATAAATAAATAAATAAAATGATTGAATAAAGATGTATATTTAGAAATTCGGAATTAAATATCAAAATTTGTGCTCAAAAATTAAATAAAGATGATTGTTTCCATTTTTACAAACAGGATGATGTAATTCATAAAACTTTAATTATTAATTGTTTTTTATTTTATTTTATGTTATGAGTAGATCTCTCCAATAGCCAAAATTAAATGTAACCGAAATTTAGCATCTCATTTGGCAGATATTATAAAAATGTTGCATATCCAAATTAAACTCTTTAGAAAAAGGGTTAAAGTAGAAACGTTGAATATTTCCATATTTATGAAAAAAAGTCTTCGGTTCAATGACGGATACAATAAAAAACGTTATTGGCAATGACGGTTTTCTATTAAAACTTTACGCTTCAAATTAATTAGAACAAGTGTTATGTCGTAGTTTTACCCTAAAATTATTATTTTTTTGGCTTATATATTCCGAAATGTATGCAAAACATTTACCTATGTCTTTTGAGTTCGTATGTACTTTAATAAATAAAAAAAAATAATTACCGTTTCGTTTGCTCCTATTGTTTTCAAACTTTGTTCTTCCACTTTAAAATTGATTTATATTTTCACTGATCAGCAAACTTTCCGTCCAAACCTAATGGATACGTTAATTAAAATAATCCCCAAACGGCTGCACCTATTAAGGATTCAAAGTTTGTATCTCATTAAAGTGGAAACTTAATTTAAGAATTTGCTCGTATTAAAACAACGGCTTAATCTATTAATATAACAAGACAAAGTTCACCAAACTTAGTGCAGTTCTATTAAACACAAAAATATAAAATAAGTTTATCTATAAATTAAACAGTGATAAAATAGTTATAAATTATAAAATAATATATTGCAAACTGAGTGCATTTAATTCAATTATTTTACCATATATTTTATAAATAAATATAATTTAACTCAATTGCAAAGATGTAATTTTTACAAAGTAATTTTTACAAATTTATAACATTCCTCAAAACTTCATGGCATTACAAATGTAAGATATTTTACATCAAATATGTTTTCTTATGTGTCTCTGGTTATAAATATATTTAATCTAGGAGAATGTGTCATAATTAAAACTGTTTAAGGGATATCATGCATCATTAACTTTGATCGATTCGAATATATTATGAAGATATTTTAACTTTCAGTTATTATCAAATTAAATATTTGAAAAAAAATTAAGTTTGTATTTTTCGGTTTTGAATGCAATGCTTTAAAATTTCAAAAGTTTTTCTACACAGATTATATTTTTTCCTCTTTGATATATTAGCAGACGCATTATTATTATTATTATTAGTAGTATTAGTATTTTATCGAAACAACATACATTTAACTTGTAAGCTCGACATGAAAGCCTACTTATAAGTCATCGTCAATGTACAGGGACGAGATAGCACAAGGAAATTTTACAACACACCAGAAATACAGCCGGGAGCTCCACACAAAATGTGCGTGCAACGAAGTCAGTGGGAATCGAACCCAAACAACCCCCTACGCTAGCAAGCAATTAGCGGCGTGGTGCCTTAACTACTCGGCCACGGAGGCCCTATCAGACACATATGAAGCGAATTTGGGAAATATAAAGTAAGCATAGTTCTAGATATCATATGGCTCTGTGGTAGATGGTCAGATGATCATTCATAATTTACCCCTCCGACTTTCAGTAATAGATTTTTTAGAGTTAAGCTGTTTTCATTTTCTTAAATAACTATATCTAAATCTAATCTACTGTTACAGCCTATGTAATTGATTTCTGTTTTAAAATGGTTTGCATGTATTCTTCGTAAGATCGGCATCTTAGATTAGTTTATCAAATACGTTAGAGTTAACAAAATTTGATTTTATTTTCGTTAAATTATAAGGTTACATGGGGCAACTGGACCATGCTTTTACGTTGTAACAGTAGAGATTCTTGCAAGTGAGCTTCCCAAATGCTAATGGTCGTTTGAATTAAATACCAAACCTTTGAAAAGGTGTTCAGTTAGGATCAATGTTTCAGACAATTTTTTTCTCAATTACATTTAAATGTGTAAAAATAAAAAATAAAAAATGTTTTTTATCTTTTTTTCATGGGTCCATTTGCTTCATAAAAATGGGGCTAATGGACTAGACATGTCTGTGTGTGGTCCTGTGTGGTTGTTGGTTTTTTTTTTAATATCGAGTATTAAATTATCGAGTAAAAAATTTCACTAGACAGAATATGTAAATTATGTATCAAGAAAAGACGTTGTACAGGAAATTTTGCAGTCAAGGTGTCTGAAAAGAGCTCCAACTGTGAAGTTATTAAATTTATTTATACAGCAAATACAAAATTTAAGCAAGCATAAATGTAATTATTTTAGGTAATAAGTATTAAAATTATTTTAAGAAAAAAGACACAAAATAAATCTAAAAACAAACGGATACGTAAGTACTTAAGTATATCAGTTTTTTTATTTAACTCGATTAAAGTAGTTTAAGGCCAATAAAACTATACTTTTATATCGAACAAGACTGTGATTTATTGGTCCCGATAATTTTCTAATAATGTCACTTTGACTTATCTACCCCTCTTGATTTGTATCGTAAAATGTCGAGGTTTGACTATTTCACTTAAGAAATTTGATTTGATACTCTCCGAGGTACTTTTAAAAAACTGTATTATGTTGTTTTAATAATATATTATAAATTTCCTTTACTCCAAACAAAGAAAAAAATTAGTTTTCCTCAGTGTGAGAGAGAGATTCTAAAAGAATATTTATTGCAGTTCGGATAACTGGATCCCACATGGTCCAGTTATCACTGATAAATGTCCCAGTGACCCCATTCTTGTAAAATTTATGGGATAACTGGAATACCGGTTTACATTTGAAACATGAAGTAAATATGTATCGATACCTAGAAATATTAATGTATTTATATGCCTAATCTTTCAAGAAAAAAGGTTTTGTTTATAAAAATACTTGCCGTTTTTGAATGAAAAGCCGAGGAATTTCAACCAAATCGACGTTGTTTGTAGAAAACGAAGCCTGTATTTTCGGTAACTTACACAGAGTTATGACCGATTTGATACACGTTGTTTTAAGGCCCCACAATAGTCACTGAAAAAAGACCCCAATGATAATGTAAAGTCTATGGGAGCGTTCTTTCAAATATCTCGCTCACATTTTAATATTTGTACATGAATTTTTTGCAAAGGATAAATGAGGGCGATCTACAACCGGCATTTTTACTTTTTCGATTTTGCTTACATATTTTTTAATATTATGATAGTTTCCATTTCAGAACCGGTTTAAAGCGGTTTTGAAATTTAAAGTTTTTTTAATGTGAAACCAAAATTGAAAAAGTAAAATCTAGGCCGGTTGTGGATCGTCCCCAGCTATCCTTTGCAAAAAAAAAACATGTAAAAATATTAAAATTTGAGCGAGCTATTTGAAAAGAACGCTCTCATAGACTTTGCATTATCATCCGGGTCTTTTTCTGTGACTAGTGTTGCGCGTGAAGAAGGATAGATGGTGTTGAAATGTTGTTGAAAGTTAAAACTCAAAAGTCATCAACGGTTTTTTATACAATAGCGGTTATTAAAATATTGTATGGTCTAACTACCGTGTGGGCCCAGTCATCCCAGCTTATTTTAGTCATAACATCAATGAAATTTTCATGTAGGTTAGTTAATGAAAAATAAAGTGAAAAATATGTAAAAACTGCCATGAAATGCATTATATATAAAAAAATAATAATAACTTTATGTAATTGGAATGCCTTATAATTCGCTATATAAACATGTTTCTGTTCTTGTATAAAGCATTTAATTTTTGGTCGCTTAGAAATTAACCAGAAAAGCAGAATCTCAAAGTGTAAAAACAATTTATTTAAAAACGATAAATATCTTATCGGGGAATTCGAAGTCAATGCTAACATACGTATCTTGGTTACTGTATTGCACTTTTTAAACACAGTGAATCATTTTTCATACATTTGATCAATTACCCATTCATCGATTGCTTGGAGTTTAATTAATTATAACTTATTCTTTCCTAGCTGTTTCGTGCAGCAGACCAGATGAACCTATCTAAAGGTTCACTGAATGAATTCTGTCCGCCAGATTTGTACCAGTTCACTTCCTGAACAAAACATTAGCAGTTTAGATCAAAGGTCAAATTTGTACTTTAGATTTTTACGTAATTGACAAATTAGAAATAATATTATTTTCGTAGTTCTAATTGGATCACCAAATGGCACATCTATAAATCTTTATTTTTTCACAATCGTTTCAAAATGCCGAATTCAATAGCACTCATGTTCTGATTACTAGATATAACAATTATTTGAAAAACTTATTTTTGTCACTTTGCTTCAGAATCAATAAATTAATCAACTTTAAAACCCATATTTCTTTAAAGCTCTAGAAATTAAGACTGGATGGAAGGTTACTAAAAGATGGAACTTTTCAAAGTTCCACTGAATTTTTCATATAATTTATTACGTTGTTAAATACCCTCGTTCTGAATTAGATACAAAGGAATAATTTTTCTGTCTGATCTCATTTCGTCTATCCAGTACATCTATACCCATCGGTTTACCTAGTAGAAGATCATCAGAGCCAACTATTTTTTTAGTCGATTTTCCAGATGAATACGAAATCAGACTTCTGGGATTGAAAAACAGCAATTTTGACTGTTAAACAATTTATTTTTTCTAATTCCGTACGAAACCTTTGTGCCTCACAATGAAGTTCTGTATACAGTGAGAATTATTTAAGATTTCTTGTTAATATAAAATAACCATTGTTTTTATGCTGATTTCGATTTTCGAAATGCTTTGCACAAGCTAAATTTTACAGAAATTACTGAACAAATTGAAAGTATATTTCTAATTAAGTATTTAATTGCATACGGGTTTTTTTCTTACAATTAATTTAGAGAGGGTTTTTATTTCAAATTAAATTAATGAAACAAAAAATAAAATTACTAATTGTAAATTGTGAACATTATTAGTAACATCGCTTTAAATATTTCGCATTCAACAATATTACATATCTGTAAAATTTAGAAAGAATATGATAAAATGTAGCAAAGAATCTTATTTCATTGCATATCTGAATATTTCAAGAATAACTTTAATAATATTTTCCTTTATCATTAATGATTTTATAAAATATTCAGCCCAATTTAGCACTCCCTTCATTTAGAAATCATTCTTTGATCTTCTGTATTAAGAAATTTATCGCATCTCCAATATTTTTTAACTTTCCTTATGTATTGATCATCTGTAATTCCTACATCGACCAGCGATAAAATAAATTTAAGGCATCTAACTTTTTCGAAGATTACAGTAACCTGAAGTAAATAAATGCGTTAGTCGATCTTGCTACATATCATTATTCTGGATAATGAGATTTAAATAGACAGCTTCAGACTAGCAATACCTTTTATAAAATAATTCACTCTTATCTCATGAATAATTATTATTATAAAAATGGAAGATAATTTTGTGAAAGAATGAACAAGTCTACTTTTATTTTTGTTATAATCTCATGATATTTTTATTTTTATGGCTTATAGTTTTATAATGATTATATGAAACACTTTTCTCTCACTCATATGTTTATAATTAAAAAGAAATGTCTCATAATACTCATAACGCAATACGAAAAAGATCATTCTAATTCAGATATAAAGCGAAAAATTGTTTAAATTTTTTTTAACAATGTTGAAAATTGTTTTTTCAACTACCATTCTTATTTCTTAATGTTGGTTTTGTACACACAATTTATGTTATTTTGAGAACATCCTATTTAAATAAATTATGAATTTTATAAATTACTAAATGTTCCTTTCTTAAAGTTTTCCTTTCTTTCCAAATGAAAATTATATTTAGCTTGATTAACTGTTAGCAATTCTGATAAACACCCAAACTTATCTATTTGAAGACCTTCAATCCATTGTTGGAAGTATACTTTGATATCATTGACGAAATCGCACCTATTTGCCGATGGGTTCCTTTTGCCGTAACCAAGGGTTTTAGGTTTCTTAGCACTAGTTCGTAAAATTAAACATATCTATTAACATTAAATTAGTTAAATAAATTATCAATAATTTTTACAATACATTTTTGAGTCATCGGCCTTTCATACATGGTCAAATATATATTAATTTTATTCGAGTTATCGAAATTTATTAACAGCCTAAGCAATGGACATTATTTACCTGAATTCGTGCTTGATTTCCCATCGGTATTTTCCCTTGAAGTCTCCCGTATCTGTCTTTTGTTAATCTTGAAGTATTTTTGACGAATTTTCTATTCCACTCTCATTCTCTATCCATAACTAGTTTCTTTTCTATTATTACCCCGTGTGATTTCTTTTCTTCAATCTCATTTCTTTCTTTTCTCCAACCGCCTTTTCTTTCTTTTTCTTTTCTTTTCTTTTTTTTTCTTGCTTATATTTTTTTTACTTCGAGTTTTAATTGTAATTTTTTCTGTTTGATTTACATTGTATTTTTTTCTTTCAGTTATATTAGTAGTTTCGTATCTTCTTCTGATTTTGCTTTTAGAACTACCAGAGTTACTTCTAAGAGGTACTTCTAATTTTCTAAGTTTTAAAACAGTTTTATAATGCATGGAATTGCCTTTTTTAATCCGCATTCTTCCCATGTCGCTCTCTACATTAATAAGGCGAAGAAAACATCAAGTAACTCTCTTGAGTCTTCATCGAAGTTCAAAAAATTAGTTAAAAACTGCTGGCTAAAATCCCGATAGTGATATTAACAATTGTATTTTCCACAAATTTAAAACTGTCCACTGATGGAATACTGTAGCAATACCAATAAGCAAACAGAAGCTATTCAATAACGAAACGCACTTTACCACTAAAAAACGTCGCATAACATCATTATTCAGTTTGGAGCAGCAGTAAAACATGGCCTGATCATAATAGTTTCATCCATGGTTCGTTTATTCACGTGTTAAAAAAAAATTATGAATTCTTATCTATACCACTTTTTACTAACTTTAATAAATTCTATTTTCAACGCTGCAAATGGAATTTAGATAAGTATTGAACAGGTGAAACTTTTTTTTTTTTTAATTAACATTATTATACAATAAAAAAGATATTTCCATTATCACAGATAATAAAAAGAAGGCTCGATAAATTTGTACATAAATGTAGATTGCAAATTCTGATATGATTTCTTTACTTTAAAACACGGTATTTTTTACAGTAAAATATGTTTATATTGAGATAAAAAGTATGTTTAATATCCAAAAGACCATCTCAGAAACTACACTGAATCGAAAAAGTTGGTGAAGTTATTAATTTATAAAGAAATAGCAATTTTGATTGATTTTATGTGGTAATAACAAAAATTAAGCAATAATTAGCACTTGCTAATTAGGAAAAGAAATTAACACTTGCTAATTAGGAAGAGATTTGTCACTTAAATGGGTTTAAATGAACATTATATAACAAATCCATTATTGTCATAACTTTCGAAATACTTTTGTAAGACAATACATTTCATATTTTGTAATGTAAAAAAGAAACTTTTTCACGGTCTCTTTGTATAAACAATATAGAACATTTTAAAACTTCATCGAATGAAGGAATTAAACTATTTACATTTCTCTAGCTATGGGAAATTTTACAGATAACTTACCTAAAATAAATTAATCATATGATGAAGAAAAGTTAGAAAATATCTTAAATGTTAAAAAAGATTGAATGTGCAATATATTTCATATTGTATCATGGTTGTAACACCTTCTTTAACGTAATTTAAATAGAATTGTACTAATTAAGAGGATTGTAATGAATGAAAAAATATATGTGAATCTGGATTGAAAAAGAAATAATTAAAATATCCTTATAAAACTCCCAAAGAAGGTGTGTGTTTACTATGACAGCAGAAGTAACAATTCTGCACTGGCTGTCATCGTGAAAGCACGTCTTTTTTATACCCGAAGAAAGACTAAGTTCTTTCGAAAGACTTAGTGCATTTGAAAATCTTGTGATGGTATTTTAAGCAGATCTTTAAATACTTATAATGAATTGACAACCACTATTCGTTATTCGACCTCTTGCAAATATTTTCCAAATGCTGAAAAATATTCATCACAATACTTATGCCACATATCTGTGATCGAATATTGTTTTGTATTCAACTAAATAATCTTTGATTGGCCTTTTTATCTTTTTTTCCTCTACTTAACTAAAATCTAAATGGGGCATTTTCTCACTCTTTCGTGAAGCGATATTTATTCTTAAATGTACAATGATCTCTGTACTGATTCACTATCTGATTACTATTCTGATTAACATTACTGACAAATCAAATAAGATTTCTTATAAACCGTTAAAAATCTTGTCGTAGTTTGAACCAAATTTTCGTGGTTTGTAGCAGCCGCATTAGAGGGTGAAACCTCGAACCTACATTTGGAACTCAGGTTGAAGCAGTGTTCCAATAATTGGAACAACATTGCGATATTAAAATAGCAAATAAAGCCTTTGTGCAAAAATGTTTAAAGATAAAAAAAACAATTATAAATGCACAAATAATACATGAAAAGGTAGCAAACAGCTATTTCGAATTTACTATCGAAATTCTTCATTAGTGCAAAACTCAGCGAGCTAGAAACGGAAAACTGAGCAAAGAGATGGAGAAACGCAGGCTTATATATCCGTTACGGGAACAATCCCGCCAAAAGAAAAGAAACTAGTGAGAAGAAAGCAAGCTGAATAATTTTGTGGACAAATAGAGACATCTACCGGAGAACGAACAAAACAAAAACTAAAAAGCAAAAGCAAAAGCAAAAAAAAAAACAAAAAAGCAAGCTTTAAATTAAATATTTCCAAATGCTTGGAAAATAAGGAGTACTTCATAAGTCATTAACTAAGGAGTGAGAATTTTTAATGATGTGATAAGCTTCCCAAAAATTAAGATCAAGAATAGAAAGACACTTATGGATAAAGGTGTCTGAAGGAAAGTTAACTTAAACGAATAGCTGAACTTTTTGATTTTAATTTTTGGGAAGCTTACCACATCATTAAAAATTCTCACTCCTTAGTCAATGACTTATCAAGTACTCCTTATTTTCCAAGCATTTAGAAAACTTTAATTTCAAGCTATTTTTTTCCTCGCAGTTTTTGTTTTGTTCATTCTCTGGTAGATGTCTCTACTTGTCCACCCAGTTGTACAGCCTGTTTTCTTCTGGTTGGTTACTTTTCTTTTGGCGTGACCGTTCCCGTAACGGGTACATAATCCTACGTTCCTCTGTCTCTTTGCTCAGTTTTGCTTTTTCTAGCTCGCATAGTTTTGCATTGATGAATAATCTCGATAGTAGGTTCGAAACAGCTGTTTTCTACAATTTCATTCCTTATTTGCGCATTTATAATCGTTGTTTTTCTATGTTTAAACATTGCAAAAGGAAGATATAGTGTTGATACGAGACTTCACCATCTGATGGTGGCAGCTACTGAGCATCAAAATTTGGTCTATATAAGGACAGCATTTTTAACGATGTAAAGTTATTTAGAATGTAGTGTCAAAGCTGGAGATAAAAATCTAGTTTTTCGACGCAATTGCAGGACTATCATAGGCGATTTTTTTAAAATTCTGTCTTGCTCCGTTTTCAAAAGGAAAATATTTCATATACTGTATGACAATATTTATAACAGAAATATAATACAAAATTTATTTTTTTAAATAATGGTGTGAATAGAAAAAAAAAGTAGTCGCCTGTGGCAGAAATTTGCGGAAGATTAAACTTAATACTCTTTGTCTCAGTTTCTGTGTGCATTTCGATGCTTGTTTATTAAGTTGTAGAACATAATATATTATGTGTATGCTGTTCAAGTTTTGTTTAATATAAATATGTATATTTTGTTCTTCGCAAATTTGTTAAGCAGTAGAAGCACAAAATTTCCACAGAAAAATTTACTTTACCAAGGACTATTTCAGAATGCACCGGGTGGTTATAAAAAACGTAACAATTTCAAAAATTGATAATTTTAAAATTACAGGTCAGAATGATTTGATTTTTTAGCAAAACAATCGGGGAGGCTATGGAATTTTGTTTGACGATGAAAAAAAAATACCTTTAAAAATTTCCGATAGATAACACTGTCAGGATGTACAGTCTAGAGATACACAAATTATTGATACCTGAAATGTGCACCGCAGTCAAAGCTGCCGTAAAAATGCAGAGCACAAGCTCTTTGCCTGAATGCTTCATCATGACTTTGATTATGAAAAATCGCGAACCGCTCAGGAAGATTTTTTATAAGAACGATGACAATGCTATTGATACTTGCAGATGGCCCTTACAGCTATTAGGAAGTTTCAGACATTAAAATCCATAAAAAGGGTGTCTAATAATCACAAATGGTCTGCAAAAAATAATTATTAAATTTAGAGAGACCAGTTCATTTGACGCTAAATGGGGTTGAAGAAGGAAACCAGTTTCGGCTGAGGCAATGAAAGATGTGGCTACAGCATTACAAGAACAAGTTAATGATGATACTGGAATCAGTAGTGCACAAGGAATTGTCCAAATGCTGAATATGCGAAAAAGCACGGTGCATAAAGTTCTATTCAACATCCTGCGCTATTATCCGTACAAGATAACTCTTTTGCAGGAGATGCTACCAGCTGATCTGGAAGCACGTTAATCTTTTGCTCTACAATTTCTTGCCCGGGTTTAAGTGGACAACGGAAATCCATGGAATATTCTCTGGTCTGTAGAAGCGCACTTTTCTTTGCAAGAAAATGTAGATACGCAAAATTGCAGGATATGTACGACTGAAAATCGGTCCAGCTACAGCCATTATCTCTTTAATCAGAAAAAGTCACTGTGGGTGCGGAATAATGGTATTGTTTATCGCCGGTCTTCAAGAAGATCACACCATTTTCCATCAACGTGGCTGCCATATTCCCCCGACTTAATCCTGTGGGATTTCTGGCTTTAGAGGAACCTGAAGAAAGTTGTTTACAGTGGGCGGATTCAAAATCTAGCCAACTTGAAAGCTAGCATCACACACAAAACCCATTGCATCAGTACAGATTCCCCCCAATCTGTTGTGGAACATGGCATTTTGCACTTCTAGTTAGTAGAGAAACAAGACGGAGGGCATATCGAACAATTCATGCCTTAATCATCAGTAAGATGTTTATTCCATAAAGCTCATTTCTTTGTATTTCATTTTTATATTTTGTCATTATCGCTGCTGTCGCTGTAAACTAAAATTCTTATCTTTTCGAAAATAAATTTGTAGTAAATCTCTCAATTCCATTTTTTCCGTTCGGATAACAGCATTACTGTGTTTAACGAATACATTTTTGGTCCTCCCCTGACATTTAGATTTTATATGAAGGATTACCCTGAACTCGCCATCTATCGGCACATTTTGGAACTATTTTTTCCTCCGTCAAACAAACTTCCATTGCCTCACGACTTTTCTGTTAAAATGCCAAGTTCTTCTTATCAGTAGTTTTAAAGTTATCGATTTTTGTAATCGTAACTTTAATTACAATAACCCTGTATATTACTGAGAATAATGGTGGAGTTTAAATATATTTTGAATGTACATAATTACAAAAGTATCATTGGATAATAAAAATGAAAATATTTTTAAGTATTTTAAAGGCAATATTAATTTGCTATCCAAACTTAAAGTTATTTTACTATGCATTATTATATAATAATAAAATACAAATTCTTAATTTTTGTGACAAAATAAGTTTTCTAAGTTTTTCGTTAAATTAATAAAATAAAGAATACACAACTGCGGTAATAACTTCTTATGTCAGATAAAAAATAAGAATTGCAAGCATCTAAATAAATAGTTTTTTGTGCAGATTTTTTTGTGAAAGTCATGGTTAATTATCAGCTTAAGAATTCTTAAATATTCCAAAAATACACCAAGGTTTTGTAAATAGTAAATATTTATACTATAAGACTAAAAAACTCAACTTTAATTCTTATGTAATACATTTTCATTTTAAAATTTATATGTGTGACTAATTGGTATGTGTACGTATCATATACTATAATTATAAACTTACGATTTGACAAATATCTGTTTTGTGGCAGTGTCACTATTTCTTACATCTCTACTTATATATTTTATAACGATTTATCTATTTATACTAGTTAATTGAAATATTGTGCTTAAATTTTAAAAAAGAACATAATTTATGCTTAATTAACATTTTTATTAATTGAGAAAAAATTAAATTTTAATTCTAATCCAAATTTTTTAACTACAGTACACTGTTAAAAATTCGAAACTTTTGCTGCATCGTCATTCAATAGCTTTTATAGAAATAGATCGCACGACCGTATTATGGAGCAATCTCATTGGTCAAAATAGAGATATTCTATAAAAGCGTTGGAGCGGAGATGCAGCAAAAGTTTCAAATTTTTAACAGTGTATGCCTTGTCTGGAGCAATACTGCCAGTTTTTCAAAATGAGATCTTAACCATTCGGGAGCCTAAAAAGATCTACGTGTGAGTAGCTGCTCTAACCAGCACACTACGTCCTCACTTTAGCGCTTGATCTACTAAAACAAACAATGAACATATCACTCACGCGCAATAAAAATGACACATCTCACAAAAATTCCTTTTGCGTTTAGTTCAACTGATAGGTTGGTTTAGTTTGGTTTATTTTTTGTCAGCCGATTATCTACTAGAGGGATGTAGGCCTATAAGGGGAAGTGCTCTTCGTCGGAGTCTTTCTAAGGGAATCTAATCCTTATTTACGCAAGGTTCAAAGAAAACCACGAAAACTCCGAAAGGTTAGGCGGAACCCGCGATTGGGTTCGAATCCAACACCTGCCGTCTAACAGTTATGCATTAGACGGCAAAAATCTTAGAGGTCAGAAGCTCTCAGACACTGGTGGGGCCTCGACTGATACGTCTATCATAGATGTATTTTGCTACGCAAATAGTATCAGAGGTATTGATATTAGGCAAATCGCTTTATTCCACTATATGTAAATTTATTACAACAAAATGTGTATGGATTGTGTTGGGAGATAAACTTATCCAACCCTCTAGAACTATACTAAGTTTGTCACTCTTAAGTGCTTTTATGCTTTTATGCATGTTTTTATTCCTGCATGATTAGCTAAGTGCTGCAGTTTCCTCTTATAGTAAAAGCATGCAAATTTTCTTTGGAACTACTTGTCGACCAAATTATTGTCGCCAAATTCTAAGATTAAATGCCAATGATGGTGATCGCAAATGTCAAATTCACTTGACATTAAACATGATACACATGTTTGTTACGTCATCAAGTGATCTTTAATTTGACTTTTTATTTACATTTTGATTAATGTTCTTCTAGAATAATTGTTCTTTCGTTATTAAAAACATTGCGTTAATTTATATAATTTGGCTAATAGTTTGAGATTTGTGTAATTGGTCGACGGGATAACCAAGTAATACCTTTTCTTTTGACTCTCCTGCGAAATTTACTTTTGTTGAGATGTGTAACTTTTACTAGCAAGTGAGTGATATAATATTAGGAAAGAAGTTTTAAGAATAGTAATGAAATGTTTTCTAATAAATAAATAATCTTATTCAAACTAGTCTAACATTGATATTGTTTTGTTACATGTTTATTTAGATCATTAAAAAAAACATTTACTTCCGGCTCAGGTGGAACCGTAGGATTGTGTATATCAGATATACAGATTTTGTACATCAGGATTAATACAAAATAAGCCAGATGACTTTGTGCAGGTTAAAACATATTTTTATATTGGTTACATACCTGCGCATTAAAGTCGATAAAAGTTAATAAGTTGTCACAATCTTGTAAACTAGCCCCATTTACAATAACAATATTTAGAACTCCATCTGACGTTATTTTTAAACGCATCTATATAATAATAAAAGCCTCAGTCATGTGAGTATCATCAACAATCCCAGGCGACCCGCTTCATTTCTCATATGCTATGCAGTGACAATTTTTGTATTACACGCATATATATATATATATATATATATATATATATATATGTTTAAAATATGAATTTAAAAAACTGAATAAAAATAATCATAAACAAAAATAACAGACGTCTTCTGTATCTGAAAATAACTCTTGAGCATAAACTTTTTTCAAAACAAACTGAAACAAAGTATCGTTTTATATTTCTTTCTTAATCTGTTGCAGTTGACACATCTCTTCCGAATTCATCACTCATCTTTTAATGTAAAAGTTTAAAAATAGCTGTTTTAAATTACGACGTCAAACAATCAATCATTTCAACTGATACCATCATTTTCCTTTCTCGCGTGTGAAGATATGAAACATTATCATTTCTTGATTATATTTAATTAAATATAATATTATTTGTTCTTTGAAAATGTCAAATCGCAGAAGTTTCAACGTGTAGATTATTCAATTATAAGATTTTGTTTTAGGCGCGAAACAGTTTTTCTCATACATTTAAAATTGACTTTCTGTTGCAGAATGTTTTATTCTTTTATTCTTTTACAATGATACTATGTAACTGCGTTGTTGTCAAACTATAGTTTCTCACTTTTATTTAGAAAAATACTGAGCAGATTCTCAATTGAAAATTGTAGCAAAAAAATATAAAGTAGTATTGAGAAGTATATTTGTCGATCAGATTTCATCATAATCACCAAATATATTTATCCATTTATCAGAAAGTGCGACCAACTTCTTTAACTCAGCTTGATAGAAATCATGTGCCTGTCCATTGAGTTAGTTCTTACTAGCTGTTTTTACACAACTGTTCGAGAAAACCATTTTTCAAATAACTTCAAATTTGGGTTCAAGAATTAGTCACTGCATCACAAAGCCTGGATTTTTTTGATAAGAAAGTAGACCCGTTTTCCACTTAAAACGTTTGAAGCAATTCTTGAGTTTGATGAGGTCTAATGTTTGTCATGCAGAAAAACGACACCATCTTTTTACATGCCAGCGCGTTTATGGTGGATAGCTTCAGGTAATCTTGTCAAAATAGCACAAACAAGATCCCTTTTTTTAAACATTTTGCATTTTGAATCTGTCTACGTGTCTCCAAACTTATTGTGCCTATACTCTTAAGTCGCAACACTAGTCACAGAAAATGTCCCGGATGATAATGTAAAGTTTATGGGAGCGTTCTTTTAAAATATCTCACTCAAATATTAATATTTTTACATCATTGTTTTTTTTTTTGCATAGGATAACTGAGGACGATCCACAACTAGGTTTGTATTTGGTTTCAGATTAAAAAAAAGATACTTTAAATTTCAAAACCGGTTCAAACCGGTTTTGATAGTGTAACTATCATACTATAAAAAATGTATAAGCAGAATTGAAAAAATAAAAACTAGGCCGATTGTAGATCGCCCTCAGCTATCCTATGCAAAAAAAAATCATGTAAAAATATTAAAATTGAGCGAGATATTTGGAAAGAGCGTTCCCATAGACTTTACATTATCATCCGGGTCTTTTTCAGAGGCTATTATGAGGTCTTCAAACTTAAGAGTGGATTTGACTATTCAGAAAAGAGCTGTGATTTAGTGGATCGTGAATGAGTTGTTTTTAAAATGTTTTACTCGTATTGATTTAGATTGCTTTTTTTAAATACTCATTTGATTTAAATTTTTTATTTAAGTTACTAATCTTGATTTAAATTGCTTAAAAAAACTCATTCATCCGAGTTGTTTCAACTCTTTACGAGACGCTGATTTTCAAGTAGTAAGATTTAGTAGTAGATTCAAGACTCAATTTTCAAGTAGTAAATTTTGGCTGAAGTTGAGTTATTTTGTGGCTGATGTTTTTGAGAGTACCTGCACTACTGCTGAATGAAAATTAGCACAATTTTTTCCCAGTCTAGTAAGTATATTAATCGCAATAATTATCGACCGAAACATTTTTTTATTTTATAAAGGGAAACTGAAACCGAATTTTGGGGATTTTCCTGTTTTAGGCCGAAAACGAAAACAAAAATGTACAAAAAAAAGTAATTAAATTGTATATATTAGAGTACGCTGTAAAAATAAATAAGTTCTTTAAATTTATGGCAAAAAGAGTCGGCAGAAATGTTGACAGAAGTATTTGCCGTAAAAATTGCAGTGAAAGTATATGTAAATTTATTTATTGCATTTAGATTTTAATTTTTACGGCGAAAACTGCTAGCAACATTTTGCCCATCAGCGTTTGTCATACATTTAGCAGATTTTTTTACAGTGTAGTTAATACATACACAAATAGACATCATTATTTATTAATTATAGGTATTTATTAAATATACATAATTATTAATTAATTATGCATGGGGTCTAAGTTGGCTCTCTCTGTCTTAGATCCAAAACTTTTCATATTCATATAAATTATAAAAGTAATTTAATTCATCAATGACACAAAAAGACTTTCTAATGACACGGGTTCCACATAAATAGAATATATTTTAGTGTTATTTATGCACACCTTGATTTATCTTTCATAATGAAATTTTGTAAACGATCATCTGCTATACTAGAAGTTTCTCAAATAGTATTCCGAACATTTCTGCAGTTTCAGCCTGAAAATTTCCTATTACTGTTATGTCTGCAACTTTTAATCAGGAGGTGACAATATCTAAATATATATGCATTTATTGCTTTATAATTTGTATTCACGTCTTGAGTCACTCATGACTGATAATTAATTATGAACAACGAAACACATAGCTATAAAATATCTAATTTCGATAATTAATGTTGAAAATTTCTGAAGAAAGGAACGAAATTTTTGGAATATTCATAGTTTCTGTCCGGCTGAATATTCAACCGCATTTTCGCCGAAAACGAGTTTTCTGTGAAATTTAGATTTTGGATAAAAAACGAAAACGAAACTGAATATTTATTTGATCTTTAATAAATACTTTACAAATAATGCTGCTTGTTATTTTTTAAATTCTTCGTTATAAGGATAAAAATGTTCAAAATTGGAAACTATTCAAATGACTCTGTTCCTTATATTAGGTGGTAAAAAGCAGCGCAGCAGATTTTCGTCACTAGCCCCAATGTAACAGAAATTTTCTTCGTATGCTTATAAATGACCTAAATGAGCTACATTTTTTTTTAATAAACTCATCTAACTTAAATAACCTAATCAATTGAGTTTCAACTAGTTCATAATTTTGAATGTTATAATGATTATAATATTGTAGTGCACAAACACACGCGCACTCATATATATATATATGTATATCAGTTTAAAAATTATTTTTTAACAAATCGGAAAGGGCAGGCCAAACGTAGCAAAATGCATTTGTAGTAACGAAGTTTTTAAAACAGACAGTACTTCGATTGAATACAGTATCCGAAATCTTTTGTATTGCCATGTAAATTCTATATACAGTAAAACCCCGATAATTCGGATTAATTGGGACCGGACCCAATCCGGATTATCGAAAATCCGGATTATCCGGAGAATTAGAAAAAAAAATGAAATAAAACAGAACATACTTACAGAAAATCACCTTTACGTTAAACTTACTGAATATTTACAGACAGTAAAAATGTTCACTTTGCTTAATTCTTCCGAAAAGATTTCAGAAAAAGTTTTTTTTAAATTCAGAATACGACGATGAAACAAATTAAAGTTATAGAAATTAGCCAATCACTTTTCAAACTTGAAAAAAAAAATACCAAACCGATCCGAATTATCCGGAGATCCGGATTATCGGGGTCCGAATTAGCGGGGTTCTACTGTATTTTCTATTATACAGGAATTAACTTATAGTAAACCTCAGCAATGTTTATCAATTTCATAAAATGTGAAGTAGTTTAATAAAATTAAACGCATCCTAAACAATGTTTCTCCTTACACTATAATGTAACAGATTTCTTTTTTGTGGCCCTGTAAATTAATGAATACTAGCCCTTGCAACACAGATTATACAGAATGTATACTTCACATTATATTTCATAGATGCATGTGAATTTTATTATGT
Source organism: Maratus speculifer (assembly GCA_964019185.1). NCBI lineage: Eukaryota > Metazoa > Arthropoda > Arachnida > Araneae > Salticidae > Maratus > Maratus speculifer. Next base: position 97,001 of record CAXHSM010000570.1, on the reverse strand, counting down.
TCTGAAGAATTTAACATCATTAAAATGCCCTTGAGACTATTTTCCCCATAGACTGTATTGTAACGGAATACTTTTCATTGTCTCTGTAATTAAACTCTACATCCTATTCCCATAAAATTTCAAATGACCCGACAAAATTATATAATCCTTATATCCTTATATCTATATAGTAAAGGCCAAACGTATCTGTGCGTAACGCATACGTCATGTTTTGAATGGCAATACTTTCCGATGAAATTTCGGCTTTACGATTTTCGCTATTAAAATTTTTTTAACTTCTAGACATAGCAGGTTTTCAACCTTTATACCATCTTATACAGAAAAAAAATGCACTTTTAAATGCAGTTTGTTAGAAAACTGTATCTCAATTTGTTTTTGAGATATTAATTTTTTTGTAGTTCTTAGTTCAATTTCTCTAATGGTGGCAACTTCAGTATTTCATTTATGTGGGAAATAAAGAAAAAATAGCCATAGAGTAAAAAAAAAGAATAGAAATGCAGTTTGGTGGCTTAAGGTGACGCCAAAAATGTAACCCTAACATTCGCGGCATTGCATCAAACACAATCGTGTGCTTTCGCGAAAAAGGAAAACTTTTAGCAATACAGTTTTAATTCATAATACAATGAAATGCTATTTTAGAATGCTAAAATAACTTCTGAAAGATCTTTTTCATATAGAGAAAAAGTGATTTTGAAGAATTCGGTCTCAGTTCCACGTAATTGTTTTGTTTGGGCCGAATAAGAGATTTAAATTGGAAGAATAACGCTCATCAAACCGTTTTAATCGCATACTGCACCTCCATCTATCTCTTTTCTCCATGGAAAATAACAGATCACTGTATAATTTGTTGCCATTTTTTCATAGCAACTGAAAAAAATAGTAATAATTAAAAACCTGCTTTGTAAAATATCGTCTGCTATAAAACCCTGTGAATGTTGTTGGCTTTATTTTGTTTTTATCTATCAATTTAATGGACTTTTAGTTCGTTGCAAACTTATTTTACAAAAGATACATCAATTAACTTTTACAAAAATGTTTTTTAAAGAATACCTGTGTGTCATATTTTCTTAGTTGGTTTTAAAAACTGAAAGAATTCAATTTTATTCTTTGGGTAATAACTTTGACTAATAATTTCTATCTTGCGTCTAATATGGAAGTACCGATAATTTTCAAAGCTTTTTATGATTACATAATTATTATGTTTCATATAAAATTGCTGTTTGGAATTAGTTGGCAGTTTAAAAAGCATATTACGTAAGAAAAATTTATTAGACTTTTCAATTTAAAAAAGTTTTCACCTTTATTCTGTGACCCGGAAACTCCGGGTTCCGTGTACTAGTCCTTATATATATATTATAAATGTGAAAGTGTGTCCGAAAAATTGGAATGAACTTGGCTTCAAAACGGATGGATTAATGTCTTTGAATCTTTGCATATGGATAGATTATAGGAGTGGGATGAACATAGGCTAATTTTTATTTATTTTATTCAAATATTTTCCTTAATAATTCAAAATTTAATTATTTTTCATACAAAATCAATAGGCATTTTTAAGATAAAATTTAACCATTTTCCTTTCCTGTTGCCAAGAAAATAAAAAATTGGAATAATAATTTTTCAGCGACAATGAATTTTTAATAAAAAACATCCACGCGAAAAACTATAATAAAATGATTTAAAAGAAAATAAATATGACGTCATGTTTGAAATAAAAATAAAAGGTGTATTTTTTATAATTAATTTAACAAGGATATTTGTTTAGTTAATGGGAATTTTTGTGTAAAATGTGGCGACATAAATTAAAACTAAAAAGAATGAAAAAGAATTATATTTTTAATAAAATGGTTCACTTATGAAAATGTGACGTCATAGTTGAAATAAAACAGGTACTTTATAGCAGTCGTTAAAAATACAAGGGGTATGAATATCAGTAGCTAATGAAGCGAGATAAATAATGATGTCATATTTAAAATGAATCAGAAATATTTTTTACTTATATTAATTAATAAATTATAAGTTACATACAAATGAATATTTTTATTCAAAACTCATAATTATCAATGGAAGAAACTTTTTGTGGGGGAAAGGCGGAAAATAAAACTACTGATTAATATATTTTTGGCTCGATTTTTTAACACTTTCGAACAAAGTTGAAAAGTTATTATGCTTTCGGTTTGCCTGTCTGTCTGGTCGCTTTCTAACTTTTTTAAATATACTCCGATTTCCATGAAATTTTTGGACGTTCTTAACGTTTACCTAGCACGAATACCTATTGAAAATAAAGTTTCTACCATGATTAGTTTATTTACAGGAATTGTCAAAAAATTTCCTTACATTACGGCATTATGGGGATAATCGTTTTAATTAAATTTAACGATGTTACACCCTGTGAAACATATTCAAATTTATATGCATTTACAAAGTGCACTAAAATATGCATTTTGTAAAGTATGTATAAAAAGGACACTTATTATTCATTTAAAGGGTTACAGAGAAGAATTCCATTGCATAAGAATAAAGGGAGAAACAGTTTCCGAATATTTTAATTATGGTAAACGATTTCATGTATAATCAAATTGATATACGTTGCTGAGGCTTAATGTGAGTTATTTCATGCATAATACGAAGTGCATAGCATTTACAGGGACACACAAAAGATTTCAAATATTATATATTCTATTCAAAGTACTGTATATGATGGATGATGACTGTTGCATGGATGAAATGCATTTTGAATTATGATATGTAGTGCTTTTAAGTTTCGCTAAATGTATGCACATTAAATGGAGAGTATAAATGGTAATAGTAAAAATAGTTAAATTTAGATATACAGGGTTACACAAAAGATCTTGGAAAAGTTACTGAATATGAGCGTAATTTACTTAAAAGTGGTTTTTAAATAAAATATGCATTTTTATTTTGAACTGCATTTAGTAAACTAAGAAATAATTGTAGTATATATATAAAATTATACACAGGGTCCCGCAAAGAACTGGATACAAGGATGTCTTCGGATGATAATTTCTGAAAATGTAATTTAGGTAGTAATAAGAAATATTTTTGTTTGAACTAAATTTTAGAAAGATACTTTCGTGTATTAAAGGCACTTGGAAAACTACAGGGCTGAACAAAAGCATTCAAGAATGTTTCTATTTATTAGTATTAATCGCTGAAAGGAAATATTTAACCAGCAAACAAATTAGCAAATAGTATCAGAAGTTTTTTACCATAAATTCGCGATAAAAAGTTAATTACACATGCTTTTCATCATCGAAATTTTTTGCTTGATATATCAATTATTTCTTCTTTAAATGTTATGTGAACGAAGTCACAGGTAACTGCTAGTAATTACATATTTTAAATTTCAAAAGATTCAGTTGGGTATTTTTGCGTTGTTATATGCAGACAGACGGACAGATTGAACAATGACGGTAGGTGGTACGTATTCATACGAACAATCAGGAACGAATATAAAAAATAAATAAAAAGAAACACGAAGAAACATAACACACACCTATATTTCTAAAAAGTATCTCATATTACTAATCTTTCTCCAAGGAAATCGAAACGAAGTATCGTTTTAAATTATTTTTTCATCTATTGCAATTGACACATCCCTTCCGAGTTCATCACTCATCTTTAAATTCATGAACTAGAAAATAGTTAGTTTAAATTACCTCGATAAATAATAAATCATTTCATCTGATACCATCATTTCCATATCTCTCTTACGAGGATATAAAATATGATTACAACTTGATTTTTTAAAAATTAAATATATATTTTGCATTGTTCCAGAAACTCAAAAGAAAATGGAAAAATGTCCTGTCTCTCTCTTATGATGTTTTATTTAACTGAACTGATTTATTTTTATGCTATAGTTCCGTATAGTTATTTAGAGAGTTATGGAGAAGGTTTCTAGTCAAAAATATTAGCACTCTCAAATAACATTTTAAAATAAATGTTCACGTAACACAAACACTCGCAGATGTACGAGGATGGACTGAAAAAAGCATTATGTCATGGAAAAAAGAGCGTGTCAATTTTCTGGCATGAGAAGACTATAGGACCTAGGTCATATGTTCAAGTAATTTCGATTATTGATTCACTTTTGAGTTACTACGAGTAAAACTAGTTTTATCTGAAAAATGGTAATAAGGATTTTGACTAAATGTAATATTCAGCATTGTTGTAATAATAAATGACATTTTAAAAAATAATTCATGTGTTCAAGAAAGATTTGTGAATTATTTTTGGGTCATTAAGAATGAATCTAATAAATAAAGTACTTCATTTTTTTTTAAATTAAATATTCAACTGCTTTTAGACACAAAAAGACCATTGAGCTATATCACATGAGAAAATTCGATAATATTGTAAGATTGGTGCATAAAGGGTTCGAATAAAACTTATAACGTTTAAAAAAAACATTTAATATATTTTGATTAAATTTTTATCCAACTGTTTTCGGGATATGGCATTGCTTCTGGAATATTGATCCAGATCACATTTTCCAGAAATTATGTTTGGCGAAATACTTTAAAGTCGTACAGGTAAGCGAATTAATCTAAAAAAATATTATAGCGATTTTGACTAAATTTTGTTTTTTACTATTTCGGAATTCGAAAAGGCCATTAGTCGAAGACCTGTTCGAAAAAAAAACTATTAGTGGGTAATTTTTGAGTTATTCGGGCCATATAATAATGCATAAAAAACGGCATTATAAATTTTAGCTGAATTTTGTTTCCAACCGTTTTCGAGGACGAGAAGAATATTCGGATAGGTCGCAGATTCGACAAATGTCGATTAATAGATGATTAAATTTCATATTTTACCGTTTTGTTTTGAGAAAAAACCGTGTAGTAAAGTCACATGTACGATGAAATTCTATTAGTGGGTAATTTTTAAGTCACTGTGGGTTAAGCTAATTTTGCTTTTAAAAAGACTCAAACGTATCTGAATAAATCTCGTATCCATACATTTTCGGGCGCGAGAAAACACTTGAGCTCGGTCACATGATTAATAAAAATAGATTAGTTAGAAATTTTGGATGACTACATTTCAGGGTAAATTTAATTTGGCTAAGCAATAGATCTAGTGATTTTGACTATTTTTTTTTTGTTGTATTGTACCATTTTCGGGATCGAGAAGACGATTGGGCCATATCACATATCCTAGAAAATTCGAATAGTACATCATTTTGGGATACATTGCGAGTCAAGATATTTTAATCTAAAAATAGCTTAAAACTTTTTAACTAAATTTTGTATTCTGCCGTTTTGAGGAAGGTGAAGATCTTTGAGCTATGTCCATCTTGGAAAAACTTCTATTACTTCGTCATTTTGTAGTCAGTACAGGTACATTTTCTTCAAGTGGAATGAAAGCCGAACAGTTATTATCTTTTTGAACACTTCCCTGGAAACAAAGCGGGGAAATCAGGAACATTGCTTGAAATGTAGTCGTAGATGCCGAAATATTGGCAATATTTGACTGGAAAACGACTTTCAAGATCACCATTGACAAAACACATACTTGGCATAAAATAAAAGAATGCAGAAATTTGGCTATAGTTGGCAAAGAAAATGTATGTTTCAAAATGTAAAGGAATTTTCTAAAAATTCTCAGTAGGAACCAAGGTACAAATTTAACCAATCAGAGTTTACTTAAAATTGTAGTTTGGAATGATTTTCACTCGTTGGAAATATGTACGTAATATACCGTTTTGAAACCTATAGAAAGTTTTCTTATAGATTGTTTCTGTAAATAAATATAATGTCTTTCATAAAGTAAAAGGCTTTATAACACAAATATAAAGAAAGAAATACATTTATTTGTACTTTAAGCCAATTTTAACATCGTGTTCCGCGTTAGTGTTTTTCCTTATAACATACTTCACAGAAGATTATAAATTGACTTTAGTATCTGAAGGTATGAACTTAATATAGATATCTAATGATTAATAGATTGATACGTGTTCCTGATTGATATAAAATAGCACAGTAAAACCGAGATTCTTATTAAGATATCCCCCGAAAATTATCACATTTCTAATTGGTCTCGACGTAAATTTTTAAATATGCATGAAACATATTTTGTTCATATTTTTTCATGTTCATAATTGAAAAATTTTAAGCTTATAAAACAACTTATATTTAACTGAATTGTTTCTAAATAAATTCTACGCGTGATTTTAAGAAATTAATAACTACTCTACCTATCTTTGTAAAATATGATCTCAGTTTTATTTGAAGTTTTGGTATTATTACTCCCAGCTCGATAACTTGCTAAAACTTAAAACACATGGAATATAAAGTTAAGCGTTTCTTTTCAAGATATTTTTTCAATTGATAATCATTTATTAAGAACAGTTTAAATAAAAGCAATTTTAAAAATAATTGTTTACAGAGGATATATTTTAAAAATAAGAATACATTCTACGCTTATAAGCCCCACCAGTGGCCGAGAGGTTCTGACCTCTCAACTGGTAGACGGCAGGTGCTGGGTTCGAACCGAATCGCGGTCGTCGGCCTAACCGTTCGGCGTTTTCGTGGTTTTCTTCGAACCTTGCATAAATACGGGTTAGTTTCTCTTAGAAAGACTCCCACGAAGGGCACTCCCAACAGGGCCTATATCCCTAGAGTTAATAATCGGCCGACACAAAATAAACCAAATCTACGCATATAAATTCCATCATTAGAGATATAAGTTCGAATCCTGAATAATAAACACAGTTATGTGCAAGAAAAAAACACGATTATCCAGTGATCTTTATTTATAAAGATATAGTACCTTAGATATATAAGTATAATTAGCAGTTGAGCATAATTTTTATTTTTTTAAAGAAACTATAAAATGTCGGTTTCAAACAGTTATAAGTGTACGAAAGGACTTCTTTACAGAATATCATATGAAACAGATGAACGTATCAAGTCAGCAATAATTCAAAAATCAGTACTATATTTGTAATGATTTTTAATAAACAAGATAAATTACAATAAAATTGTAGCTAAGACAATAACAATAGTTTTTTCATATGCAATTTCCTTCTCTTTGTATATAAATATATTAATTTATGAAACTAATTATTAATTATTTAAGCATGTGAAAAAGTTAAATATATATGTATCATTTTTATGCATATTTTTATTGTTTGGTGTCAAATTAAAGAATTTCTTCATATTTATCTAATTATTTTTATAAAATAAGTAATATGTTTTATTTTGAGGTACTTCGAAAAATCGACTAATTTAATTGTTCTCTGATGTGCATAAATAATTTTTACATAATTTAATATTCAAATATAACTTTATTATTTATGAAAAATTTTATTTTCGCCATAATTTTAAGAACTTCACCTTGGAAACAAACTTTATATTTTAACTTTTATACAGCTTTAGGCTTTTTTGGACACTAAGAAACATTCATTCTGATTGAATCCAATCAGAATTTAAAAAAATGCGTATAAAAAAAAAAGCTTATAAAAAATATAATAGTTCAAAAATATATTAGATAGCATCAGAAAAACATGCACTTTTCTAGCAAAATTAAATGTTAATAAAATTTTTAAAAAGAGTCACAATTTGGATATTAAACTTAAGTTAAACTTCATCGCATATAAATAAAATAAAAAAAGTTAAATAAAAATTAACTCCTAATTATTCTTTTCGTTTAAATATTTCTTTAGTTGCAATTTCTTGAAACACTTAAAGATTTCATTTAAGATTATTTTAATTTTCTGAAGTCAATAACTAAACTCAACGGTTTACAGTAAATAGCCGAAGGCAATAAAATGTTGGAATCATTTTATGACTGACCTGTTTTAGAAAACATTTACTTCCCTCGCGCCATTTCCAAAAAGCAATAAAGTAAAGTAATTATCAAATGGTTGTAAATAAAAGATTTCAAGCAGTGAAATAGCGCATACTTTTAAAGGCTAATAGAAATAACTTTATCTTTTTTTCAGATATATTATTATATAAAAAATAGAAATAATAATGCATAAAGAGCAGATTATGAAACATTTTCCAACACTATCAATATATTTTAGTGTTGTCTCTGTCACAAAATATTGTAACAGAAATAATCCAAATCCAAAATATCGTGTAACTATTTTAAAAACCCATTTTACACAGTTATTGGCCATAGAATATAAAGTATATAAATTCTTTTGTAAATATTTGTATGTCATAACTAGATTTTTAAACTTACAACTTAAAAAAACTAAAATTTATTTCATCTAAAAAACGTATAAAACATTTAAAAAAATCTCAGAATTATCATGCACACTGTACACTGTAAAAAAAATCTGTAACCTTAGTAATCTAAATTAACCGAAATCTCTTATGCTTACTAAAATTTTATGTGTACACTGTACAAGAAAATGGTGTCAATCTACAAAACTTGTAAGGAAAACTAAAACCATCTGTAACTTTACAAAAGAATTTACTAAAATTTTGGTAACTTTACTAAAATTTTATCTATAATGCTCGTTATCGTCACTTAAAAAGTTCTTGGAATACGATTTCCCAAAAAAATTCTTAGTAACCTTAAAATTTGTTTGATTCAAAGTGCAAATCTGTATCTGTTACATGAATTTTTATTGTTGCCGTTACATAAAAAGTTCTTGGAATACAATTCTACTAGAAAAACTTTTGTAATTTTCCCAATTTTTTTTTACAGTGTACTCATATCATTTTGGCCATCTCTGTATAGTAAAATAATAAAATAAATACAACATTAAGATGCAATAGTATATTAAAATTACTTTTTCTCGCAAAACACAAATTCTAGTGTATAACGTTAATACAGTCTCTAGAAATTAATTCAAGTTTTCTTTTTTGTTAGCTATGTATCTATACAATTAAGGTATAAAATATAATGCATATAAAAATTTAATTTAGCTTACAAACCCGTAGCATAATGAAAAATGCATTTTCAATATTTGACTGTAATAATTTATCAATTTTTTTCTATGATTTGGTAATTAGATAAACATATCTATATTGTGCCATTTATTAGTAGTTTGAACATTAATTTTAAAGTGCAATAAACAATCATCCGACAAATTTTTGAGAACTATAGACCGAAGTTTGTTTGACTAAATCCCTTAACATTTATCTGTCTCTAACATTTTAGAATGATAGCTTTTTTCTGTAGATGAATAGATTTTTATTTTTACAGTCTTTCAAAAAAGTTTTTGTTGCTAAATTCTTGAAAAACTGATTAAGAGATAATCTTTGTTTTGAAACTTTTTCTTAAAAAATTTGTTTTATTTTTCATTAATTTGACAATTATGTGTTCTGTTAGATTCCAAATAGTTTATTAAATAAACTGAAAACTTAAAAAAAATAATGATAGTTTCTTAATTTTAATGGTTCACTATCACTATTTCTTAATCTGTACAAAAATCGGCAATGAGTCCATCACTAGTGTCGTTGATGGAAATTGATAAGTGTCTTTGATTTTTCTCTTGTCGTTTATACCATTATGGTATTAAAAACTAAAAAATGGATTTTTAGCATCAGAAAATGCTGAACATTTATTAAATTTAATATACTTTATTTCATGTATGTCATTTTGTTGTTGTATTTGTTGTCAGCTATATTTTTTCGATTTAAAAGAAACAGTTTTTTTTTTCGACATTTCTACACAATAATGCAATATTCCACCAGTTTTAGTCCACGGATGTATACTTGATATATGCATTATATTCTATTTGTTTTATCGTCTTGCATAAAATAAATATATGTATATTGTTTATATATTATAGAGCTTTTTTCGATAAGGCAAATACCGAATTTATTAATTTTTATCTTAATTTTTTTAAAAAAATTAAGAATTATACAGCAATGTAGAAATCTTGTATTTTATTCATTGAAGTTTCTCTTTTCTTATTCTATATACTGGTTAACTAAATAGGATAGTTGAAGTATCTTCAAAAATAAAATTAAATCTTTGATGCTAATACTAGTATTATTTAGTTTTTTTTTTTTATTATTATTTATGAGCACTGAACATTCATACTTCATGGTGTCCGAATTTGAAAATTTATTTTGCCATAAAAAAGTTATAAATATTTTTAAAACTCTATGATGGGCAATATTTAGAATGTTATTGATCACAAAATATATAAAAAAGTATTTTCTATTTATGAATCATTCTTTCTTTAAAAAATTCCGGAAGTATATATTATGTAATTTTAGGTACAATAAATTGTCATTGTTCGTATTTTCTAAATTATTATAATAATGTTAGATAATAAATTGAAGAAATTGTGAAAAAATGATTCATTACTAAATTACAAAACAGGATATTAATTTATTTAACTAATATTTATTTGTAATTAAACAGGATTTCTTTAAGCAGAGTTTGGGATATTTAATATAATGTTTAATAATGTTTAGACCTAGTACTTCACAATAATACAGTAAGCACTTTTTTCAAAGTAATATAAATAAAGTAACCTTGTCTAGAAAACATAAAAATTTTAGTATACAAGTCGAAGAAATTATTTATTAATATAAAATACGTATGTAAGCATAGCTTTGATTTATGAGCCAAAAAAGTACCATTCTGATGAATATAGCACACTACAATATAAGGAATCTTTTATTTAAATAGTAACGCGTGATAAAGTTTTTTAGTAATTGAAAATTATGGCAGAGAAATGCTTCAAGTTTAAAGTTAAAATTAAAAAAATATTTAGTCTAATAAAATAAATTTTTATACCGTGTTTTCTAAAATACTTTGTTAATATTAGATATAAAACCGATACAAAACTTGAAACATTGAAACGTAATATTTTTTCATCTGTTAAGGCTAATACATATATAAATGATTTTGTTAGTTTTTTTATTGGCTCTGAAATTCAGTAGAATGAAATTATAAACGAGATCTATTTTTTAGATATTGCATTCTTATAAACAAATATCATGGATTTCAGTTAAATTATTAAATAACCAAATATTTATTTCTTCGACTGAAATTTTCGTTAATAAAGTGCAAGTATAATGATTATAATGGAATTTAATCATAATCTTTCAACTATCAGGAATCTATAAATAAATCAGAATGTAAATTTAATGCAGCAATCCTGTTTCAAAAAATTATTCAAAACGTAAAAATTATTTTTTAGCAATATTTAAATTAAAAAAATCAATTAAGATAATTGGATTGTACAGATTTATTTAAAAAGCATTACATTTTCAAAATATTGTTAAAGCTTTCATGGTATAATTAAACAAAGTATCAAGGTGACATAAAAAAAATTGTGTAAATACGCATTGGTTTTATTTCACCTATTCGAGACAATTATCAATATAAAGTGTTCACCGAAAGTTCTAAAATGTTTATTTATAGAAAATATTCCCTTGTTGCTGACAAAATTAAATTTTAAACATTTTAGAAATCGCTGGGCACATTTTTTTTTTTTTTTTTTTTTTTTTTTTTTTTTTTTTTTTTTTTTACAAACAGATTCTTACAATTATAACTGCATAACTGTACTTTTTAAATAAATTTAGACGAAGTAAAAAAACTAAATTATGTCACTATATATTCTCGTTGTACAGTCCTATTCAACTTAATAAAGAACTAATTTAATAATACAATGTTATTTCCTTGCCTTAATTTGATACATTTTTAAATATACATTTTCTAATTATCTCCATCAAGTTTAACAGTATGCTTCAAATATTTTAGAGCATTATGTATATTTCCCTTTCATCGAGAACAATGTCGTTGATTTACAATATTCATTTTTCAGAAACCTGTCTGGATTTCATTAGAAAGTTTCATTTAAAAATATTCTAAAATTTTCAATCCATTATGTGCATTTATAGAATTTTATGAATAATAAATTGATATACATCTCAAATTACAATTTTAAGCTTCAGGACAAAGTAAAAATGGGTACGATGAAACTTGTAAATAATTATATGAATCATTATCGCAAGTAATTCCAAAATAAAATCGTTATGAAATGACTAGCTTATTTTATCTTTCGATTCCAAATATAAAAGTTAGAAGAAAAAAAACTAATGTGTTTAAAAAATTTATTAAACAAACAAGCAAAACAAAAGCCAGAAATATACCTACAGTGACAGATGTAGATAATTGATATAAAATAATATTTGTTATATGCAGCATATTTTAATGTATTGCATTTTTTTTAGTAAAAATGTATCAGCAACTAAACAGGAAAGTAAATAAATAATCGTTAGCGTGTAAAAATTGGTACTAATTCAAAATGTTTATGATGAAAATTAATCATTCTTTTAATTTTAAAAACTAAAGTAAAATATAATCTTAAACCAAAAGGGTTTTAAATAAAAATTTTAAAATCAAAATGGTATGTATTCCTATTTTAAGAAAACAACCAAAACATTAAGCTGTTTGTGTTTATTCAGATGCTGTGAATATCTTTTCTTTATCGAACATAAAGTGGTATGGATAGAAATAAAATCCTTAGTATAATTTAATCAAATCTACATCTATATTTCTAATCCATTGGTGATAATTACATTTAATTAAGCAATTCATTGATTAAAATCGCAGATGGAAATAGCTAGAAATGTTCTATATCAAAAATCAAAGGGCAATATATTGTGTGCCGTCATATCAGTCTATCAAATATGAAATAGAAAAATGTGAGAATATACATGATAAAGTTACAGGAATAATTTGTATGATTAATTAATCATATGAATAAATTTCTAAATATAACATAAATCTAACTTAGCACATACTAACACGAAAGCATACAATATATTATCATTCAGGAATCATAATCATATTTCTGAAAATATTTCATAAATTACTATATAAGATTTAAAAATAATTAAATACAATCATTCAAATTCATATGAAGTATTTTTAATATGAAAAAGTTGTCCTGATGGTATTCATTGCATGGGAAAAATTCTCCATACAAATTTATAGCCGGTTAATTTAAAAAGTAAATATTTTATTAAACTTTAAACCATAGTAACACTTTATATTTATTACAATCGTAATTCCTCATTCATGGTAATCTCGAAAAAACGGAAAAATAAAATACAGGATGAATTTAAAGCAAATATGCATTATTTTAAGAAATTTAACAAAATGTGCTTCCAAAGAAAGAAAATCAAATGAAATATTGACCTGTATTAATTTATTCGAAAACTGACGAAATTTGTCGGGTATCGGGCGCATAATCTATATTTCATAGTATATTTGTTCATTCAATCGACATTTGTATTGACATCTATCGGAGATAAACTCTTTCGTCCATATAACTTATTCATTGTTCAGAATACCAGTTACATGTATCCAAAATTGTTTCTCTTTGAAAATGAATTAGCATTAATGTATTATGTGATGTCAATATAATTCTATGAACGCTAAATCTAAATATGTGTTAATAGACATTCATCATTTGTTTATCAACTTACCTTCTTTAATTTAGCTCAGAATGTTTTAATTTTAAAATTATTTGGAACCAAGGGAAAATATGAAATGCACAATGTATATTTTAAGCAACTTTTTTTGCCATTCAAACACTCGAACTTTATTTTATATTTCATTAATTAAAACTAAAGAAATTCATAGCAAAATTATGACAAAAATATATGACTGTAACAAAATATGAATATAACAAAAATATGAAAATATTAAACTTTAAAGCAGTGCGCTTACCCACTACTATTTTTATTGTCTTCATTGCAAAATCATTACTAACTCCATTCTTCTTAAATAGATGCGTGTAATGTAAAACAATATATATATATATATCTATATCTATCTATCTATCTATCTATCTATCTATATATATATATATATATATATATATATATATATATAAAGGGCGATTCATAAATATAAAAATAATGGGCTATTTCCTTAAATATTGCGCCGATACCGATATTTCCAGTTGCAAAGTTTCGTGAAAAAGGTGCAAAATATGATGATAAGTAAGTTGCAACTCCATGGAGGGTCTATTTGAAAAAAAGATACAAAAATAAAATTATTATACGGCCCTCATAGAGCAAAATATCTAATTGGGAGAACTCAAAACGTTATTCATCGGATTTCATTTTTTAAAAATTAAATTAAAGAGGAAATTTTATTTTAGTTTTATTTCAGGTTTTTTTATACTAATTTTTAAAATATAAAAAAATATTTATTTAAAATTGATGCAACTTAAAAATAATATTTTCAAAAATAAAAATTTTTTCAAATCTGCCGAAACAAAATTAATGCAAAATAATCAAAAACGATATGTTCCAAGTTTGCACTTTTTCCCTTAATGATTATTGATCTTTAATAATTTAAAGACTAGAAATGAAGGAAAAAACATCATGCCAAAAAACGCATTTAAAGTTTTAAACTAAGTTTGGCTCCTAATAAAATGTTTAAATGCATTTTTAAAAAAATGCATCTGAAAAATATCTCTTTTATGTAGCTTAAATTTCCGTTTCAGTTTATCTTCGATTTTATCACCTCCTTTCTGCATTGTTTAAATGTCCATCAGTTATTTAAAACAATGCTTTTTCTAATATGCTGATTAAGTGAATTTTCATAATTTTAGCTCTCAAAACTTCAGGATTTATATCGTCCCGACGAGGCTGTTAAAAATAATTCTGTATTCTGGCTCCAGATCTGGTCAACAAATTGACATTACTTTTATCTAAAGACTCGGCTAAGCCAGGCCTAACATATATTTTCTATACCGTACCGGGACTGGCTTCCTTCTTCATAGATTTGTAAGGGAACGAAATTTTCACTCCTGGTTTCGACAGAACCCGTTTTAAAATCATCATCTCTGACTGACATATTCCGTGCAGAAAATAAGTAAAATTCCCCTCACTCCTAAAGGTTTTACCAAAAAAATATCCATTTTAAGTTGTCCCCATTGTTAAAAGTAATAATAAAAGCAATCAGCTTTTCGATCTTCATTTATCTTCATCAGGAAAATGCTCTTATACTGCTTGAGAACAGAGTAAAAAACCGTCTTGAAAATTAAAAGTTCATTCTATTATTAGTCCGTTATTGCTTTAACCAACCATAAATCGGAAAATATGCTTTGCCAACATTTATCCAACAAGATTTATTTTCCAGTTTATGATTGGTTAATGAAATAATGCACTGGTAATATAACGAACTTCTAAATTTCAAAACGTTTTTAATCTGTTTGGAAGTAGTTTAACAGCGTTTTACTCATGAAGATCTCAGATGAAGATCAAAACATTGATTGTCTTAAATTTACTTTAATGTGGCCTGTTTTTTAAACTTTCCAGCAATTTGCATACCACTTAGAAACAATTTCTTTTGCACTTTTACTTGTAACATTTCATGGTGTAAATGACCAGCTCTTTAACAATCTTAATATTATTTGATATATTATCAATCACTTATTTTGTTTAATGTTTCTCCGTCTGAAACATGTACAAATGACATGTAATGTTTGTCATATAAATTTACCTTTTTCGAAAGCTTTAAAAACTCAATAATGATAACAATAATAATAGCCAAGTGTATAATAAATAACTGTTATTAAAATTAAATATCACACATTTCCCTTGTAAGAAAATCATATGAAATATTAAATTTTTTTTTTAAACAAATCAGAGCTAAAAAGAAATTACTATTAATAACGAAACAATAAGTCCTGTTTTACGAACAGGAAATCATTGAATTTCCCGCCATTAGTGTGAATTAATAATAACTAATTATATTAATAAAGCTGTTATATAAAAGTTACATAATCAAAAGAAATAAATAACTTTAACAAAATTTCAGTTCCTTCATTTTTTAAAATATATTTGATTATAAACTACACTTGCTTATTCTGTTTTGTTTAAATATATACCTAACTACAAATAGATTATATGTTTGTTTCGTGGCACAATTCATCATATCGACATGTGTATTTTGCATCTGTTATTCATAAGCTTATTCATCTACTCTATTCATGGTAAAGAATTTGATCTCTATGTGTCTCGAAATGTTTTATTTCGGAAAATATGCTGTTATTAATCTATCATGTTTCATCATGAAATTCATTCTATCATAAATTTAAATACTCATCAATCGAAATTTGAAGCTTTACGTCAGTGGTTAATAACAGGGCAAAATTAATCGATAGATATATCATGGAAATGACAAACAATGTTAATATACAATGTAATATCACATAAAAAAATGGTAGAACCAGAGAGAAAAGTAGAGCTCGAACTAAAAATGTTACAGTATAAATTGACAAATATTTTCAATCTAAAATAGTGCGTAGACAAGTAAAGAAACGGGATCTGTAAAGCTCATGAAATTACCAAAGTGTTTGTTAGCTGAAAATGTGGACTGAGCTTTACTGGTGCCTTAAAATCAGTTAGAGAAAAAGAGACGTTTTTAACACGCCCCATATCCTAATCATTATAACCAGTTTAATAATTTGGGTTCATAAAAATAAATTACATTAACATAAAAATACGTAACATTATTTAGATCGAGCACTACTTTTCTCTCTGGTTCCACCATTTTTTTATATGATTTCACAACTTTTTCAAATTTTTTCAGGAACTTGATCAATTAACATCAACTAACAAATATACATTAATATTAGCATTAGTTTAAAGTTATTAGTAGATACGAGTTTTGCGAAATTCCAGAAATAGCGCCAAGTTGGCGTCGTATTTTGCGAGTAACTTTAGTCGCCAAGATGGCGACAAACGTCACAACATTTGGCGACAGGACCCTCCTCCCCCTGCAATGGTAGTCCCCCAATAATTTCACGGTATTTACGAAGATTTCATCTATCCACTGGTATCTACGTAGATTTTCATTGCTCCATTTTCAAATCTTTATTTTTTTATATATAGAAGGATTTTTTTTTCGAAAGTATCCCTTTGTATTGTAAATATCTGTATTATAGAAATATTTTGGCTTCGAAAATATTAAAAAAAAAAGGTTCGATGTGGTTTTACATATATTTAGTTACAGTTTATATATGTGTTTATGAAAAATATGCTCTTTATGTTTCGAATGACGTCACTTTCAAGAATACAAAAATCTATCGGAAGTATTTGATTTTTTATTGAGATATAAAAAAAAGACTATGTGTTATCATCTCTTTTTTAAATTATTGTGCAGTTTTTTAATTGGTGGTAACTCGAAAGAAATTATTGAATTATCAATTAAAAAGGAGAAATTTCTATAATGTTAAATTACGGAAGATACAGCACTATGTGAAATTTAAATGGGTGCCATTTCCTTTATATTGGATGTTTTTCGGCAGGACCCTTGAAAGGCACATATCTAAATTAAAAGCTTTCGAACAAGCTAGTACACGTCGCTCGCTGTTCCCTGGTTCAAGTTATAATTGAGTTGTTTGTTCTTTTTTCTTGTTTCACGAAGAAAAAAGTGACAAAACAGGGATTCTCGATATCCATAACTAATAGATGGATCTGTGTGAAAGTTGGTATACTTTGAGGTCTAGAGTAGGACATTTCGCCTGTTCTATTTCGTCGAGGTCCGATGATTGGGTTCAAAGTTATTAAGAGGCAAGATTTTGACTTTAACATTAGAAATGCATCTGAACTCTACTATATAGCACTATCGAGCTGTATAATAAACATTATACATTGTACTATATCATACAGCCCTATCGTGTTGTATCATACAATGTAAATATAAATTATTGCATTTTACTATATCATTTTATAACATGAGTTCGATGCTATATGATGTAATACATATATTATTCGATTCTACATGTCGGCGAAAGGAGATTTTAAACCACTGGAGATGGTCACAGTTAAATTTGGAAAAGAAAGCAGCCATAAGTATTTTAGAGAGATAGAAACTACTATTAATTACGAAACATTAAGTCCTCTTTTACGAATTTGAAATCCATTGAATTATTTACCACTATTAATGTTAGTCAATATGAGAAGATTATATTAATAATGCTATTACATAAAAAGTTACGTAATCAAAATAAAATAAAAAATCTGATCATAATTTTTGTTTCTTCATTTGTAAAATATACTTGATTATAAACTGCACTTGCTTATTCTGTTTCTGTTTAAATATATCCTAACTACAAAATAGATTATATGTTTTTTCGTGGTACAATTCATCATATCGACATGCGTATTTCACATCTGTCATAAATAAGCTTATTCATCTACACTCTTCATTGTTAAGAATTGGATCTCTGTGTGACTGGAAATGTTTTATTTCGGGTAATATATTGATAGGTTGTGAATCTAATATGTTTCATCACGATGTTCAATGTATCATAAATTAAAATACTCATCAATGACAATTTTCAAGATTTACGTCAGTATATAATAATAAGGCGAAATTAATCGATAAATGTATCATGGAAATGATATATTTAGAATATTTATATCCAGCGTAATATCCAATGTAAATATGAGTCATCGCATTTTACTACATCATTCTATAAAATGAATTCAATATCAAATTATGAGACAAATTCTTCCATCAATTTCACGCCCCACCAGTGGCCGAGAGGTACGGACCTCTCAACTGGTAGACGGCAGGTGCTGGGTTCGAACCCAATCGCGGCTGTCGGCCTAACCGTTCGGAGTTTTCGTGGTTTTCTTCGAACCTTGCGTAAATACGGGTTAGGTTCCCTTAGAAAGACTCCCACGAAGGGCACTCTCCCTGGTCCTATATCCCTAGTGTAGATAATCGGACGACAAAAAATACACCAAATACACCTTCCATCAATTTCACACTTCGGTGAAAGAATAATTTAAAGCCGTTGAACGGTCAGAGTTAAATTTGGAAAAGTAAGCAGCCCTAAGTATAATAGAGAGAAAAAATTATATTAATTACAAAACATTAAGACTTCTTTTACAAATTTTAAATCCGTTAACATATTAACCACTCTTATTGTTAATTAATAATAACTGATTTTATTAATAATGATGTTATATAAAAGTTGCACAACGAAAAGAAAATAAATAAGTTAAACTTAATCTTAGTTTCTTCATTTGTAAAATAAGTTTGATTATACACTGCACATATTTATTCTGTTGCTATTTAAATTTATTCCTAACAACACATAGGTTTTACGTTTGAATTATGGTACAATTCATCATATCGACACGAGTATTTCATAATTGTCATGGATAAACTTATTCATCTAATTCATATACGCTGTTCATTGTGAAGAATTGGATCTCTATGTAGCTGGAAAAGTTTTATTTAGGAAAATATGTCGTTATTAATCGATTATGTTAAATCACGAAGTTCACTCTATCATAAATTGAAATATCTAACAATAGAGGTTTTGAAGATTGATATCAATGTATAATAACAGGGAAAAATTAAACGATAAATATATCATACAAATGACAAGGAATGTTGATATGCAATGTGGATATAAGAATCATGAATCGGTTATAAAATGTGCGAATAAGAATAAAAATTTAGAGTTACGAATTTCGAATTTAAAACCATGAATGACAGAATTTTATATGAACCAAATAAGATAACTAGAATATTAAAATGAATGAAATTTACTTACCCCAACTCCCAATAAAAAACATGAAAACTGGAAATGATAATGGGCTGGGATTCTTATAAAACACATTTATTTCCATAGAACACCACACATACAAAATAACAGACTTATCGAATTTTGAAAGCTATGGCTGCTTATTCGTTTGGTTACTTAAAAGGCTGACATCATACATTTGAATTTTCCACATCTTTTACTCAGAATAGATTTTCGAATAACTTTGCCAGAAGAATGAACTTCTTTTACCTTCCATCAAAAGCGAGAATCTTTCGTTGAATAAAGAATATTGCGAATTAGAACAGAACAGTAAATAGAATTAAATCGAATGAATTCTGCATTTTTCGTACTACGTAGACTTAACAGTTGATAGATTTAAAATGTTACATCTTTTTAACAGAAAGAATATCGAATCGAACCATGTTATCAGCAGAATTAAGAGTCTCGGTCAAAGCTATTGAATACTTAAGCTCAGTCACTACGTGTTAAATTTCTTAGCGCACTTCAGCGCCACAGCGGCTGGTAGGCGAAACAGATTGCGCTGCAGGGAAACCACCCACCAGTTCCTTTTACTGTTTGTATCGGTGTTTTGTTTTCGCACTCTCTTTAAAAGGTTTCTAAATTATTGATACGTCAAAGCTAAAACTTTTACGAAAATAAAATAATTGGAATTAAAAAAGAATTTCGCACATATTTTAACAAAAATCAGATAATTCAACAAAAATATTTTATTGCTGTATTTCATGATATACTTTTTTTTTTAAATTATTTTTAATCGGAATAATGGTTAATCTTATGAAAATGTTCAATTTAAGACATTCATCTGCAGAATTTCAAAATGAATTTTAAGTTGCTTTTTTAATAGCGATTTAGTATTTTAAAATATAGTGACATAAATATTTGTTTAGTATCAAATAAATTCATTTGAAGATTTTATGTACATACAGGATAAGAAAAGGGAAAAACTATACATAGACGCATATATATATCTATGTTATTTTGTGGGGTGGGTGGAATAAGGGATTAAAAACTAAGAAATTAAAATTTTTTCATTATTTTTTTTATCTAAATCAGCCATGTATAAAATTTTTTATTTAGCATACTTTTAGTACCATGATGAAATTGCAAAAAGTTATACGTATTGAAATTGTTAAATTAAACTTGTTAGGTTGAAAAACTGAAAGCTTCATTTATTCAACATTTTTCTAAGTATAACTTTTTGCAATTTCATCATGGTACTAAAAGTATGCTAAATTAAAAATTTTATACATGGCTGATTTAGATAAAAAAAATAATGAAAAAATTTTAATTTCTTAGTTTTTAATCCCTTACTCCACCCACCCACCCCCCCTCCAAAATAACATAGATATATATATGTGTCTATGTATAGTTTTTCCCTTTTCTTATCCTGTATGTACATAAAATCTTCAAATGAATTTATCTGATACTAAGCAAATATTTATATCACTATATTTTAAAATACTAAATCGCTATTAAAAAAGCAACTTAAAATTCATTTTGAAATTCTGCAGATGAATGTCTTAAATTGAACATTTTCATAAGATTAACCATTATTCCGATTAAAAATAATAATAAAAAAAGTACATCATGAAATACAGCAATAAAATATTTTTGTTGAATTATCTGATTTTTGTTAAAATATGTACGAAATTCTTTTTTAATTCCAATTATTTTATTTTCGTAAAAGTTTTAGCTTTGACGTATCAATAATTTAGCAACCTTTTAAAGAGAGTGCGAAAACATTGTATAAATCAATCGCAAAAATTTTTTTAATTTCCAATTATTTTATTTTTGTAAAAGATTTAGCTTTGGTGTATCAGTAATTTAGCAACCTTTTAATAATTCTTCCTTATTAGGATGAGCGAAGCGAATACTCTACTAGGCCACTCAAATTACATTTTGTCGTACACTTTACAATAAAACTATTCAATATTTTAACTTCAAATTAAACACAAAAATAAATTATGATCCGTAGATTTGCACAATATTTTTTTTACAGTAAAACGTTAAAAAAAATTATTTTAATTAATTTATTTTACATGCATTTCCAATACGGACGCATTTTAGCAAATAAATAAAAAATGAAACGCGTAATTTTCAGAAAAAAAAATATATAAATCATGGAGTAAGTAATTATAGATAGAATCATGATTAATAAATAAAACATTTTTTCATTCTGCAAAATCGTTTGCACAGATGACACTCAAACATTTTAAAAGAATTGTATTATGGATTTTTTTTTTGTAAAGTGGTAACAAAAGAATTGCAAACAAAAATATAAACAAATATATAAATGAAAAATTAAAAGAACTGCATGAAGATGTTGCCTCGATTCACGCTCTTTATAAATGTACTAAAGCAAAGTTGGCAGATTCAGAAATGACAAATAGGCTTTAACCATTTCTTACTTTATCATTTGGATCTAAAGTAATATTACGTTCTTATTTGTGGACCAAAAAAGGTTTAGTGAATGGGACTTTAGACTTTGTTGCATGTATTAAAGAAAATCGCAAGCCACCAGATCAGATATCACGAATAATCATGGATAAATTTGAATACTGCAGTAATTTAACTTATAAGAATTGGTGCGTACCGATTCCCCCAATAATTAAATTCTGGAAAAATGGAAGCATAAATTGCTCAAGGAAAGAATTTCTTCTGCAGTTAGCTTTTGCTGTTATAATTCATAAATCCCAAGGTTTAACATTAGATGAAGCAGTTGTAGATATTGAGGATATATAAACACCAGTTGGCTTAAAAACGTATGTAACGTTGTCGAGAGTGAAAATCCTTCAAAATTAAGCATTCAATTGAAATTTTCCTTACAAAAAATTCTACAATATCAAAAATTCTCATATGCTAACATGTATAAAAACGAAGAAATTAGAATAAAATGTTTTACAGTTAAAAATTCACAGTATCAACGAAAGCAGATTTCAAACGTTTTTCCAGAAAATACGATTTTGAAGAAGTAACTTTCTTCAAGCTCTCTTCAAATATATTATTCTAAAATAGCTATCAAAGATTAATTATCTGATGTTAATTACAAAGATTGGAAACATGCATATTTCAAACAACTTTAAAAAACACCAGTGGCTACTGGAAATTGTAAAAACATCTTTAAAAGAGCTTTTAGTTGAAAATTTAAAAATATTTTGTAAAAGTTTGCTTCGAAAATATTTTATTATGCCAGTCTTACATCACAAATAAAAAAGTAAAATGTGCCAAAACATAAAATAACGTTTTTGTTTAATAAAGATGCAAAAATAATATTAAAAAATAGTGTTACTTTCAAATATCTGTTTTATAAAATAATGCTTCGCGAATTCAAACAAAGCATGGCTTTTGCTAGTTTACTTAAATTAATATCTTAATCCCTCCTCTTCTTCCTTAAAAAAACTGCACATATTCATTAAATGTAGCAATATATACATGTGTGAACACAGGACATAATAAACTTTTGTAATAATTTATCCAGTACTTTGTTGTTGAAATATCCACTACTAAATGTTTAATGCATTTTTTAAGGTTTCGCTAAAATGCCATATTGAAAAGATACAATTCAAAAACTAATATGTTTTAATACACTCGCAAAATTTTTTTAAAGAAAATTACCTGTAGCAAATATTGAAATTTGTGAAGTTATTTCTTTATTACACAGTATTTCAGTAACAAATAAAAGAGTTTTTCACCACTGGAGAATTGACAATTTTATTCCTTAGTTATATGTTATCAATTTAATTTTAATTTTTACAGTTATAAGAATGAAATTCATGTCACCGCATTCAGAGGAGCATACCTGAATTCAATACTTAACACCAGGCATAATAAAAAGTATGAAATTCCAATAAAGATTCATATTCATTATTGATCTAAGCTCACTAACAACATTGCGTAATACAGAATCATGATCTTTCTACAATGTAATGCTAGAAAGCAGCAACTGAAGTAAGGAATTCTCATACCAAGCATAAAATTTTGAAAAATAATT
The DNA here is from genome assembly GCA_964019185.1 of Maratus speculifer. NCBI lineage: Eukaryota > Metazoa > Arthropoda > Arachnida > Araneae > Salticidae > Maratus > Maratus speculifer. The sequence continues at coordinate 73,464 of CAXHSM010000570.1, read as the reverse complement.
ATTTTAAAAAAATTCCTCATATATATTTTAGGCTGAAAACATATTCAGTTAGGTGTTTAACATTCACTCATGTCAACAAATATGCATTAGCCTAGTTGGCCATTTGACCATTCATTCTGTCGATATCGATTTTTAGCACTGTTGACAGTACATTGATTTATTTTACTGATGCAAACTTTCATGTTAATCATTAAACTTAAAAAATAAAAATATAAGAACCTTCAAATTGATTTTTGAGGGATTTATACACAATATGTAATGCAGAGCTTGATGTCGAATGTCACAAAAAATATTGAATCGTTATGGAATTTTTCTTCCAAAATAAAATTGCAACCAGGCAGATTTAGTATGTACATCTGGCAGATTCATTGTTATATATATATAATCAAAGCTGCAATGGGTCAGAAAGTGCTACTAATATAAATTTATAGGAGAGGGTACATAAGGATGTTCAGGATACATCCTAACATGTAAAGAGAATTTGACATAAACAGAAATCCTCTGAGGTGTTCTTGTATGGGTAGTGTTTTAGCAAAGTAAAATAATGATAGCAGTTTGAAAATTCATTTACTAATTTTATTTGAAAAAAAGCATAAAGTAGCATGGTGGAAATAAAAAAATGCAAACAAAAAGTTGCACTAAGTAATTTAATGTTAATGCACAAGTTCACAAATCAAAGTACATATTTCAAAAATATTCTTCACAAACAAACCACATACTTTAAGATGATTAATATTCAACATAAGCTGTTCTACATAGTTCTACAAAACATTTTTAAATTATTAGACCTTTTATAAACTGCAATGTGTATTTAAATGCCAACTCCAAGTAGAGAATTCACACAGTACAATTTGCATAAAAATAGCAAAAAATTAATTAGCTTTAATTCATCATATAAGCCTCTCATAGAATTTATTGTTAAGACCCAACCTTTTAGTCCTTTCGATGCAATTCTTCCTACTTTTGGAAGCTCATCTGTGTTGCTAGAATTGACAAAATGACTTTTTTTTTAATTTCTTCAGATGTAATTTTTCTTTTTTTCTTTGGTGGCTGATCTCTGCTGCTAGAACAGACAAAATAATATTTCTTTAATTCTTCATATGTATCAGTCCAGAACTGCAAATGAGAACCCTCAGAAGCCACACAATGATACTTTGTACCATCTGGAGGATGTTTACTGTTGCCGTTACAAGAGTCAAATAGGTCATTTATCATTCTCACAAAGTCAGCAGTTGCAGCAGATTCAGCTGGCAGAAAATTGCCTGAAATTAGTGCACTCATTCCAGCAGAGACACTTTACTGAAAATTTGTCTTGCAATTTTAACCTGAAAATAATTAAAGACAGATTAAAAATAAACTTTAGGAAATTTTAATGCTAAATATTTTTGTAGTCTAATATTTAACACATTTTTCAAATAAAATTTATAAAAAAAAAGAGAGAAATAAGAGTAAAATAGAAAAAAAAATTTTTACCAAACGTATTTGTTTGTGCTTCAAACATAGAAAAGAACTAACTCTACTTTTAACAAGTACAGCTGTTGCAAACCACACCTATTCGTTATTAGGCAACTGGTATTCTTAAAGATAAGAAATACCAAATTGTTACTTAGAAATATGACTCGTTAGTCGTATGTGTCAATACGTATGATTCCATATGATTTCGAAACTTTTTAAAACTGAATAAATTAAGACCAATCTATGAAAAAATTCGTTATATGGAGATAGATATTTCGCTATATAGAAAGGGGTACATGGATGCTATTCTCCCTTTTGGTTAGAGGCATTAAAAACTTCCATTTTACCCTGTGGCATATCTAGACTTATCATTTCGGAGGGGACAGATTTAGTAAAAGTTTCTACGAGGGAATCGCAAGAAACATTAAAAATTCCGCTTTAAAAGAGTTTTTATTAAATCAGGTAACACATCATAACAGGAAACACATTATATCAGCGGTTCCCAAACTTTCTTGGTACGCGACCCACCTTTCAGTGAAAAAAAATTTCGTGACCCACCTTCACTAAAAAATTTTGCGACCCACTAAAGAAAAAGTTGTATATCAGTATAGCAATTTTTGTACGATCTCTATACGCTCAGCTATCCTGTCCAACGAAAAACGCAAATTTTTGTACGGAAGATATATTATCAACAAAAACAAGAATCGGTAATCTCAATGTGTGTCAGTGAATAGTAATTAAAAAAAATGCACAAACTACAAATATAGCTAAAAATACATTTAATTATTATGAACACATAACTTTTTGGTTAATTAGATACTTCCTGCTGAAATTGTCATATCATATTTTTTCAAACAGATGAAATAAAAGATATATTTTGATAACAAACCTTGATTTTTCCGAGGCCCACCAAAATAACTGCCGTGGCCTACCAGTGGGTCGCGACCCATAGATTGGGAACCGCTGCATTATACAATCAAATCTGCTAAGATAGAACAGAATGCAATTGGAAAAATTTTCTGTTTAAGCAGATTTCCTTTTTAACAAGTATAATTCCATGGTTCTACCACATTTTTTGTAGTGGGTTACTGAAAATTACTAAAAGGTATCTCAATAAATAGTAAATAAAATTGAAGTAAACAGCAAATTTAAAATTATTTAAGAACGTTCTCATTCTACCCTCCCCCCCCCCATCCATACACACACACACCTCCTTCAACACATTTCAGATACCATTTTGGAGAATACATGCACGACATTTTGTAAAACTTAAGTATTGAAAAATGTTTTTTATTTTCTCATAAAAGAGATACACTTGGAATCCCCATGATGACTTTTCCGAGATATACCAATCAATTAACGGACAAATTTAATACTATTTCCTGCATTCTTTTTTTGTGATAATTTGTGACAGACTGAAACCTCTTTATATATTCAAAATTCAGAATCACTCAATTAAATTTATGATTCACTTTTAATGTAAATGAAGTTTATTTCTAATCAAAACGTTAAACAGTCATAGAGCCGCCTTTTTTATCAATATTTTGTAATACTATGGAAATAATATAACCATCACTGTTCTACAACAAGCTAAATAACAAGTTTATACTACGATTTAAATAAATTAAAAACTAAAAAAAAATAAAGGTTCAAGACTGCCTATTTTATACAGAGAAGATATCTCTATGTATTACCTAAAGTCACAGTGTTGGTGTTGTTTATTACAGCCGATTATCTACAGCAAGGATAATGGCTAGAAAGAGATGCCCTCCATGGTAGTATTTTTAAGGGATCCTAATCTGTATCAATACAAGGAAATCAGAATCCAAGGTTCGAAGGATACTACCCTAAAATTACAGATTTTCTACTGATAAATAGCAAGTGTAAGCTTTTTAATGTTTTAAAACTAATAAAAATTAATAATGACCTTTTAATCAGCATATATTATGTTTTAAACAGTAAAAGGCGTGTAAATCGAGCCTATGTATAACTGATATTTGGTTGAAATTGTTATTTCCTTATATCTGCAAAATAATACATTTTCTAATAAAAGTCTGTCTAAAACAGAATGGTTTAGATTTTAGACTTTCAACACTCCCTCATCCTATTGGTACATATGAAGCTAACAGGATGCTTAATTTTGCACCAGTTATACATTCAAAATTTTTATCCTCATATACTTTTATTAGCATAAAAAGAAGTTATTACAACAGTTTAATGAAAAACATAGTACCTACAATGTGAATATGCACTCATTTATCTTTCTGCATTAGAGAGAGAACAAAAAAAATATGAGCCCCTCCTATATTCCCTTGAGCCCCCCCCCCCCTATCGTACACTTCTAGCTACGGCCCTGGTAGCCCCATCAGATCACCTTTTTAATCCACTGATTTTACCAATTGTGACATCACAGGAATACTATTTATTGCACTTACCACATTACAGAAAATTTCATTTACACAAAAAAGTACATAAATAGTGTAGCATTTGTTTCCAGTTAATAATCCATAAACAAATAGCCCCTGCTGTCCTTTTCGGTTTGAGGCTATAAAAATTGCCATGTTACCTATTGTGACATCAGAGGAATACAGTCCATTTTGGAAACGTATCATTTCGTTCATAATTTCAAGCATTTCAGAAGATTATTTCATACTGTGTGTACATTTCATAGTGTAGACTTTTCACAAACAGCAGTATAAAAAAAAGCATATCGAAAGATCAGCAACTCTTTAATCCAATTAAGGTATTTTTTTTAGATATACTTGATACACAAAAACTTAATTTATGGATGATACCGAATAAAATATTCCAATTTAAAGCTTCACCCAATCCCAAAAGTTAAAGTTCTTTCGATTGTTTTGCTTACAATTTTTTTTTCAATTACCTTCTAGATAAATTTTAAAAACCTCCTCTTTATAAATATGCTGTAGCATCAAATGGAATCTCTGTTGACCCATTGTTGTTCAGAAATATGTTTGAAGCCGTTGACGAGTACTGGAAGATCTCTCAGCTGCTGCTACTGATGTTGGAATCGCCAAAATAAATTCTGCTGAAAGGTAAACTTCAGAAAATAATATCTTCATTAATTCCTCCAATGACATAATTTTAATTCCGATCATAATGCATTTTGGTCAGTTTCATCCGGGATTAATGTTAGAAAAAGTATGCATTTTTTAGTTCAACAATATATCGTAAATAGATGTGGTGCGAGAATTTCTCCCGGGGAAGCTGAGCTCATCTAAAATATTCCAGGGGGAGCCAGAGCTCCCGCAGCTCCTCTGGTTCTTACGCCTATGACCCCTGAATAACCCTTTGACAAATTTGGCATTTTCCTGCTATCTTTTACCGAAATTAGCACTTTTTATACCATCTTTTAATGAAATTCACATTTATTTCGAGATTCTTTCATGAAATTTGTGTTTTTTTAAGCGGCATTTTGATAAATTTGTGTTCATATGAAGAAACGTATGAAGAGAAAACTGCGCTTGGAGCAAAGTTTCAATGTAGTGTTCTTTTCCTTCTTAGCGACCAAAAATGATCTTGGTAGTAGAAAATGGTATCCATAAATTTCTGTGCCCGGGGTGACTGCCCTTTCTCCCCCCTACCCCCTTTCACACAACGCTGTTTATATGGAGATGGCGATCCTTTCACAAAATTTGCATTTATTCCACAGTGCTTTCATGAAATTCACATTTGTTCCGCAATCATTTCACGAAATTCGCGTTTATTCAGCAGTCATTTCACTAAATTCGTGTTTATTCCGTGATTTTTTTAAAAAGAAATTCGTGTTTTATTGAGATCTTTTAAGGAAAGTCAAGTTTTTTGAGCGATTCTTTGAAAAAATTGGTGTTTTTATTGTGATAATCTAGCAAAAATTTCTGCGATCGATTGATGAAATTGATTATGAAAATAAGCTATTCAGCTCAGTTCAAAAGCTATGAAAAATCGGTAATTATCCTGGAAATTTGGACATAACTATCCAAATTTCAGGGTTGATAAACTATGTTTCATAACTTTTGGAATCGAAAGCATTAATTTTTTGGAAAATTTCAAACTGAATTGTCTGTTCTCTCGATCGTAAATCGCACAAAACTTGTCAATCAATCACATGGGGGAAAAAATGCGAAATTTGATGACTGCTTGTGATTATAGCGGGAATTCAAACGATTTTTCTCAACACAAAAACTCTTAAAATATGTCATTCAGTTGCACAAAAAAAAAAAAAAAAAAAAAAAAAAAAACCGTGAGAGTTAATTGTAGTTTCAAAATGCAAAAATGTTTGGAAAATTTGTGATTTTTTTTTTTTTTTTTTTTTTTTTTTTTTTTTGGCGGGAGCCCCCTGCCCACGATACTTTTTTTGAGCGGGATTTCAAAATTTTGGGTGCGAGTCCCACCCTGAAAATCAAGACCTGCAAGACATTATGCAGTTTAGAAATAAGTAGAATTTAATACAGAATATCGTTTACAATTCTATTATTAATTAAAAATCCCCCTTTTTAGGTTTAGAATACGAAAAATACTGTAGTTACATACAAAGTTTTGAAGGCATTGAAAAAATGATGTTTTTGAGGATTCTCTTTAAGCTTTTTTATGTTTCATAGTATATGAGTAAAATGGTTGTGACAGAGATACAGACAGATAAAGGATTGATTTTATAACAGTTTTGTTTTATAAGTACGGAACCCTAAAACCGTATTGCTTGTCCAGCACTATTAAGAAGAATTAAGGCTAGTTTCCACCAAAATCGATTATACAGAGAAAAAAAAAAAAAAGAATGACTCAAGTTTTTTAAAAACTTCAACCTCAGTTCAGACATGATGTAATGTCCTATGTTGATGCATGTTACATTATGTCAAACTAGCATTGGCTTTGCAGCACAGTTACACTTATTCTCATAAAAATCATTTTAAATAAAAAGGGCAAAAATCCACATAATTTTGAAAAAACCGAAACTGTGACAAAAAATATACTTAAAATACAAAACCAGAAAGAATCCTGAAAGAAAAAAACTCACTCAAAAAATTAGCACTAGTGGCAAAGCCTCTTTTGACCGGTAATTTGACAACGACAAGAGAAAAATAAAGAAACAGAAATAATTTAATTATAAGCAAGTGTAATTTGTAATGAATTAGGGATGCACCGAATATTCGGTATCTATTCGGTATTTGGCCATGTTACCGAATATTCGGCTAGGCTGAATATTAAACTATTCGGTTGGGCCGAATATTCAGGCCGAATATGAAACTATTCGGCCTGCCGAATATTCGATATGGCCGAATCCAATACTTAATAAAACCTTTTAAAAACTTTTCACTATTTCTACTTTTAACTGTCAAATGTTTAATTTATATTTAAAATAATTAGAAAAAAAATCATTTTTAAATAAAATAGAATGCTTTTACATTATTTATTTGCTGTTTGTAAAGTATAACTTAGGAAAATTAACCATGAGAAGGATTAAAATGGTGATTTATTAGGATTCTCCTTAGGAATAAATTATGTGTTGATACAAGTTTCTAAAGTTTGTTTAGTAAATAATCTGTTTCTTGCTTTTCCGCAAATAAAAGTCTTTTAAAAGAAAAAAACTTTTGAGATTAGTAAAAGCTATCACACAATTTTTGTCCATGAAACCATAATCAACTTATTGAGTCATAAGTACATTGTATTTCATCTCATTCTAGGTCAAAACTTGTGTGTTCGTTTATTACATTAACAATAAATAAGATAACATATATTCTACTCACATGCTTTGATTTCTCTAAAATATAATATGATGAGAAGGGTGGAAAATACCACTATTCATAAGAAAAGAATTATGAGCCACACATACCGTTATTCAGAATTAAGTTGAAAGTATTTGTACTTCAAATTGAAAAAAATCTGCCATGAGTTATTTAAAAAGGACAATTATCAGACTGTAAAATTTTTCTTCGGCCATTTTTTCATCATTTGATTTTAAAATGTCTGTTTTGATTCGTAGAAAATTTTATTATTTAAAGTTTTATAACGATAACTGCACTTCTTAAATAACTCAAGCCAGATTTTTTTCAATACTAAATGCTCTTATAAAAAGCTCTTGGTTATCAAAGTAAGTTTCTTTTATTAAATATTATGTAAAACTGTTTTAAAAAGTAACATTTTAATACCTTTAAATTTTGAAATATAAAAAGTATTCGGTTCACCTGTCGGCCGAATATTCGGCATTCGGCCAAAATCACTATTCGGTGCATCCCTATAATGAATGTTTTTCAATTTAATTTTTGAGTGAAAGAAAAGCAGCATTCTACATTTTCTTACAACTGATACTTAGTGCTACCAACTGTTGATTTTCAAAATACAGTAGACTCCCTCAAATCCGCAACTCTCTAAAATCCACACATATTTTATGGATGTAAACAATGAAACATTCAGTTCAAATGTAGGTGCAAAATTTGACTTTTTTTAGTTTTATATTGGTTCCATATATTTTTTAATTTATAATTTTTGTTAAGATTACTGAATTCATGTTTTTTCATAAAGAAAGAATGATTTATTTCTGAAAAAATAAAGATATTGCTGATACCATTGGTAATCACAATCTTATCAAATATATTTGTGTATTAATCAAGATTTATTACTTAAGTCTGGCTAAACTTGAAATAAAGCTTCATTATTTTATGATGCTGATTGTGAATTAGTAATGTACCTTTATGAGGCAAGTTTCATTGAATAATTTAGGAAAAATACATTTCATCTTTATAATGAATATGTGATTGTACATTATTGATTATTAACTTGAACTTTGCTTTTAGTATTTATATATTAATCATTTATGTATGTAGTATCATTTAGTATGTAGTATTAATCATTTAAAAATTATCTAAATTTTTATTATTTTAGTTTGTTACTTATTTTAATATTTTAGTATATTGTAAGCATTCATTATACTTTTGATTTCATTATTAATTACATTCAAATTATTTTTTAAAAATGTAAACAATGAAATGACCAGAAATCCGCAAAATTCTAAAATCTGCAAAACCTCTGGTCCCAAGCTGTGCAGATTTGAGGGAGTCTACTGTATATGGCTAAACTGAATGGCAGATCTGAAAACATATGAAAAATTAAAAATCTTAGTACACAAAATTCAAATTAATATTGAGGTTTTGGGTTTTTTTTTTTTTTTTTTTTTTTTTTTTTTTTTTTTTTTTTGGTGCTTCACAACCTTTTTTTTTTTTTTTTTTTTTTTTTTTTACATTCATTAATAGAAAGGTTTTTAGTATTCCATCTCCATATACAGTACACTCCCTCTAATCTGCACAGGTCGGGACCAAGGGTTTTGCGGATAATAGAATTTTGCAGATTATAGGTCATTTCTTTGTTTACATTCTAATATTCGGAATTTATCAACAAATATAGTAAATATGCAGCCAATAAATAACACAAATGAAAGAAAATATTTTTTTAATGCATAAAAAGCTATAGTCAATAGGAACACATTTAAATGATATAATACAAAATCAATGGAAAACATTTCTATTTATTTTTAAATCTTTCGAACATCACAGTAGTGTTCACTCTTGAAATAAAAAGGGCATGATTCTGTTCACTCAAAAGGGCACTACTGCAGCAAAAAAGAGCACTTTTGCAAGAAAAAAATTGTTATTACTTTTAGAATAGGAAAAAGAAAGCGGCAAAATGCATAAATTTTAATTGATTTTATGACATAAAAATACAATTAAATTAAAACATGATTGAACAGTTTCATGTTTTTTTTTTTTTCTTCCCCAGAAAGAAAAAAAAAATGCCATCATTTTTGAGAACACAAATTTAAAATACTATGGAATAATAATAAGAAAAATATATTAAAAATCTCTGGGTAAAGTGGTGCATTTTACTACATGGGTGCAAGTTTGAAATTTTGCCAAGACTGAAAATATTTTTCGCCCTCCCCCCCCCCCCCCACTGAGTGAGAACATGAGCACGTAACTCGTGTTTTTTTTCCACGACCATATGACGAAATTAGTTTTTCCCCCAATCTTTCAACAAAATTTGCGACTTTTCTACGATTTTGAACAGAATCTTATGATTTTCTACTATTTTTCACCGAAATTTGCGATTTTTCTACAGTTTTCAGCAGAAATCTGTGATTTTCGATAAAATCCAAGTATTTTATACGATCTTTTGACGAAATTCGCGTCTTTTTCGTGATCCTTTGACAGAAATCGCGTCTTTTTCGCGTTCCTTGGACAGAAATAGCATCTTTTTCGCAATCTTTTGACAAAAATCACGTTTTGTCTGCTATCATTTGATGAAAATCGTAGGGGTTTTTTTTTGCGATCAAGTCATGGAAATCGCGTTTTTTTCCTCCATATTTTGGCAAAATTCGCATCTTTATTGCGATCCTTTGACAAAAATTGTACATATTTTGTATTCTTTGACCGGAAATAGCATCTTTTTCGCGATCCTTTAACACAAGTCGCATCTTTTCACGATGCTTTGGCAAAATTTGCATCTTTTTCACGATCATTTGATAAAAATCGCGTTTTTCCTGCAATCATTTGATTAAAATTGTGGAATTTTTTGTGATCATTTGGCGGAAATCGCGTCTTTTTCTCGATTCTTTGGGAAAATTCGCGTCTTTTCCATGATCCTTTGACGAAATTCACGTCTTTTCCACGATCATTTGATTAAATTCACGTCTTTTTGCGATCCTTTGACAAAAATTGCCTCTATTTAGTACTCTTTGACTGGAAATAGCATCTTTTTCACGATTCTTCGACGAAAATAGCGTCTTTTTTTGCGATTCTTCGACGGAAATAGTCTTTTTTTGAGATTCTTCGACGGAAATAGCGTCTTTTTTTTCTATTCTTCGACGGAAATAGCACCTTTTTTCGCGATTCTTCGACGGAAATAGCATCTTTTTCACGATTCTTCGACGGAAATAGCATCTTTTTTGCGATTCTTCGACAGGAATTGCATTTTTTCTGCAACCTTTTGACAGAAAACTCATCTTTTTTGCGATCATTTGACAGAGGGCGCGTCTATTTCGCAATCTGTGACCGAGATGACGTCTTTTCCGCGATCTTTTAACAGGAATCGCGTTTTCTTCACAAGCTTTTGACAAAAATCGCGCCTTTTTTCGCAATTCTTTGATGATATTAAAGTGCTTTTCGCGATTTTCCGACAGAAATAGCGTGTTTTTCGCAATCCTTCGACAGGAATAGCGTTTTTTTTCCGCAAGCTTTTGACAAAAATAATGTTTTTTTCCCGTGATCCTTTGATGAAAAGCGTGTGTTTTTCGCGATCCGCTTCCGTCCTCGGAGATTTTTCCGTCTCCTTTCCGTCCTCGGGAATTTTTAAAAGACGGAATTCCGTCTCAGGACTGAAAAACTTGCACCCATGTTTTACTATTGCAAAAAAAAAAAAGGCAGGGTGCTACACCCTTCAAGTTTGGTCTAGAATAAACACTAGATCACAGTGATAGTGGTTTGCTTTATCATTTTTTATTCATGCAATGCAGTTTAATCTTGATGCCCTTAAGAGTCAGAATTCCTTAATCAGTAACATAAGTTTTTTTTTTTTTTACTTTTTAAATATCCTCAAGAGCTATTTTATCTTTTATATAGCCAGCAAATGTGTACAGACTATAGCAATCTTAATAGTTATTTATAAGATACATAAAACATTTCCTTCTAATGAATGCAGAAATGCATTGAAAATTTCTAAATTCACCAGTACAAGTACAGTTCAACTTTTATTATGGTCAAAGTGTGCATTATTTTGGTTAAAAAAAAAAGGACATTTTAACAGTTTGTTTACATCTGAAATATAGTACGGATTATAGTAGAGATGCATCGGATGTGGATTTTTGCCGGATACCAGATAACAGATATCCGGTACAAACTTCTACCGAATATCCGGTATCCGGCCGAATAATTTCTCATTTTTAATTTTAATAATATTTCGATTTTATGCTTGTTTAAAGAGAGAAAAAAATATTATAATTTTATGTTATGCAAGTATTAATGGATTTCAATTAACTTATTAAGTCAAAGTTACTTAAAAACATAGTAATAATTAAATATTGAAATGTAATATTATTTTGCCTTTTCATTTTTACTTATAAAACTTCTAACTTTACATGCATATTTTTTTCTACTTTTTCTTTAGTCTCTATCACCAGATTTAGATAGTGACTTGAGGTTTTTATAGATGAGTTGTATCGATTAACTAACAGAATTTTTTTTTTTTTTTTACCCTTTTGACACATAATTAACAAAAATGGGATAGTTGTGTATGTTACTCCTCTCGACTCTGAGTGAGAGTTACAGTTTTCCTATTAAGCTCTTTTTGCATTGCAGAACAAGTTTCAGAATGAACTTTATTTTAAAGGTCACTTGCAGTTTTAACATGACTGGGTGACTTATAACAAGGCGTAATTCAATTGCTTTGGAAATTTTTACTAAAATATGTTTAAAAAAAAAATGCAATTTATATATTTTTCTTTTGTTTTTACCACATTTTTTTCTATTGTAGACTGCTTAACTTGTGCAATTGATGTTCCAGCAAAATTTGAATGGTTTCTTCAATATCAGCACCATTTTGTTCTTGATTTTCTAAACAAACACACTTTGAATCTGGAGTATGAATATTCATAAATAAACTCTTTAGTTTGCTGGAAACTTTATTTTTCTACATGGTTTTTAATCCTCAATACTTTAGCACTTATAAGACGGCCCCATTGTACACATTTCTGACTCAGAATTTTTTATGTATTAACAGCAACTTCATAAAACTTTTAGATTAGATATTTAGATCTTCCTCTTTTGTTGATATTCATAACTCAAATTAATAATAAAGTTATTAACAAAACACTTGAGAAGAACTATAAAAGTCAACTACTATATTACGGCAATTAAAAAACTGAAAGCAAAACAAAGTTGAAACTGTAGTTGATATTATAGTTTTGGTTTTACAATTACAGTTACGGCAGAATAATTGAACTTGCAGTTAAATTTTAACTGGTGAAAATTACAATAAAACTTTTGAGAGGTGTAAAATTACTTCATTACTGAAATTTAAGAACAATTTTTAAGAAAAATAAAAAAATTTAAGTTGTAGTATATATTCTAGTTTTGGTTTCACAATTCTTACAAAATATTGTCATATTTTAAATATATCTTCATTTACATATAAACATTATAATTTCATAATTGTGAAAATATACAAGTATTTATTTTCGTTAACATTGCTTTTTAATAAGATAAGGTTGTCGAGGAGCAAATTAGTTTTACATTTTTTTTTTTTTTTTTTTTTAATGTAAAAAACAGAATTTAAAAAATGTTTTACTATCTGGCAACCGGATATTAAAATATTCGGTTTGAGTGCTGAATAAGCAGGATATCCGGCAGTAGCCGGATATCCGGTGCATCCCTAGATTATAGGGTTGTGGAAGAGGGAGTGGACTGTTGTAAACTAGTCAGATGTTGCAATCCTAAAACTTACTTCTATCTTATGCATGTTGATACTTCATGAAAAATGCAGCATAGAAGTGCCACCAGTCATCAATAATTATCGTTATATAATCTGAAGAAACTGATCCTGTGAAAGAAAAAAATTAAAGTAATCATTAATTTTCTGTATTTAGAAATTTAATAACTTTCACTGGTTGAAGCATTGTCAACAAATATGAAATTTTCTTATCTTATACTATAACACAAGCAAAAATTGTGTTTGAAAATTTTATCTTAAAAAAAGTTCTAATGATTTTGACTAAAATTTTTTATTTCACCATGTTCAAGCATGGGAAGACCATTGGACTAGGTTACATGTTCAGGGTTCATACTCATTTTCGAAGAAAAAATCCCCTGAGAATCCCCTAATGTACAATTATGATGTGTAATCCCCAGGATATACAATTTTTCCATGTCAGTAATTAATGGCATGTTTTAAACTAGTATCATGACATCCCACCTTCTCAAAATAAAATGAAAGCAAGGTAATCTCAAAAATAAAGTTTACATATTACCTATATGAACAAAACCAACAAAACTTTAAAAGAGAAACATTGATTTGTATAAAACATGGATGAAGTCTGTATGCCTTGCTGGGCTATCCTTAAAAACTTTGTAGCTTGCTGCAAAAATTTAATTTCCACTTTATAATTTTAATACCTCTTTCAAAAACATTATATGAACAATATTAAGACTACAAATGCCATACCAACTTAAAAACTTGCTTCATTTTACTTAAATTCCTCTTGAACTTATGTCAAAACTTACAACGTTAGAAGGTGTATCGAGTGACTGAACGGATGCCGACAGATCTCAAATCATCAAGCATATAGACAGTAGCAATTGCCCTCAATTTCCCAAAGTAGCTAGTTATTTAGAAAGGTTTTCCCAGGTTTGGGAATTTTTTTGTATTATCCCTTGAGAAAGCCCCTAATTTTTAGAACCAAAAATCTATCCCCCGATTTTCCCAGGAATCCCATAATTCCCTGTTGAGTATGAATTCTGATGTCCTATAAAATTCGATTAATGGATCATTTTTGGTCAGGGTCAAGCAGTGTTCTCACTAACATTTGACAAACATTAGGGCCATTCCAGCGTGACGTGTGTGACATTCAGACAACATTTTCAAAACATTCGCAATTATTCTGAGTGTGAAAATTTTTTTTTCCTTTTGAAAACAATATTGTAGTATATTTCATAGTTGTCTTGAAACATAATCACCATGGTTGGAAATTTTTTATATTTTATTTATAGAGAATTTATTTTTTTAACTCTTGTGACGTGTGTGACCATTTTGTAAGCATTTTTCTTCATGTCTCTTACATATTGCTGTATTTCTGTGAATTATTATAATATTCATGAAAATAAAAAATATCATTTATAAGCCATATATACAACAATTAAAAAAAGTGGTTTTAGAAATCTGAGCTAGAAATATTTGGGCTAAAAAAAAAAAAATAAATAGTACTGTGACGTGTGTGACATATGATGTGACGTGTGTGACTTTGTGTGAAATTTACCATGAAAAGATTTAAAATGGTCATACATCTGTGGAAAAGCAGTAATAAACTTAATATTTTTTTAATTTTATTAATTAATAAACTTAATAAGTTCAATAATAAACTTAATATTTTTTTTCAATAAATCTACTCTATTAAGCTTAATTATAATTTTTCACGGATTATTCTATGATTATTGAAGAGTTAAATGTAAAATGCACCTAGATACCATAAGATATCTCTAAAGTGATGTCTGGTACTTAACAAGGTACTTTTCGGAACTGAAAAGTACCCTTAACAATTATGCTGTATATATTCATAAATACCTAATAAGTAGAAAATGATGGTTTTTAAATGAAAAGTTTGGTTGTTCAAACTTGTGTTTATAAACTTTAAGATTTTTTTTTCATTTTAGCAGTCTTACAATATTTAAATAATTAAATACAGTCACTGAACTCCACACAAAATAAAACAATTTATTGATTCAACAATTAAATATATCATGAACATCAAACTTGTAAAGTTACATAGCTATGAAATGCTTCATAGCAAATTTCTAAGCTGAAACCATAAATTCAGTGCCGTGTCTAGACTTATCATTTCGGAGGGGACTGAGATACAGTTAAAGTTTCTAAGAGAGAATCATAAGTTATTTTTTCCGCTTTAAACAGATTCTTATCATGCAGGTAATGCATATATTATACAGAACTTGCTAAGATTGAATCGCACGGGATTGCAAACAATTTCTTTTTAAGCAGGTTTTTGTCTTAATTAGCATAATTTTTATGGCGTGTAAAGATAGTCTGTGTGTAATGAAAACTTGGATGAAGTAGTTGTTTTGTGTTCTTTGCAAAATAATACTTATTAAATAAAAACCTGTCTGAAATGGAATATTATTGCGCTTCCTATAAATTCTATCTTAGCATATTTCATTACATTTTGATGAACTTTTGTAATTACATTGTATGTTTGTTACAAATTTCAGAGGGGGCTGCAGCTCCATCAGCCCACCCCTTGAATACAACATTGCATAAATTCAAACATATTTTTTGTAATATTGTGATAATTTAAAATATTGTTTATGTGAAACTCAATGATAAAAAGTTGTTAATGTAATTCACATTGTTAAGATTGGTTTTTAGTTTTCAGTGATACCTCCAATATATAAAGTTAAGAACAACTAATCATTTAGTCTTAATTATTCGGGAAACAATAATGCTGTAAACTAAAAAAAACTAGTTTTAAAAATATTAAATTAACAACAAAATTATAGGGCACCATTGCTTACAAATTTATTCTCATTAGTTTATAATAATGATGGAAAAATCACTCACCACTTTGAAAACAAAAAGATAGACATCAACTTTATTTTACTACAAGAATAGCAAATGTGTTGTCATCTATATGTAAACAAACAATAAGTATTATTTTACAGAAGATAATTGGTTGTTCAAAAATCCCTCCTTTGCTATACCTTTCCAAATTGTTTAGAATGACTAGATAAAATATGTAGAAATAATAGCTGAAAAAAGTTTTCTTGAAAACAAAGTAATTAATTTATCTTGCTTTTTTTGAAAAAAAAATGTATAAAATAGATGAATTTATCAATTGCATCATGAGTTACAATAAGCTACCAGGTGTTTGTGCATATATTGCTGATATATACCTAACATATTTAAAAGAAGTTAAGCATTTTTAATTAAACAGATATTCATGTCATACACGTCACAGTCACACACATCACATATAGTGACGTGTGTGACAAGAATTAAAAAATAAATAATAATTTTATTTTTTGGTGAAAATTATTTTTTAATTTGTAATATTTTCCTCATGTTTAGTTAACTTATAAATAAAGTTTCCAACATTTTAAAGTTAGTAATTAAATGACAAGAGGAAAAATTTTAACTTTTTGTGACGTGTGTGACACTGGAATCGAAGAACTGTCATTTTATCATTGTTAAAATGTCGGAGATCACAATAAACTATTCTAGCAATTTTTGGGGGTTAGTATATAAGTATTTATTCTGATATATGATGATATTTTAATAATTACTGTGTTTATTGCATTTTTAATACAACAAATTCTTTTCGTAAAACTTTTGTCAAAAAACATGAATTTTTAAACATCCTTAATTAATTTAAGATTTCAAGCACTTAAACTTTACTAAATCAAATTTTACTGTTATTACAAGAAAATATACACTTTCAACTACATAAATAGTTTTTTTTGAAATTATATCTCTAATTTTAAAATTTTGGACCCTGGTACCACTTTGCTTGGAATGGCCCATTAGTAATTTGGCTAATTTAAAATAAAAAACATTTGTCAAATGAAAAATGTATCAGCAAAATAGATTCGCCGTGTAGTATAAAAAAAGTATCTTTAATCTTCATGCAAAATAATAAACGAATATTCAGAGCATACATGTAACAAAAAATAAGTATTATCTATAAAAGAATAAGGTGGGGGTAAAGATGCACACTTCCCATAAATTTTGATTTTTAACAACATATTTGGTCTAAACTTATGTGATTAATGATTAAAATATACTCCAACATTAGGCACGTGTCACCATCAACCAGTGTTCAGTCAAATTGTAATTTTCAAAAAGCATTGTTCAGCATATCCAGGGATAGGGAAATACATCATTTTGCTCGCCAGTGGCGAGTGGATTTTCTGGCAAGGCGAGTGCATTTTTAATTTTTGAAAAAACTGTAGGCAATAGAAACATTATCAGAGACACTTTTTCAATCTAGATATTTTAACTTTCCAAATTATTACAGTGTAAATATGATACTAAAGTTCTATCTTATATTAAGCTTACCTCTGTTGCATATATTTCTTAATTTTATAGGGAAAAAAGAATTACGAAAATGTATTGAGTAGTAATAGTAATTTCATGTACGATTTTGTCAAAACTATTTTCAACTGCATGCATGTTGTATCTTGCAGGCTGGTGAAATAAATCCATGGCTGGTAAGATTTTTGAAAAATTCCCCACCCCTGAGCATATCTTTGTTCCGTTGGTTGGGGTAAAAGTATGCAGTGATGGTACAAAGATACACAGTGTGTAATTTTATCTTGTTTCTCCTAAAACAAATGAGTTATGAAAAAGTATGAGTAACTTTCACTAGTATTTATAGTTAAACTGAAAATTATAAATTGAACCATGGAAAAAACGAGAAAAAAAAAAAAGAAGAATGTGAGATTGAAACTAGCAGTTAAACTTGTAACTGCTGTGACAAAAATTGTTCCATAAATGTGAGCAGTATCAGAGACCACTTGATCATAGAATGAATAAAGGGCTGACTGACTTATAAGTTACTATTTTTGTGCTAAACTTTATGTTAAGACCTATTATTCTAATAAAAACAATCATTCAAAAATGTTTAGCGATACTACTAAGCTACCAGACGAATCAAAATTAAACTATAACAACAATAATTTAACTGAAAATTAAAAGTTAAGTTGTGAAAAATAAAAACAGCAGGGTGTCTGTGATGCCAAGAGTTAAGGATTAAGAATTAAGACAAATGCATTTCATTCAACAAGAATATTGGTTTTTAAAAGTAGATAGGTGGATGCTTACATTTCACATAAAAAAAGGGGGGAAAATTGAAAGTCAATTTGATGTACATTAAGATAAAAGAATACAATGTAATTTCATAATTTTTTTGTGTTAAAATAAGGTTTTCAAATTTAAAAATACATTTATAAGAACATTTAAGAGTAATAATTATTAATGAGCTCCTATTTTTTAAATTACACATAATCAAAATTTATTTTCTTCATTGGAAAAAAAGTTGGTATTCGGTCGCCGAATATTGAGTATTCGGCTAAATCACTATTCGTCCCATCCCGAAAATACTTTATTTAAATTGCATCCAAATTGCTAAATTTATTTTAAATAATTCTGTTTGATTAGAATATGTAATAATATTAATATTGGAATAGAATATTTAGATATGGTTCTAAATCGTACAAACTAGAAAGTAATCATACAAGACTGGCGTAAGAAATGAAGATTTAAATAGCTACCAAAATAATAATAATTAAGAACAAAATCTTAAAAAGAAAAAATATATAATACTAAACAACAGGTAAATGAATAAATAATTTCTTTTTATTAACATTAAAATGTGGTATCGTTTGTTCTCCAACATTAAATATAATTCATAATATAGTTTCAAAAAACAAAAGAAAATTCTATTCATTTTATACAGACACTAAAAAAAATATTATTATTTTATTCATTTTACACACATGAACCACAATTTTAGATCTAGCCTAAATAAGAAAAAAGTTTTGTTAAAAACGAAATAAAGTTTAAAACAGAATAGTACCTACCTGTTTTCATCTTTGAGCGAAAGAACAAATGGAAGTTTATTCTTCGAAAGCTCAGCATCAAATGCCAAGTTTTGGAATACCGGCTGCTGGAGGGCGCTACGGTCACTCGCTAAATTTCTCCCATAGAAGTGAAAAGGCTGATATATTCAATGGCTGTGGTCTCGGTAGAAAATAGAATGATTTCGTCAGCAGAAACCCGGATCCATCTGATGCCAAAAAACATTTTTTCGAATAAAAAACTTTGTTCGGCAAACGAAAATAAAAACTCTTGTCAATGCGATTAGCCGTTGCCATGGAGATCGAACGCCATTGAGTCTAGGCTTCTTTTTTTCGTCCACAATGTAACGTACAAGATAAATATGACTCATTGCATTTTCTATACCATTCTATAGCATGAATTCGATATCAAATTATGTATTTTTTTTTCGTTGATGTTATATTTCTGTTAAAGAAATATTTTAAAGTTCTGGAAATGGTAGCAGTTAAATTTAAAAAGAAAACAGCCGTAAGCAAGACAGAGAAAAAGAAATTACTATTAACTGAGAAAGATTAAGTCCTCTTTTATAAGTTTAAAATCTTTAGAATTATTTGTCACTATTGACGTTGATTATTAATAATCCATTATATTAATAATGCTGTTATACGAGAGCTAAACAATCAAAATAAAAAATATAATTTAAACGCATCTTTTGGTTTTTTCATTTGTATGATAAACTTGATTATCAAATGCATTCCGTATTGGAAATTCCTATACTAAAAATCCGTCCAATTTAATTAAGAACCTACAATTGTTTCTCTCGAAGAAATTCACACAATCCAAAAAGAGGGAAAAAAGAAGAAAAAGGAAAATATCTTTACCAATTACTGATACGATCCTTTTAAATAGGGAAAAATAGATTCCATTTCTTTTAAACGCTGCAAAAGATAGATCCGATTTTATACATAAAGTAAGTTTTATACACATTTTTTAAATTCAAATTGAGGAAATTTAAATTTAACAATTCCACATAATTATTATTGCTCAGTATCAAATTTATAACTGCGAATTTATGATTTGTTAAAATTAACTTCTGAAAAAAGGATAAATGAAATAATAATTTTCAAGGAATGTGATAGGTGTACCAGAAAAATCATATAATGTGACGGTTTATATATTTACTTTTTCTTATTTAATGGTTTAAAATTATTATGTCAGATGCAACTCAAAAAGCAGATTAAAATAAATATCTCTTAATAACAGGAAGAGTACGATAAAACTAGTTAATTTGGATTAAATGACATTCGGAAATAGGGCAAAAACAAAAGAGATACTCTCAAAAATAAAAGAGATTAATAATTCTAAGTATGAATTGCCTAGAAAAGTATTTATGTTTCAGCAGCATATTGTCGCAATTTACATAGCACATTATCTGTTTTTACGGCTTCTATTTAATCATATACACATTACTGTGGGGTCAGTTCTAAAGCATATTCTGTTTATTAAAATATATTGGTTAAGAAAAAAATTATGTTATTCTAAGCTCTGAAATTGTAAAAACAAGATTTAAAATTGTACAATAACCAGTGCAGAGAATTCTTAACAGTTTAAATGCGATGCTATTATTTTGCAATAAGCTGTATTTTCTATAAATTTTACATTTATTTGTCCTCAGTTAAAATTGGAACACCATGATTTTTTATACTTATGCATAGATATTTATTTTAAAATTTCACAAGATTAATTACTCTTTTATTTAAAAAAAGTTATTCATTTAGTGAATAATATCACTGCATTCCTAATATCTTATATAGTAAAGTGTCTGTCTTTAAAAATAAATATCCCATCGCTATTGAAAATATATTTTCGAGTAATATACCTATACTTAACACCCTGTGTATCTAAATATAATAAAAAAAATCATTTCAGTTCCTGTGATTGAAAAAATGTCTTAAAAAATCATTAAAAATATCGGGGGGGGGGGGGTTGTTTTAAAAATGTATGAAGAAATATATTAAAAAATTCAATAAAAATATTTATACACATACAAAAATATTCATTTCGTCTAATCACCTCTATTACTGATCTTAAGATGGCATCTTTTTCCAGCACATTTAATGATCTTTTCCGTGTATTGAGCGTATTAGAAAAAATTGTCATATTTCTTGATTCGAAATACCAGCTTCTTCACAATGTAGACTGGCGGACCTAAGATTTTATGACGTTTTATAACCACTCATTTCAATCGGGGTTTTATCTGAGAGCATTGCTGTCGATATCATCCTTGTGTCATTATGTTGCTGTTTACTTCCCAACTTGCTGTGTTGCTTAGCATCATTGTGTTGATGAGGCTTGAACAATTCTTGTTCATACTCTTTTATGTTCTTTCAAAATGAAAAACCTCGCAGTTAAGTATATCTGTAGAAGCCTATCACAGTTTCTTGACATTATTTAGTGAACGAATCATGTTCCTTTGATTTGTTGTTGTCACCCGATCTAGTCCCTTCTCAGTAGACAATTATCATCCTCCATTAAATTTCTCCTGATAACGCTTTACACAAATTTTAATAGATTCCCCAGATTTTCATACTGTTTTTGAGCTGCTTTATATGGCATTTTAGAGTGGTTTACTATAAATTTCTTTGAACCGTTTCAGAAAATTTATATTCATTGTAATAATTATAAAATAATCAACATCTACAATAAAATTTGCTACAAATTATACTCTGATCGAAACTTTACTAAAAAACGATTAAACATTTTAAATATGATTATTCTTCGGTAGTTTCTTATTAAATAAGGTGTGTGTCTTTATTCTAAATCAGAACATTTTCTGAATTTGCTAGTTAGTTCTTGATGCTACATTTTCTTTTTTTAAATAATTAATTAAAAATGTATTCAACAAATGTAAATTTCTGAAAAAATAATATAATTTTAAAAGAACGAATAACTTACATTACCTTATTTTTCTTTTATTATATTTTAACACAATTTTTTTAACAAAAAAATGTTATTTATAAGGGTTAATTTTAAAAATTTTAAACACGCTGTTTAACGATTAATCGTGAAGTGATGTAATCTATTAAAAAATGAAAGTCTCAATTGTAAAACAAATCAGTTCATTTATTGAAGAGGAATTTGAACAATAATTGAAAAAAACTTGTAATATAATCTGAATTGAAGTTGTCTACTCCAGGAGTAGATTTAAAATTTAACAACGGTATGTTTAGACAGTTCTGATCAATAATTTTTTTTACATAATTTATTTGTATTATTTATTTTACAATATGCTATTGGCCCAATAAAAATTTCCGATCTGCCTTTCAAAGCTCTAATGGATCTTTCAAATAAATCGAAAAAATCAACTGCTATCGATTTTCACTAAGCAATATGTAGATAATTCTTTCTACAGACTTACTCATTTTGAGGTTTAAAAGTTGAAAATCAACAACGGTGTAGTCATTTGAAAACTGCCTGTTTCTGCAAACTTTCTACAAATTGTATATTCTCTAAGATTTTTAAATTACGATATTTTCTTAAAATATACTGGGAAATGGTAGAAAAACAAATCAAAATTGGGTAATTTGCTGATTAAGCCTATATTATTCAAACTTTGGCGCTGTAAGTCTCTCCCAAAATCTCTACAAAGAAAATTTATTGAAAATTTCCCTCTACAAAATTTCCGCGACAAGTTGTTTCACTGAAATGTGCTAATAAGACATAATTGATGTAAAACCAAATTTTTATTCTTTTTTTTTTTCGTTTAAGATGACGATTGACGCATTTTTTAGAGGAAGGTGAATTCCATAAATTTCCTATATTTATTGGAAGATCAGCATAAACAATGCATTCCGTCAGCAGATCTTCCTGAATATCTGAAAAAGTAATATTCTCACTTTTTTGGTTCTCTATCTACAGCACTATATTTATTTGTAGCTTTAAATGTGTAACAATTGAAAGGAGATAAAAATGACATACCTTTTTTTCAGAAAATACTAAAGTGGTTTTGATACGTATATGTTCTTATAATTATTTTAATTAGTTATATATGTATATATATTTATTTTTTCTTATTTTATTTCTTTTCTTATTTTATTTTAAATTTAATTTCTTCTTTCTACGGATTGCTTTAGAAATAGAATTTTCATTTTGAGAAAAATTTAACTATTCCATATCTCATTTCATTTTCATTACAGATTATAGAATTTATAATTTATCAACATTCTATGTCACAAAAAATATTAAAATTGCTTCAATTGAAGACTATAAATAGTTGCTTCCTTATAAATATAAATCCAGGTTTATTCTTACATATTGCTATTTTCTTAAAAGCAACTATATATATCCAACAAAAAGCCTTGTCGCATCGCATTGCTAATGGATCAATTAATTAAAACGTATTCCCAAGTACTTTGGCTTATAAAAGGCTCAAAGTTTACTGCTAATTAAACTGCAAATTTAATCTAAATGTTTCATGGTATCTAATCAGTGGCTTAGTCAATTAGTAAGGAATAACGAAATTCGTAGAACTTAATGCAGTAAATCCCAAAGTAAATATAAATTTCTAAAGCGTAAAAAGCGATACAATTCTTAAAACTTTACAAGGCTTTTAAAAGAAAAGAAAAAAAAACCCTATGTTATTTGAATGCAATTATACTATAAAATTTTGAACTGATGCTGGTTTTTAAAATTGTTTATTGAAAAAATATATAAAATCTCAAAAAACATTGTTTTTACTTTTATTATTATTGATATCTATATCTATATATATATATATATATATATACGTATGAATATTTTTGTGTAACATTGTAACATTTTAAACCTAATTAATTTATTTAAATTGATTCTCATCTAAATTATATGAACGGAAAGTTTTATTATAATTCAGATAAAAAATATATAATTAATATTCTGATAAAAAAATTGTTTATGCTATTGTTATAATGTTAGGGGTTATTCTGTTTAGCATCCCACAGAAATGGTATTTTATTCACTTAAAAAAACTTTTACATTTTTATCATAGGCAATAAACAATGAAATATCTTTTTTACCAAATACTTTAATTTTAAAAAATAGTCAAAATTTCATATTCACATTTCCCATAATTTAAAAACACGAGCTTCTTTTACAGATTTTTAAATCTTTTGTAACAAGTTTTTCAAAACAGAAAATTTTCCATTATAAAATTGAGAAAATGTTACAATTGAACTAAAAGAAAATTTCACACTAAAAATCATTGCTAAGAATAATAAAGGATTCTTAGTGCCCTCTTCTTCCCGTATGCGAGATGCTCCCTGTAAAAGATTAAAGAAGATAAAAAGAACAAATTATGAAAAGCTTCAGAGATAAGATAAAAAATTGAATGAAAAGAAGCATGAGGATTTGTAAAATACGTGTTTCATTTCTGAATGTATTACATGTAATGCTTTATTATTTATTTTAAGTTGTAACGTAGTATCGTTTAAAATTTCGTCCTTCATATATTTCAGCTCTTCCAAAATCATCACTCATATTCTGCGATATAAGAATAGGAGCATTAGGAAGATAGTTCACGATGAATCCATATTTCATTTTTGCTTTTGTCTGTTTAAAATTACTTTGAAAAACTAATCAATCATCGCAACCTGAGGCTATTATTTCAATATCTTCCCCGTGAGGAATGGATTAGAAAGATGAGTTTTGCTAGATTTTATAAAAGACAATGTATATTCTGCGTTCTTCGTAAAAATATAAAGAAAAATCTCTGAAGTTTCAGTCTGCGATTATTTTGTTATGTATTTTATTTTATTTTAAGTATATCTGCCATTGCATAGTTTTTATTGTAATATTTT
This sequence comes from Maratus speculifer, assembly GCA_964019185.1. Lineage (NCBI taxonomy): Eukaryota > Metazoa > Arthropoda > Arachnida > Araneae > Salticidae > Maratus > Maratus speculifer. The sequence continues at coordinate 48,853 of CAXHSM010000570.1, read as the reverse complement.
ATGGACGAATTTTATGCATTTTTGCTATTAAAAAAATCACTGTCTTGTTTAAACTTTAATTATTAAACTAAATAAAAGTTAGCCATTTTTCTCTGTCATTAATATACTGATGTCATATTTACACTTATTGTGAAAAATCATGTATGTATATATTTTAATTTTGTAAACCTAGTTGATCCCTTTAAATATATACACATCTAAATTACGTGAAAGAAAGTTTTATTATAATTCAGATTAAAAGTATGTAATAAATTTTCTCAGAAAAAGGTTTGTTTTACTTTATTATTCTAATGTTCTGTTGTATTTTCAATAACTACATACAGAAATACTATTTTATTTTCTTAAAAATAAGCTTTTAGATTTTAAAGATTGGGATTTCTTTTTAACCAAATGCTAATTTTTTTTTTAATTTGTCAAAACTTCGTGTTCATATTTCCCATTTAATTTAAAAAAACGAACGTCTTTTACAGAATTTTTAATATTTAATCGCCGGTTTTTCAAGATAGAAAATTCTCGCTTATTAAGTTGGAAAAATGCTATAATTACACAGAGAAAAATTCACAATAAAAAATCATAACTGGGAATAATAAAGGATTCTTAGTGCCTTCTGCGTCGCGTATGCGAGGAGCTCTTTCTGAAGTGATTAAGAAGATAAAATGAATAAATTATGAACAATTTCAGAGATAGTGTAAAAAACCGAAAGAAAAAAACATCAAAATTTGTAAAAAATGTGCTTCATTTCTGAATGCGTTACATGTGATGCTTTGTTGTTTATTTTGAATTGTAAACGCAGTATCGTTTAAGATTTCTTTCTTGATATTTTTGAGCTTACACAACTCTTCCAAAATCATTACTCTTATCCTACGAAATATGAACAGGAGCATTAGGAAGATAGTTTACGATGAATCCATATTTCATTTTTGCTCTTGGCTGTTTAAAATAACTTTGAAAAAAAGAATCAATCATTTCAACGGAGGCTATTACTTCTATATATTCCCCGTGATAAATGGATTATAAAGATGAGTTTTGCTAGATTTTATAAAAGGAAATATATATTCTGTGTTTTTCGTAAAACTATAAAGAAAAGTTTCAGTCTGCGGATTATTTCGTTATTTATATTATTTTATTTTAAGCATATCTTCCATTGCATTGTTTTTATAATAATTTAAGGACGCATTATAAGCCTTTCTGTTATTAATTAAAAATTGCAGTCTTGTTAAAACTTTGATCATACGAAATACACAATATTTTAGCTATTTTTCTCTGATATTAATACATGTACGTAAGAATATCGTAAAGTTTGAGTTACAAATGACATTTTCTATATTATATTTGCACCACTTAAAAAAAATATAGTACATTTTTATTACATATGTTTGCAAAGCGTTTGCAACAGATTTTTTTTTGAAAAAGTTTGTTAAAGGTAGCATTAAAAATATATTCCCCGGTAATAGAACATTTATGATATCCACTTTTATATGGAACGTTACTGACCATCATAAAACTTAGTTAAATCTATTTATATATGTTATATTATTTATTTTTCCTTCGCCATATCTCTATTTATTTTCTTTTTATTACGCTAAATTACCGGCATATTCAATAATTTCCTATTCTTTAACAATAATTTACATTAATTCTATTAAATTCTCTTTAAATTAATTATTATCTTACTCATTTTAATTAAATATAAATCTTTTAGTTTATTCCTAAATTATCCTATCATTTTAATCAATATTCTGTTATTTTTTGTGAATTCGAATTTTTTTAAAAGAGCCATTTCTTTATCATTCTTTTTTACTTATTTTCATTGAAAAGTTTTGCCCCCCTTGTGATTTCTTGTTTACTCCTAATTTTTTTTAGCTTATTCACGTTTCAGTGCATATCAAGAATATGTTCTTCACTACAAGACTATCTGGTTTTCATTTTCGTAACCCTTATAACTGGGAAATATTTCCAATAAGTGTTTATTTATACTAAAAAATTCCTTGTTAGATTTATTTTTAAAAATAGACCTTCAGATAATCCAATGAATAATAAAATATAAAACATACAGTATAATTAATATACTTATTTAATATAATCACACCTGTAAAAATAATAAAGGTAAACCACAAATGCAAAATAATTTCTAATAACTATTTTCTCTTTGAATATTTGTTTATATGCCACAAAGTATGTTTCTGAAGCTCTTAAAGAGTGCTTTTAAGATCTTTTTATTTTCCTTAATCAACTGCTAAAATGAATTTCCTCCAGAAAATAGCGGGGCAACAAAATACCTAGCAGCAGTTTATGACTGGGCTTTTAGGAACATTTACTTCTTTTAGATCATTTCCGAAGAGCAATAAAAAAAAGCGAAATGGCTGTAAATAATATATTTTAAAGCACTGGAATATTGGAGACAATGCCTGTTTAAAAGTAAAACCATTTTTTATCGTATATCTCAAGTAAATTTCAAAAAACGTATTAAGATTGTTTCTTACTAAAATTTAGCGAGAGTGCAAATTTATTCTTGTTTTATTAAATAAAATATAACAAAAAATATTACTTTAATTTCATTAAGACAATAATGTGTACATTATGAACTATTTATGTACATATCGATTTATACACCAGTGAAGAATTAAAGCTTACAATATTCCTAATCTAGAGGTCACTACAAAATACTTAGTGTCTATTTACATAATTAGTTTAAGGTATATAAAATTAAATAAGCATTTATTCGTGGACTTTTTTGTGCTTTTTGAAACATTCCGAATATTTTTATTTCATATTTATTTATTTATTTATTTCGCAAGTACCTTTTTTGGTTAAATAGAATACAATTTGCTTCCTTGAGAAATCAGCTTATTTAAAGCGTTAAAAGATATAGAAATTGCTTTTTAAAGGTAATCAAATTTTATTGTTAAATCAAAATCACTTGTATTTATATATTTTGGTTCTTACCTCAAAATAAGTTGATAACAGATCAGTCTGACGTTTTATTCTATTATTACTATTTCTGCGAGAAGCAAACCATACTAATTATATTTATTCTGCTGAATACGAAACGAACTGAATTCTTACGAAACGAAAATTAATTGTTAGTTGAAATTTAAAATACACAACACATTATATCCTCATTAATAAAAAGCTGCATGTTGCTAACGGCTGGCTTTTTCGTTAATCGTTGCCACACATTAATCCCTGAAATTGAAACATGTGAAGTTACTAAAAAAGATTAATAACTAATAAACTATTTGTCAGAAAGTCTTCTGACAAATTCTGTCTCAAAAATGTAAAAAATTGTCCTACGTCTACAAAGTAAGTTCCGTTTGGCTATATAAAAAAAAGTGTACAGATACGAAAAAAATATTTATTGTTCAAAAATCTACAACTGTGGAACTACTTTTCTACATAGCTTCCGAAATTTTGTTGGCACTTGTCCTAGCGTGCCACAAGGTTTTGCATGCCTTCTTCATAGAAGGTTGCCGCCTGTGTTTTCAACCATGTGGTTACACATTCTTTCAGCTCTTCATCATCAGTGAAGTGTTGACCACCAAGGAAAGATTTGATGTGAACTTACGGTTTTGCTTAACCTTCTCTTGAATTGTGTGAACCAGTTCATCAGTAACCAAAGATGGGCGTCCACTTCGTTCTTCATCGTGACTTGATCACGTCCTTCATTAAACTGTCTGACCCTAATCATTGAATCACTCATAGAATTTTGTTCGTAAACCTTGCAAATTTGCCGATATATTTCACTTGGTTAAAAATTTTTTGGATTGAGAAAACGAACCACAGATTGATTTCACAAGCAGTGGCATTTTCAATTAAAGCTGACATTCTAAAAAAGCACTACAAATAACACGTCGGCAGCAGCGATCTGAAAATGGAGCACATTTCTTCTCCTTCAGTCAGAGTGTGACGTGTCTGGGGGTATGCTAGTTAAATGAAGACATAATTGTAAGTATAAGATAAAATCAAACAGTTTACTTAAACCTCTGGAACATGGGAATGTAGAGCTTCGTTCGAGATTTCAGTCACTAAACACAATACTAAGAGATTAAATTATAAACTATACTCACGTCCACGGCTTAAGCTCAGTTCGGGGCACTCACTCCGGCTTCACGTTCAGATTGCGGCTAAAATCTAGTTTAAATCTATAATAAAACAGCCCGTTCCTGCAAACACTCTTTATTCTCCAAAAACATCCAACGTATTAAATAACTTCTTACCCACAGGCTTTCCCTTCAGGTAACTCAGCTCACCACAAGCTAACTTGGCTCACAATGCTAGCTATCTCCCTATAGCGCACAATATATCTCGCTTTAGAACACAATCTATCTCACTTGGCTGGCCTCCGCCGCTTCACCACACTCACAACACTCCAACTCACTGCTTTTATACATTGCAAACTGAAGACGGAGCTATAAATTTGCATAATACTCCTAACCGCAGCTAACTGTAGACTCGAGGGCGACACATACACTCTGGTAAGTTAAAGTTGAATAAAGGGTATATGTCGCTTTCGCGCCACACATGTTAAAACATTGACGTCACGACCTCACTAAAATGCTAGAGTGCCTTTATCACAAAGGACACTCCCTCACAAGAGTACCTGTCGCGCCTGTACGGAACTGCGATCGCAGCGCTGCTGCGGATAGAAATAGAAAAGGAACTTACATTGTGGATATACCTTGTACATAAATTTCAAATGTAATGATTACGCTTTTTTTCAATTATTGAATTTTCAACATTACAAAATTTTACAATGAAGTACCATAGCGAAGCAATCACGCGTAAAAAGATAATTATAACGGCAATGTATTTTGACATGTATAGCACGAGTAACAAATTATAATAGCCTTATTATTCTGTTAAAATATAAAGGTGAATTACATGATGTCGCGAGGGCATGATTTTCATTTAATTCTCGAAAATACAAGATGAACCATTCCCTTTTAGTTTAAAATAAAATTATGCTTTTTAAATGAAATGTGTTAAAGGTTTTTATTTTAAGTGAAAAAAATGCTGTATGAATGATGTCAATGAGGAAAATATTTGACAATCTATCACATCGTCATGCTAACATAAAAGTACTCTAATTTTTGAATATTAATATAATAAACGTAGTCTTAAGTTTGATTTTTTCAGATTTCTTTTGCTTTGGAAAAATTGATTTGATGAATATTTAATCCGTCTTCTTTTTTCCTCTTGCAAATTTAAACCTCAAAATTGCATAACTTAAAATTTTACACCGTTCATCAGGGAAGGTGTACTTTCAAATGAAAAGTTTTTGAAACCTATGTTACACTTTACTGAAATTTTATGATTTTCAAGCATACATTAATGTGTGTTGTGATGGTGTTCTTAATATGTTGCGCAAGTGTTGTTCTCTCGAAATTAGTTCTTCATACGTCGTAAAGTATTGTCATTTACAAATATGTTCTAAAAATATTTTTGTTAACTGTGTTGAAGTAGCGTTGTAAATAGCGTTGGTGAAAATATTATCTTAAAATGGTGTTGCGCTGTTCAACACTTTGTCCCAAACACTATATAATTTAAAACACTATAAAGCAACACATATAAATCACTTTCGAAATATTTTTTCTACATGGTGCCTTAAAAACTATACAATTTCAAAAATGAATGTTTTGAAATCTGTTTTAAAAACACAATTTTTTTCGTCTTGTAATTTATAACAACTTTGTTTGCTGAAAATATACAAAAAAAAAAAATACTTAACAGTTGTTACAAAAATAAATACTATTTATTTATTATTTACCTTAGATCTTTCGGATGTCCTCGCATTCATTTTAAAAAGAATATAAAAGAAGATAATTGATTAGAAATAGAATTAGAACTATAATGTTTTACGTTTTCTATTTCTAATCAATTATCTTCTTTTATATTCTTTTGAAAATGGATGCGAGGGAATCCGAAAGTTCTAAGGTAAATAATAAATAAATAATATATATTTTTTTTGCAGCACCTTTTAAGTATTTATTTGTTTATTTTGATTTTAATGACAAGGTGTAAATTTCTATCAAAACACTGGTATTAATAATGGAAATATGAATAAAGAGGAGGAGACATATAGTGTATTTCCTATCAGTTGTGAAAGAGGTAACTGAGATGGTTGTCACAAGATGGATTCTGTATTTTTAATAAAATGCACACTTTCTGGTTAACGTCGGTGAATACTTCCACCAATCAATATGAATAGAAAAATTCCTCTATTTCAAGTGCTTTATTTTTGGGGATGTCTTCTCACATATATCGTAAAAAAAAAAAATATATATATATATATTTATTTTTATTGGTGTCAATTGCACAGGTATTTTAATATTTTCACTGACATTGTTCTTACTTATCTTCGTTGTCACAATATGGCATAACTACTACCGCTAAAGTAAACTTACACCAGTAAAAACCAAATACCCGTTTGACCCATTACTTTTGACTTAAATTTTCCATTAATGAGTCGTTTAAATAAAAAGAAAAAATTTACATAATTTTCTGGTGGGAGTTTGGCCCGGTGGTAATTGAATTCTGCGAAACCGGTTACAGTTAAAGCTTCACTTTTTTGAGAATATATCAGTTCCTCTTTCTTAGTAGTTCCATGGTATTAATACAGTGATTTGACCCATTGAACTTTTTTTTACACAATCTTTTTATTTCTTGCAACATATTCGAATCACATTCCCAATCGAAAACGATTTTAGTTAGAAGTGTTAATTTTTATCTTCAGTTAATGTTGCAAAAGTTTTTCACGCATTTGCAGTGCACGAGTTCTACATACCGCCCTAGGACAGAAGTTTACTCTAGTATAATAAAAAGCATTAACCTCTTGGACTCCGCTGCCTCTTACACAAATTTTATTTGATCAGCACCAATTTTTTAAAACAACTTTCCTTGAAGTTGACAATTTTATTTTCATTTCCCTAATAGCATGCATGGTCACAGTGACGTCACTGTGAGTCACTTTGGTCACATCACATCTGTGACCAAAATGCCACCTCTCAGTGACGTCACATTGTGACTGAGATGTGACTTTCTTAAAAATCTTTAGAAATTTATAAATATCCTTCAAAACATGTTATTTACTTTAAAAAACATGTTTCTGGCAATTTAAATATCGTCGCAGTTTCGTCACAATGTTAATGTCAAATTAGTCACAAATGACACATTTTTCACAAATTTGTCACATTGTGACCACTTAGTGAAACGTCACAAAAGAGCTCTAAAACGGCCATAACGACTTCAGATTTTAGTCACTGTGACTTCACATCGACAATCGATGGTCACATAGTCACAATGTGACTTCACAACGACGTTGCAGTGACGTCACCATGCTTTACGGGTTATTACTGGTGCCAAATACAAATTTTGGAAGAAAAAATGATGTCTCTGCAGCAGAGGCAACGGAGGGCCAAGGGTTAACAGTAGTATGTATTATTCCTCAGAAAACAAGATTTTTATTTAATAATTAGTTTACTAAAAAAATTAGATTGAGTATTTCTAGAGCTTTGTTAGAAATTCAAACTGATAATCGTTTTTTGTTAGCATTGTTTGAAACATTGTGGGATAATTTCAGCAAATTTATGGCTAATATAATTAAGGGTTTTACCATGTCTAATAATGCCTAAACATTAATCATTGTAGAAGTAATTAGTTATGCACTTTTATTAAAAAAATTGTAAAAATTCAGAAAATATTCCGCATTGTAAAATATATATATATAATTTTACATATCGAAATTTACAAAAAAATCTGTATGCTTAGTAAAATTTTATCTATACACTGCATTTTATCTATAAAAATCTACAGTTTTACAAAAGAAATTACTAAAATTACAATAATCTTGCTAAAATTTAATCTGTAACCCTGTTTGCAGTTCCATAAATAGTTCGAAACATGCACAGTTCAAAAACTTTTTAGTAGCCATACAGATATTTTGCAGATATTTACAGATTACAATGCAAACGTATATCTGTTACATGAATTTTTGTGTTGCCGACACATAGAATATTCTAGGAATCCCTCTTTTCTAGAAAAAAAAATAATAACTTTACATTTCTTTTTCACAATGAGATAATTTATTATCTTAAGTTTTATTTAAGTCAAATTTATTAGAAAAGCAGCGATTTTGTTAAGTAACAGATGCATTATTTGGTAATTTTATGGTAGATGTTTGTAATTTTTTCATTTAAATAATCATAAAAATGTAATTTAATTTTAGAAGTTAGTTCATCTTTGAACATCAAAGAATTAGAAGTTTTCGTGTAAATTACAACAACTATATGTTTTGGGTTTTACATGATTTATGTTAGCCGTCCCAATATTCGACATTGAGTTCTCAGTGATGGAATCGAACACCTATTAACTTCATTATATGAACTGTCATCAGGGTTCTCGCGGTCATTCGCGAATACGCGAAATCGCGACAAAATGCTTCATTTGGCGAGAAAAGCAACAATAAGACTCGCCAAAATACAAGTGCTTTATTTCTGTTCTTTTTATTTGCGTGCCAGTGCAGTTAAGATTCATATCCGCGTTACTGAATGATTGCACTGTACTAATTACACTACTCTGTTTATAGAGACATTGAGTCAACACTAATTTAAATTTATCATCAGCCGAAAATACAGAAAGATTGTGCGAGAGATATTTCTCTATGGTCAGTTGATCACTATCTATATGCTAGCTTATCCCGGTAAAACACAAACAAATTTACGCACATCAGACGCCAAACATAGAAAAGTTTTACTGGAATGCGGCATCTAGACATTTACTATGCTATTTATTAATTATATGTAAAGTATTACGAAGTATTATGTAAAGTATTATCGGTAAATCAAAGATAGCTATTTTGAATTTTTATTTAAACTACGAAAAAAGTATGAGAAACAATTACACATTAAGGAGACATTTAGAATGCACTTATTTTTAATGCTTTTTGTAGTGGATAGTCGAATTTAGATTTTATAGCCAATTATAAAATTTAGATAATTTTAGAACAAATGTTGGTCAAAAGTCAGCGAGAATACTGACTGTCACTATTGAATGCAAATGATGTCTGTTACCTTTCAGTAAGACAGTACTTTTAATTTATTTTTAGTATTCACAGGTTTCATGCGCATGGTAAATAAAACACTGCAAAGTGATTCCCATTAAAAATTTTAATCTTTCCAAAATAATCCAATTTGTTATAAAGCAATTTCTAAAGTAAATTTCTTACCTTAAAACATTAAAACCTACCTGTACAGTATGGTACCACAAATGTTTCAATGACTTGTAATTGATTTTTGTTTGTATACCGATATTTTTCAATGAAAACATATCTGTCTGCTGATTACGTGATAAAATCACACAAAAATTGCTATTAAAAATTATGGTGAAATGAAACTTTTTTTAAAAGATAAAAATAATTTCGGTGTAATGAGTGAATATTTCATATAAAATTGTAAAATAATTATAAAACTGTGTATTTGGGATTAAATTTTATAACTAAGATACAGATATAATTAAATAAAGTCATATAAATATTTATATGACAGAGAATTTGATACAGGATATTTCGTAATAAATACTAGAATCTCTATTAATCTAAAATCTCTTACCTCGGTGTAGGATTTTCGCTTTTATGTGGTTTATCTCGTCTGAATGATAAGTATATTCTTCAATAAAACATTCCTTTGGACGAAACTAAAACATTTAATTTACAAGACGAACATAAATATTACAAGAACAATATTACTTTTCTTTTACATCTCAATTTTATGCGTACAATTGTACGCCTCGTTCTAGTTTTTTCAGAATAATCATCGAACGACAACAACATAGGAAAAAAGAAAAATGTCTGTAAAATGAGGATCCAGAAATTAAGTCAAATGTAGTTAATGGAAAGCTACCGTAAATTTTATTTGTTTTTCTTTTTGTTTTATTTTTTTCTCGATTTTTATGAATTATTTTTAATAAGGTATGATTTCAAGCTTTTGGAAATATCTTAAAGCAAAAGCACATTACTGTTTGAGTTTTTTAAAATTGTTTTTTGTTTTACTAAAACAGTAGTTAATTTATATATTTAAAAAATAAAATGAAATAAAATAAAAATGTTTTGCTTTTCCTAAAATTTTTCAAAATAAATATATAGGTAAAAACATGCTACATATATATATATATGTGTGTGTGTGTGTCATGATACGACGACTGACGATATTCCATGCAATGTACAAGCTCCAGTGGAAAACAATGTTATTTGCAGAACATTCTACTACTCACTAAGAATCAACATCGGGACGAGATGAGCAGCGCTCCGGCAGTTTGACAAGCAGTGGATTAGTTTATTTGGGTATTCCCCATAAGAAAGCTCAATCAATCAGTCTTTAAATTAATTTTATTAGAACTCATAAAATAAGTTAAGTTCTTTCCCGCAGACATCTTAGCACACATCGAACACTACAACCTTCGTTATCCAGTCTACATCATCAGATATTCAAAATGCGAATCCAACACCTGAACGAAAAACTAGCCCCTCCTCACTCAGCGTCAATCATTTTAAAAATCCAATTAGGATTAACTTCGAGGCTATACGTCATAAATCATCACCTCTAATTGGTCTACAAGGCGTGACCTTCCGGTAGGAATTCATTCTTGTCTCGCAAATAGACTAGCCTGCTAACATCCGCGCATTAACACAGATTACGTGATGTTAAATAAAAAATAAAATTAAAATCCTGAGAATATTCTAAAAAGGAAAAAGGTTACGAAATAACTTCCCGCCTTTTTTGAGAAACAAGCAATAAATTATTAATAAATGAAATAAAATAAGAAAAAGAATTTTAGCTGTTAAAAGATTAATACATTACGAAACTAAGATTAAAATATGTTTCACAATTTTAGAATTAAAAGCTCAGAGAAAACAAAATGGCGCAATTTTTTTTTTATTTATTACATATTTATTTATTTATTTATTTATTTATCGTAAAAAGATAAATTTTCATTCATTCCAAGATATAATATAATAAAATATGTAATGAATGCAATATCAATATAGCTTCATTCATTAAAGCTTTCTTCTTTTTTATCCAGAACAAAATGCAACTCATACACAAAATATTACACATTTATAAAGTAAAATAATGATTTTTTTTTACTTTAAAGTTTGAATACTTTGAAAGCACTGCATCCAAAGTGTAAGGCAAAAATTTGATAAACTTCTATTTATCTAAGAAACAAGAAAATACTTTTACGATTTCAAAAAGATTTATTTCTGTGCTTTAAAAATATAAATGACTATTCTAAACCGTCTGTTCACGGATTTTTTTTAATGTTACAAAGGAAATGAAAATGAACAATTATTTTAGATATCTTTACTTTTTGGAAAATACATAAATATATATAAATACATATTTTTTAATTTCAAAAGATTTTTAACTTCCATTATATAATAACATCAAAGAATGAACTAATAAGTATTTGGTATTTCGCCAAATTTCAGCTTTTGTATTTCAGGAAGAGTTTTTAATTTTGGGTTGTTTCATGGGAAATTTCGATCCAGTTCATTTTCTTATTACCGCTGTATTTTTAACAAGTTTTTTAAACACTTTTTAACATAGCTGAAAATTGTACAGATATAAATGCTACATATTTTAAATTGAAATCCAAGCATGTCATGGCAATTCTTAAAAATATGTATAAGCTGCATGCAATCTGACTACACTTAGAAGAGCTAGAACATGGATGGACAAACAGGCAGACAAACAAAGCGAATTCTTAAGCACTTTTTAACATAGTTGAGAGATATTTAAGAATTCGCTTTGTATTGAATCCTAAGTTATATTTGATGTTACACAGTAAAAAAAAAAAAAAAATCTGTAAATGTACTAAATATTTTCTAGGAAACTGGGATTCCAAGAACTTTTCATGTAATGGTAAATGGAAAAATCCATGCAACCGATTCTGAAACTTGAATTTTTGCTGTTACCGTTACATGAAAAGTTCTTGGAATTTCAGTTTCCTAGAAAATGATTAGTACCTTTACAGATTTTTTGTACAGTGTAGAACAGCTGCACATGTGCATCTTTGTTTGCATTACAGCGTCGGGACGGTATTCAATCTTTTGTCATATTCCTTCTGGTCTCCATGAATGTCTTGCGTCACGTATTGACATCTGAAATATGTTTGTACACTGTAAAAAAAAGAAAAAAAGATGTAAAGTTTTTTAAATCTATGTATACTAACATTTTATCTGTATACTGTACAAGATAAAAATGTAAATGTACGAAATCAATTTCTTAAAGCTACAGAAATCAGTAACTTTAAAACGAATCTACTAAAATTACAGTTATCTTACTAAAATTTTATCTGTAACTGCTGTATTTACTTAAAAGATTTTTGGAATCCCAGCTTCCTAAAAAATTCTTAGTAACCTTACAGATTTTTTGATTTTCAGAGCAAATTTGTATCTGTTACAGGATTTTTTGCTATTATCGTTACATAAATAGCTCTAGAAATCCCAATTTCCTAGAAAACTTTTAATGACTTTACAGATTTTTTTTACAGTGTATTGCCTGTCATATTTCTTTTCTATGAAACAGGCCATACTCTGGGTCATTTCCTGTTGTGTAGCCATTGCTAATTATTGGTATTTCCGGATGGTATCTGAAAAAAAAAATAGTACGAATAAAATTTTATGAATAGTTGTGCTAGTGTAAAAGTGTCATACGTGCATCAAACCTAATTTTGTTATTTTATTTCGTTTTATAAGGATTTAAGTTTTAGAGATTAATTTACTTATATTATACATTGCTATTATACACAAGAAAATTATCACATTACAAATATTTCCTAGTCTTATCTGTATGGTTTTATAAAAACGTTATTCAAAAAATCTAATTAAATATTTAATTTAAAACAAAAAAATATCGATTGTTATTGGTTCTTTCCTCCCTTAATTCTCCTTGAAAATAGAAAATGAAATTATAAAAAAAAGTAGTATTTGAAACATGTTTCTTGACCGCACAAAGTTAAATTACGCATGATGGCATGAAGTTCCAAGAAAACACTATAACAAAATTTTAACGCAAACATTTTTCTACAGTAAGAAAATTGCTATAAATACGCAAATATAAAATACAGCGCGGGAGTAATCCGTTACATTAGATATGAACGTGAATATACCCCAATGCTAAAAAAAGTTATATTTATATTCCCAAACGATAAAAAGCATAGCACAGGAAGTCAATTTACACTGTTGACTTACATAGCTGTACATATTTGCAATTCCGGAAGATTTTGAATCATAAATCACTAGCAGAATCCATAAGCCTACGAAGAATATGTACTTTTCGTACCATAATTTTTGTCCCGTTTGATTAAGAATACCTTCAGGATAAATATTAGGAATGTTTATTTCTATTTGGATGCAGGAAATGATAATATATATGAAGGCATGAAAATATTTCAGTGATACCTTAAAGTCCATTCTTTTTGTACATTTCATTTTTGTTTTATTATTTCAAACGTAGTAAATATATTTTTTCTTGGTGCGGTCACAAATACCGTTATAAATATTTTACTTCATAGTATAATAAATTATACATGAAATGCCAATTGAGAAAGAAGACATTACTTACCCGCAAGAAAAGTGATACAACTTAAAAAAATTCCCTTTGGATGTTATTGTAATATTAGGTCTATGTAAGATTGCTATTGTTACAAGGAAAATATTACTATTGTAGTTATGAAGACCCATATATTATGCTATATTTCCATTTACCATTACAGAACGGTGGAAAAAATATTGTAGGGAGATTGTAAAGAAAAAAAAAACATCCAAACTACATCTATCTAAAAATACATGATATGAAGTTTAAAATTTTTATCAACTTACTTAAAATATAATAAAGAATAAAAATATAACATGTTGCAAGTTAAAAATATATAATTTGTTTTATATGGCTAGTGAAAATTGGTCTGCAATTCACGGGGAAGTCAGTATATTTATATGTATATATTTTTCCTGAAATAGGAATTTATAAATAAAATAAAATATGTACACTGTAAAAAAAATCTGTGAAGGTACTAAACTTTTTCTAGGAAACTGGGATTCCAAGAACTTTTCCTATAACGGTAACAGCAAAAATTCAAGTTTCAGAATCGATTACATGAATTTTTCCTGTTATCGTTACATGAAAAGTTAAGTAGTATTTTCTACAATGACTTCATACAGAAACACTATTTTATTAACTATACCCACCTCGGGTCCTGAGATTAAAATTACGAAGGGCTATGGAATTTAATTAATAAAAAAATTTGTAAAACATTTCCAAATGTGTATCAACTTGTACTTATACTCACGTTTATTAAAATATCTAGAAACTATTTATCAATTATAAAAGCATTTGAATTCATTGTAAAGGTGGTCTTTTGTTTCTCCTAATGGCGATATCAGGAATGAAGAGGTTAAGAAAAACTTTTAAACTTTTATCCTAGATAAGAAAACATTAGAATCTTTTTTTTTTTTTTTTTTTTTTTTTTTTTTTTTTTTTTTACCAAAAGTATCAGTATTTGAGAATGGTCAAAATATCATATGATCATTTAATTATTAGAAAAAGACAGCGTTTTTTACAGAATTTTTAACTTTTTATCGCCGGTTTTTCAGGATAGAAATTTGTTCCCTAATTAAATTGGGAATATGCTAATTAAGAAAAGAAATATTCACTATAAAAAATAATTGGTAGGTATAATCAAGAATTCTACGTGTATGCGAGAAGCTGTCCCCTAAAGAATTTCGAAGATAAAACAATTATATTAACTGAAAAAATTATGAGCTTATTTAGAAATAATGTAAAAAAACTGAATGAAAAGAAACATGAAGATTTGTAAAAAAAAAATGCGTTTCCTTTTCTGTATGCGTTACTTATAAATTTGTATTTATTTCATATTTTTTTTAATTCTTTTTTAATGCATTTCAGCTGATACGACTTTTCAAAACAATCACTCATCTACTGCGAAATGTGAATAGAAACATTAGGAAAAAAGTTTACTGTGAAGCCATATTTCATTTTTTTTCATGAGTGTTTAAAATTACTTAAAAAAATAATCAATTATTTAAACTGATGCTATTATTTCTATATCTTTCCTGCTATAAATGGATTATAACGATGAATTTTTCTAGATTTAATAAAATGAAATGTATATTCTATGATCATCGTAAAAGGGTAAAGGAAAATAGCTAAGTTTCAGTATGCAGATTCTTTTGTTATTTCTTTTCTTTTATTTTCTTTTATTTCAACAAATCTATCTTTGCATAATTTTTGCGATAAATTTTTATGGTCGGTCGTTATACCTCCAACTTATTTAAAAAGAAGCAATTTAAAAAAATCCGTTAAATTTCAATGTTGCCAGAAGTTTTTGCCGTTAAAATTGTAGTAATATTAGATGTAATAAAAAATGTACATCTAATTTCACTGCAACTTCTACGGCAAAAACTACTAGCAACATTGCTGCCAGCAGTTTTCGGCGCAAATTTATCAGATTGTTTTTTTCCTTACAGTGAAATCTTTGCATATTTTACACTTTAATAACTTAAAATAAATAAGCGTTATCATTTTCTCTCTCTTATCAAAATATCCTTTTGACTCACGATTTCGTCTCTAGACATTAAAAAACACACTTTAAATGGATTTACGTATTTCTAGGAATGTTAAAATTACTTCTAAACAATTTTAATAAATTTGTGTATATCATAGGTGTATATATTTATATATATATATATTTAGGTATATATATATATATATTTATATATAAGAGGTTGGTTCAATAAGATTGACCCTAGGTGATTGTCCCTAATATACGCAAAATACTTGTACTGCGATGGTTAATGTGAATATCTAAGCATCCTGTCTTAGATGCCTATATGCTCAACTGCAGAACCGTAGTAATCATATTAACATATTTGAACTTAGAGTGAAGGGGGGTTTCAGGGTTGAAAGGCTATTTTGGAGATCGCGGGGCGAGACTTATGGCAGTGGATGAGACGTGGAGAGCCACGTCTCATCCTTAATTACTTATGAATTACCAATTTGGATTTATTAATTAACAGATAAGTTTTATTGAAGGATATATCAAATGAAACTTTTGTGTGGTCCTGTTATTTAATAATAAATATTCTTTGCATCACAGATCGTACAGAATGAATATTTTAGTATATATATACTTCATAGGTTCATGTCAATTTTATTATGTTCGAATGAGTGTAACACCCTTAAAATGCATTTGAAACTTTTTTCGCCATTGACCGTAATGTAACGGAACACTTTTGATTGTCCCTGTAATTGATCTATGCATTCGATTTTCATAAAATTTGAAATGAATCGACAAAATTATGTAATATTTATATATTTTAAATTTCAAACGATTAAAATGCATTTGAAACTTTTTTTCCCCACTTACCGTAATGTAACGGAATTCTTTTGATTGTCCCTGTAATTGATCTTTGCATTCTATTTTCATAAAATTTGAAACGACTCGACAAAATTATTTAATAATTATGTATTTTAAATTTCAAATAATTTGGTTGGGTAGTTTTTGCGTTGTTATATGCGGACAGACAGACGTACGGACTGAACGACAACTATATGTGCTAGGTATTTACATAATTACGAACGCACCTAAAAAGCATTTAATGAAGCATTAAATAGTAATGGCATTATTATCGTAAACTGAATCGATTTTTGGATTTGAAATTAAGTTGTTAGCTGAAACTATTAAATGATAAAAATATCTGTCATGTTGAATATGACCCAGTAAGTTGTACTATATAGAAATGAAGTACTATTTGAGATTCAATCATAAGTTTGTTAATTAAAAAAATCTTTAACTGGTGAAATACTAAGCAAAAAAAAATGGTAATATATTGAGCTATTAAATGAATACATTATTCTGGGTAAACTGTGGATCATTATAAATGACAACCAAACCTGAACTGTATTTCTAACATTACAACACTTAACATTTAGCCAGAGGAGTACCCACTAGGTAAATATGGCAGTATCTTCGCCTATCTAAAAAATAATATTGATCTCATACTTTTATATTTAATCAAAATGTTCCTTATTTTTCAAGAAGTTTGTATCACTTTCTTAATTAAGTAAACGGAAAACTACCCAATTTCATTTTTAACCTCATTATTTGGCAACTCTGAATCATTTAATCTTGAAAAACAGATTCTATCAAGACAAAATGAGATTTTCAAAAATCAAAATCACTTGAATAAAATGTACATTAGACATAAAACTTTATATCTAGGGTCAGGAGGGAGTAATTATGTTCAATTTATATTCATATATATATACTATAATTTATATTATATATTTTTTTATTTTCAACATATATGTACTTTTTTTCTTTTTCAGTTTGGTAAACTGATATTTTTAGTTTATAGGAAATGACTTTGACCCTTTAAGAATATCTGCTTAACGTTTAAATTGTCATAGTTTTTTTTTTAACTTAAAAGGTTGGTTATAATTACCCCATCAAAATCTCACAATCACAAAGATTTAGGGATAATTAAGACCACTAGCAAAGAAAAAATATGAAATATTTTCTGTTTATACTTGACTATACACGTTTGGGAAAATTGTTTGACCGTTAGAATTCCAAACTGACAAGTCCGTTTATGAAAAAAATTGGTAGACTTTGTTACAAATTGCTATTCGTATATGAAAAATGCCTCACACTAGTGATAAAGAATACTTAAAATGAAAAATACATTATGAGGTCAATATCTAAGCATGTAACAAATTTTACCATACAAAGTTGGTCATAATTACCCCATCTGTTCTTGCATTTTATATTATGGCATCGCTAAAATTAATAAAGGCAAAAAGACCTCCAAATAGAAAATAATTTATAATTCATTATTTTCAGTTTGAATATTTGCCACGATATAATATAAATAAATACCACGATGCATGTTTCTGAATCTCTCAAACAATGTCTTTAAGACAGTTTTTATTTTTCCTTAGTCGACTGCTAAGCTGAAATTTCTACATAAAATAGCGAAGCAATAAAATATTTTGTAGCAGTTTATGATTGGCTTTGAAAAACATTTACTTCTTTCACGCCATTTACAAAGAACAAAAAAAAATTGCCAAATGGCTGTAAATAAATATTTTAAGCACTGGAATATTGGAGACGCGTTTAAAAATAAAACATTTTTTATGTTATGTATCAAGTATATTTAAATAACCTTTTCTAATATTACATAGCTCTTAGCAAAATTTAGCGAGAGTATAGATGTTTCTATTTTTATAAATTGAAATATAACAAAAAATATTATTTTATTAATGTTAAAATGCCTACGCTGTGAATTATTTATGCACATATCATTTTATACATTAATTATATTTTTAATTTCATTATTTGACAGCTCAAAATTATTTAATTTGTAAAATAGTTTCTGTCAAGATATTAGAATATTATTTTCAAAAACAAAAATCACACAAATACAATGTAAAATTGACAAAAAATTTAGTATTTACATTTTTATATTGGCATCTCTAAAATTAATAAAGGTAAACGACGCCCCAAATAGAAAATAGTATCTTAATATTTTCAATTTAAATGTTTGTTTAGATCCCGCGATCTATGTTTCTGAGCTCTCAAATAATGTCTTTAAGATCGTTTTTATTTTTCTTAGTCAACTGTTAAACTGAACTTCCTCTAGAAAATAGAGAAACAATAAAATATCTTGTAGCAGTTTATGATTGGCTTTGAGAAACATTTACTTCTTTCACGACATTTCCAAAGAGAAATAAAAAAATTGCCAAATGGCTGTAAATGAAGATTTTAAGCACTGGAATATAGGAGACAGAAAGAGTTTAGAAACAACACTTTTTTATCGCATATTTCAAATACATTTAAATAACGTTTTAAATAATGCATATCGCTTAGAAAAATTTAGCGAGAGTATATATCTATACTTGTTTTAGAAATATAGCAAAAAATAATGCTTCAGCTTTATTAAAGTTATAAAAGTGCACATTCGGAATTATCTATGCACATATTGTTTTACAGATAAAAGAAAAAAAACGAGGACAATGTTCTAATTCTACACACGACTACACAAATACTTCGTATTCAATTTACATAACTAATTCAAATTCAATTTGTAGACATTTTTTCTGTTTTGTGCAACCGTTCAATTATATTTATGTAATATTGCAATTATTTTTGGGGGTTAAGTATTTTTCTTTAAATATGACCACAATTTTTCATAATTAATCAGTCTATTTAACGAGTTTAAATAGGTATTATTAAATAAAAATTCTTGAGTCATGAAAGTAGATCGTATTACCATTTTAATCTCTTTATTTGGCACTTGAATCATTTAATTTTGAAAAAACATTCTCAAGATATTACAATAATTATTTCAAAAACGAAAATAAAATGAATAAAATGTAAAATTGACACTAAAATTAAAATTTACATTTGATATAATGACATCTAAAAAATTTATTGAGATAAATGACTCCCGAAATCGAAAATAGTTTCTAATTATTATTTTTAGTTTAAATATTTGCTTATATCTCACGATATATCTTTCTGAATTTCTCAAAAAATGTCTTTAACCTTTTCGAGTCTGGGGTACTATTAATAGTACATGTCTTTTTAATGAGTGTAATTTTATTTTAAGAAATACTTTTGCAACAATTAACATGTAGTAATGTTAGTATATGTCTATGCAATTACTATATGACTTTATTTATGTTTAGGCATTTAGTAATAATAATAATTATTATTAGGTACTTAATTTTCTTTGTGCCATTTGCGATTCTTTCATTTTAAACATATATTTCACCCTTTAAATTTAAAATAAAAGTTACTTTCCAGAAACAATCATACATGTAATGAAGCGCAAAAAGTATTAGAAATCTGTAATATAAATTAAATCTTGGTGTAATGTAATATTTTCCAAACATCTCCGATAATTCTGCCTTAGCCTATTTTCATATAAATATGAATTAAATAGCATGCAAAACAATGACATTCGTAATGTTTCAAACTATAAAATATTCGTTAAATACTATATAATCTATTTATGTAGCTAGTGTTAATGTTATTAAAAAAAGACCCGGAAGGGTTAAGATTTTTTATATTTTCCTTAGTCAACTGCTAAACTGAACTTCCTACAGAAAATACTGGAGTAATAAAATATCTGGTAGCAGTTTGTGATTCTCTTTGAGAAGCATTTACTTCTTTCACGCCATTTACAAAGAGCAATAAAAAATTGCCAAATGGCTGTAAATAAAGATTTTAAGCAATGGAATATCGGAAACGATAAGAATTTAGAAATGAAACATTTTTATCGTATACTTCAAGTATATTTTATTAACGTTTTAAATAACGCATAGCTGTTGCAGTAAAATTAGTGAGAGTGCGGAAACGAGAGTTCTCATGTTGTGTTAAATGAAATATAACAAAGAATATCGATTTAACTTTATTAAAGTTACAATTTGTACCCTGTGAATTATTTATGCACATATATTTTTATACATTAATGAAGAAATATAGTGGACAATATTCCAAATCTAAAGCGACTACAAAGTACTTATGTTTAATTTACATAATTAGATAAAATTACCGAAGCATATATTTGTGGACATATTTGTGATTTATGCAACCGGTGAATTATTTTTGTGCAATAATGCAGGGATTTTTGGGAATTAAGTATTTCGGTTTAAATGAGGCCCCAATTTGTTTCAGGAATTATCAGCCTATATAAAGAGCTTAAATAAGCATTATTAAATAAACCTTTTTGAGTCATGAACTTGCACCTAATTACCATTTTCATCTCATTATTTTGAACCTGAATCGTTTAATTAAAAAAAATTGTCAAGCTATTACAATAATGATTTCAAAAACCGAAATTGCATGAATAGAATATAAAATAGATGCTAAAATTATATTCCCATTTGATATAGCAACATCTCTAAACTGAATAAAGTTAAATGATCTCCCACTTCTACCAAATGGAAAATTGTTAATTATTAACGTTTTCAGTTTAAATATTTGTTTATATCCCACGATATATCTTTCTGAATCTCTCAAAGAATGCTTTTAAAATCGTTTTTATTTTTTTAGTCAACTGCTAAACGGAACTTCCTACTGAAATTAGTGAAGCAATAAAATATCTGGTAGCAGTTTATGATTGGCTTTGAGAAACATTTACTTCTTTCACGCCATTTCCAAAGAGCAATAAAAAAATTGCCAAATGGCTGTAAATAAAGATATTAAGCATTGGAATATCAAGGACGATAAGAGTTTAGAAATAAAATATTTCTTATCGTATATTTCAAGTATATTTAAATAACGTTTTAAATCATGCATAGCTCTTAATAACATTTATCGAAAGTGCAGATCTATTCTTGTTTTATTAAATAAATTATAAAAAACAATGGTTTAATTTGATTTAAGTTATAATGTGTACATTCTGAATTATATATGCATTTATGATTTTACACATTTGTAAAAAATATCGTGCATACCAAATCTAGAGACAACTGCAAAGTACTTAGTGTTTAATTTACATAACTAGTTCAAGTTACAGGAAGCATACATTTGTGGTCATGGTTTGTGTTTTATGCAATCGTTGAATTATTTTTATGTAATATTGCAATTAAGTATTTTGGTTTAAGTGGAATTATTTTGAGGAATGAAGTATTTTGATTTAAACGGCTCGACAATTTGTTACCATGAGTGTTTGCTTATTTAAAGAGTTTAAAGCTGTAAAAAGTTTATTTAAATATTGTTGAATCTTGATTAATCAGTCAAAGTAATTTGTTACAATACATTTTGGGTTTTCTGTACTTTCCAACAAAGTTAAAAAGTGCTTATATATTTTTTTCGTCTGTCCGTCCCACCGGGTTTCCATAATCGTAAATGTACTCGAATTTTAATGCAACTGATAAAGTTTATTTAGGGTCACCAAAACATGTTTGATGTTGCATATGTACGATCATTTACAGGGTCACTCAAAAGAATTCTATCACGTTATAGTATATGTGGTTTGGAGAGTATTTTAATGACATTACACTATTATGAATTTATTGAAACTGATATAAACAACTGAATTTCACTACGATAAGTTTAAAAACATGCATTCATAGCGTTTTTTAATAATTTACATGTACAGACAAAAGAAATCGGTAGCAAAACTGGCTTTGCGTAATAATAGCTGAACAGTGCGGTTTAAAATTTCGGTATGCGCTTTTAAATTAAATTATTTAATTGCATATTGCTCTTTATATGTAAGTTCTATACTTTATAAACAGGGCTGCACTAAAGTATTCGCATACCATTCTCCTTATTAGAGGAAATTGCTGAAAGGGAATTTTCGATTTCTTTTTATATCTCTTAAATGAAATAAATTTAAGAATGCATGTTCTTAATAGATTCATATCATATACAGGGCTGCTAAAATGTCGGGTAATTTTCGATTGTAGATGGGAACAGCTAAAATTCGGTTTTCAAATGCGTTACATTTTTCTATATGTTAAAATGAGGCGTAATATTTTAATTTTTTAAACGGCACAATTTTGATATATTATTCTGAATAGATTGGAAAGTACTTTATAATCTATTCTTTACGCATGTTTATTTCTTTTTTAAAAAAGTAAATAAGATGATAAAAAATTAAACTGAAGTTTTCTCCTATTTTTTGTAATACATCGTGATAACACATTACTACCTACATTTATTCTGCTAAATATCCACTTACGAAATTAAAATTATTTGTTAGATGAAATTGAAAATACACAATACCTAATATGTTATAATAAGGATTTATATTAGCATGAATAACCCTTGTTCTACAGAAAATAAGGTTTTCATCTAGTTATTAGTGTGGTATTGTGTCGTAGTCAAGAAATTGCAGTTAGTAGTTGTAGAGCTTAAAATGAAATTCAGACTGATAATCCTTTGTTACTTGGAATATCTGAAAAGAATTTGTGACAAATACAACGAAAGTAAAGTATGAGATAATTAATAGAGTAAAAACATCTAATAGTGTATAAATAGTCCAAAAGCCGACCGTACAAACCGTAAGTCGTCGAGCAGAAGATAAATCCATTATATTATAGAAGAGTAGGAACGACTCATATCTGCCCGAAGCAAAGTGGTGCATTAGGTAAAAATGAATACCACTAGTGGTTGACTCATAGACTTAGCATTATATTTTCCTGCACCCAGTTTTCTCTAATTTCATACTTTGGATTGTACCGCAAGCATTTTCAGAAAGAATCACGTTTTGAGCACCTTATCGCCAGAACAACGATTGGCGCGAAGATGAAGTCAGTGCTACGCACCCTTTCTTGTTTGTGACGTCAAACGCCTAGAGAATAGCAACCCTTCCTTCTGCAAAGAGATCGCGCTTATTGTTCATTTGTTTTTCCGTAAATCTTATCAAGCAAAGACTATAGTATGAGGAAATGTTATTCACCGTTGTTTACGATTAAAACATAGTTTAAAAAGAAAGAGATTTTTCAGATTAGAATGCTCTAAATTTCACAGAACATCTAAACATAGCTTTTTTTTTTTTTTACATATACAATTCAAAAATATTATTTCCTTAACTCTCTATGTTCGAAGAAATTGAGAAGTTAATTAAAAACCGGATATAAAGATTCTCTTGTAATAAATATAATTCTATTAATCATATGTTTTATGACACATTTGAACTTAGTTTATTTTGTGTTTGGCAATGCAGCTAGCTGAACATTCTCGCTTTCGCCAACTCGCCAAGGCTGGTGCTTAAAACGTGATTCTTTCTGAAAATGCGTACCGCAAACACAATGATAGATCTACGAGTGAGCTACTATAGGTATTAATTTTTGGCTTATGCACCACTTTCCGGCAGACATGGATCATAAGATTCCCCTAAGATTTCTCTTCCATAATATAAAAGGTTTTTTCTTCTGCTTGATGACTTAGGGTTTTGTGAGGTAGGCTCTTGGACTAAAACATTAATTTTATAAAAGTAGTTTGGGTCAGGAGAGGAATTATGACCCCTTTGTACATTTTCAGCATTGCTATTTTTGTTTTACTTTTTTAAATTGGATAAGTGATATTATTAGAAAATAGGAAGTAACTTTGATCTTTTAAGAACACCTCCTAAATTTTTTAATTGTCATAGCTGTTTTTTTTTTCTAAATGTAGAAGGATGGTTATATTTACCCCAGGGAAATCTCACAATCACAAAAGTTTGGGGTAATTAAGACCGATAGTAAGGAAATTATGACCTCTATATTTTCTCTTTAGGCTTCCTTATACAAATTTGTTCGGAAAGATTGTGACATTTTCAATACCAGACTGACAAATCCATTCATAAAACTTTTGGTAGACTAAGTTTCAAATTGCTATTGGGATATCAAAAGTGCTTCAACCTAGTTATATAAATATCTACAGTCTCAGGAAAAAAAAAAAAAAAAAAAAAAAAAAAATCTTGACACTTGCGATTTTAGACATTTTGTTAAATATCTAGAAAAATACAGAAGGATTTATTCTGAAACTCCAGGTGTATGAACAAATTCGTACACGCCATATATTTGCACGAAGGGTTTTTCCCGAAACCCAACAGAGGACCGTCAACAAATTGAAAAATAAAGAAAATATTTTGGATAATCATGTCCAAACTAATGAAGGAAAAGAGTTCAAACTGTAGATAATGATTAAATGGATTATTGTAATAAACTGTGTTCATTTTTATGAATATAGCATGTAAACTCATACAAAAAATAAGGTTTTTATAAAAACGGTCCCAAATTTTTCCATGGTTTTTGCTTATAAATTGCACAGTTCTTCATAAAACACAGCAATTTTTTTCAGAAAATATGACAGTCAACATTGTACATAATAAGGTACCCTGAGGTAATAACGCCACGTTAAGATTCTATTAATTTTCACGGCTCAGTTTTAGATTGCATTTTTTAAACAAATATATGATTTGATACAGCAACTCATTGATTATCTATATAAAAAAATAATTTAACAGATGTGTATTCATAAAATGTAATGGCGTGATTTCTTGACCATTGCTATTTGGCGTTATTACCCACCTATATGAGTAATAACGCCATGCAAACAAAACTGTGAAATAAGATGGAATAATTGCATGTAGATTGCCCAATTCTAAAAATAAAAACTCTACAAATTAGAAATTGACAAATTGCATTCTAAGCTATTGAAAATGTTCAATTTTTTGTGAAAGTGTAAGAAAAATAAAGTTGTGGTTTGGGGGGGGGAGAAGGATGAGGCAAAAGAATATCAGAATGTGAGTTTCTTTTTGCTTAAAAAGGACCGCTTAAATAGAATTATTAGAAACATTGCACAGTTTTAACTGTGTTTATTTTAATCAGTATTTAGGATGTAGCTCGGCCACTGTAGGGAATCAACCGGGGTATTATTGCCAAGGATTGGCGTTATTACCCCGTTATAGTTATTGCGCTGTACATTTTAAATTACAAATTATCTCGAGAAGATATCCAAAATCTTCAAGAACATTTTGAAAGTCCATGAAATGTACTACAAATTTATGTAATTAACAAAGTATTTCCGGATAAAAAAAATAGTCTTCACATCACAAAACGTATCCTGCAAATTTTAGATCAAGCTTTAATTTTAGTTGCTTGTAAAAACAATAAGACCTAAAAATGAAACAAATTAACTTGAAGCTGTTTTTTGCGATTTATATGACTCAAAACCCTCCCTTCTGCGCAGAGCACATGGCTGTCATTTACCAGATTATTTCATAATTATGTATAATATTAGCACTTGGCGTTATTACACCGCATGGCGTTATTACACCAGACCACCTTACCCTGTAATCAAAATTAGAAAATAACAAAAATTGTACGAAAAATGAGTAGGTTTACTAAATAATTTTTTACTGGGCATGCATCAACGCTATTAAAATTTCATTTTTATATTATATTAGTTAAATGTATAGAGCAACTTTTGTGAAAGTCTCAGAAACATAGCTTGAAAATTCTAAAAATTATTATCGATAGAATATGATCAAAATCGTTATTCTCAAAATAAAGCAAAAAGATAAGGAGCTGTGTCCAGATATAGTAGACTGTGCAATAACGTGTAGAGACTAATCAAGGGAATATGGATACAGCCCCTTATCATCGCAAATATCAAATTTTTTTTTCTGAGACCGTATAATGAAAAATACATTATGAGGTCAATATCTAAGAAAGAAACAAAGTTTTACCATACACAGTTTTCTCCAATATGGAGATGGTCACAATTACCCCCTCGTCATAACTACTACACCTGACCCTATTTATAAACAGTTAAAATAATTCTGTAAAATTATAGATAATCAACTTATAATTCACTAACTTAAGTCTTATGTAGATCATAGAAATTAGAAAACCAGAGATTTTGATATATAACAGATAAATTATTTAATAATTTCACATTAGACACTTGTAAATTTGCTTATTTTTAGAATTTTAATAATTAAACATATTTTTATGAATTACTGAATGTATGAACTTTGAAGAATTTGAATTTTTGTAATAGAATTTAACTGTTATATCATTTAGATATTACTAGACATGTATCTTACAAGCCTAGTACTACTATAAATACGTATTAAGGATCATGTAATAAAACAAAGAATGTGTTTTTCCTAAAATTTTGTACAAAAAAAATCTTTATAAACGTTTATTAAATTGACAAAGTTCCATTCATTCAGTGATATAATACAGTGCCGTAATGAATACGATAAAATCTCAATATAGCCTTATTCAATACGCTTCTTCTCTTTATTTTATGCAGAGCCAAATTGAAAGAATAATGCATTTCAAGCAGAAAAGTATAAACATTAATATAGTAAGATAATGAATGGGTTTACTTTATTTTAAATATTGAAAAGTTGAAAGCATTGCATTAAAAGTTTAATGGAATAATTTGATAAATCTTCGTGATCTAAAAAACGGGAAAATACTTTCATGATTTCCAAAAGATTTATTTAAGTGCTTAAAAAAAAGAAAAAAAATATCTAAGACGATTGTTTAGTAATTATTTAAAGACTCTTTACTTGTTTAAAAACATAAGTTTTCTTTAATTTCAAAAGATATTTAACTTTCTTTTTATAGTAAATTCAAGAATCTGTGTGTGTGTTTACCGATTTTTGTTTTAATATTTAGCTCTTTATGTCCCAAATTAAGAATCATGAATTTGCAATCCAGATCAAATGTTATCATCCTCAAAATCTATATATTAGAAAAATTATATGATAATTATATATATCGATACAATTTTCATTAATTCGATTTAATAAATTTGTAAATACATCTTTTTTTTTTTCCTAATTTACAATGCGAATGATAATAACACAAAATAATCTTATGGAAAATTTGCTGTTATTATATATATAAAAACCCCTCCGTGTATAACAATTCCGGGGTCAACCTATCCACGAGAAAAATAAACTCATTCACCAATGAAAACGTTTCATAGTCGTAATGGAGCGTTCTTATTGGTCAAATTTACAGTGTGAGCTGTAAATGACGTCACTACATTTTACTTCGCTTTGAAATCTTTTCACGATTTCAAAAAGTACACTGTTAAAAATTTGACCCATTTGCTGCAGCGGCACTCCACAGCTTTTATAGAATATCTCTTTTATTACCAATGAGAATCCTCCATAACATAGTAAAGTAACTGTTTTCTATAAAAGCGGTGGAGTGACGCTGTAGCAAATGAGTCAATTTTTTACAGTGTATATTTAATTAAAACTTTTTATTAAAGGAAAACGAAAGTGCGTCTTAAATGCAATATTGTTAAAATTTTTATATTCGGGTTGCTTTAATTTTTTTTTCTTTACAGCCGTGAATGACTCTTGAGAATTTCAAATCTATAAAAAACATTGTGAAAAGTTACCTCCGGTTTTAAAGGCAATCTATTTTCTGACCAATGAAACCGTTCCATAGTCGTAATGGAGCGTTCTCAATGGTCAGATTTACAGTGGGAGCTGTAAATGACGTCAATACATTTTACTTCGCTTTGAAATATTTTCACGATTTCAAAAACACTATTTAATTAAAACTTTTTATTTAATCCTTTAACGATCATTGGTTATCCTACGAAACAACAAAATTTTAATTCCAATATGCAACAACGACACCGGAATTTTAATTTAGAAAAATACATTTTGTTATGTATGTGGAAAATTACTTTTTCATATTAACAAATATATTTGTTCACAATTACCGGTGTCATTCATTTATTTCAACATCTTAGCAATGAAAATGCTTTGTCCGTTAACCTTTCCGGTACACTGTGCCCGGTCTGGGATATCTAATTTCAATTCCAAACTTGCAAACGGCACCTATAATATTTTAGTAAATTTTTACTTTTTCAAGGAAAGCTAAAATTAAGGAATTCAATATATCTAAAAAAGTCGTTTGCAAATTCCGGTGGCAGTCGATAATTACTCATTTTACTACAAAATTTGCCCGTGCCGGAAATGGTTAAAGGGTTAAGCAAACCGCGGATGCGTTTTAAATTTCATTATAATCCCCACCCCCATCTACCAAATAATTTTGCTATAGTTTTAAATGCAGATTTCTTTTGAAATTTTCTTTCTTTCTTTCTTTTTTTTTTTTTTTTTTTTTTTTTTTTTTTTTTTTGTTAGATTTTTCTCTTTCCAAGTTTAATTATGTATTTATCAAAATTGTTTCAGCCTAAAGTGGCCATGATTGACCACAGTTGTTGTAATTTTTTATCATCCTTTAACACTAGAACCGCGGAGCGGGTCAATTTGACCCAAATCAATGTTTAATTTCGCGCCGCGCGAAAAGTTTTCATTGAAAAAATATTCCCTTTCCTGACTTTTAATATTTTAAGGTAAACAACAATCTTTCGCATTTAAGAGCAAATAACATAAATAAATTTTGAGTTTTAACTACTTATACCTAGAACCGCGAAGCGGGTCAATTTGACCCGTAATATGTTTTTACGCATAAAATGACAAAATAGAGGTGCATTTCATCGGACGTAACGAGAAAGTATATCTCCCTCACTCCTAATTTCACCTATAGGCAGATTTGCAAGGGAGAATAGTGAAAAAATTTAATCAAGATTCTATATTCTTGATGTGAATAACAGATTATTGCAGTGGAAAATTACAACAAATATTTAGAACCAGTATTCAAGTTGCTTTTATTCTGCATTTATTGAAAGTATAGATAAGATTTCCGATGTCTTAATATTACTGTCAAAGAAGCTTGCGAATGTTAGCAACTATTATATGAAAAAGAGTGAGAATACAAATGGTTGAGGATGAATATCTGCCTGTAAATGAAGAAAATTAAATTCTAATAATGAAAATTAAAGTAACGACGACTTTGCCTATGCTCTTGAACTTGTTGGACTTTTTCATTAGAATATAGTTAAAAATTTATCAATTGAACGAAAGCCTATGATATGTATCAAATCAAAAATTGGATATAAAAAAAGAAGAATTAAGAATTTGAACAAAAGTGAAATTTTTTTTATCTTTATGAAAATCTGAAAAATAAATAATGAATAACTTGCGCATTTCCACCTGGAAATAAAGAAGATGACAAGTAATATGCAAGACTAACTATTTATAAAGGCCTAACATAAGGGTAGATGAGTACTTATCTCCTGCAAAATCGGTGAGTAGGTTTACTCAGTATATCTCTAAGAAAACCAGATGAATTCAGCATCGTATCGTGTTCTACTTGCTTGCAGATGTTGACAAAAAAATACTGGCCTTATAGAAACTGTAAAATGCCCAAGCCGAGAAATATAAGTCTCCATAAAAATGTCAAAATCGGAATGGCATTCGGCTATTCTTTTAACACATTTAAACATCAGCGTGGCTGTTTAGCAAGGAGAAAAGGGTAAAAATGCTTTGTTGCTTAGCAGTTTACATCTAATTGTTGAAACTTTAGATAATTATAAAAAAAAAATACTAAATACACTTGTTTACTACAACGCAACTAAATTTGGTGTAGCTTTCTTATTTCACAGGAAGTCTGCATCTTATAGGAAGCCGGTGAATGCAAATTATAATCTTTTGTATTTTTCTACTGTCAATGCTTGGGTTTTATGAAATTTGTAACCGGAAAACTAGTTAGTGTACGTCTTTTTTGCATACTTTCATTATCTATTAGTATACGTCAATATATTCAAGACAATTTTCTATTTCTCGGCAAAAAAAATGTCATTTGGGCAAGAAGAAACACTAAAAACGATGAACAACATTAAATAAGCATGGAAGAGTTTGTTATCATAATTAAAAATATGAAAGTAAGACTAAATATAATTGTTCAAAATATAATGTACCCATGCATTTTTGGTAAATGTGCAAAATCTCTAGCCATGTTTTTCTAGCAATGCTTTTAATAAATTGGATTAGATAAATCAGTAAAATTAGTAATTTGCAATTTTTATATTTTTAAACATTATTCTTTGATTTTACATCTAAACTCAATTGAATGGGATAATCTATATTTTGTTAATGTACATGATGACCAAGTTCATTTATGTTTAAAATATATGTTTAATATCTCTTCAACATATTTTCATCATACTTAATGAAATGTAATTTTCAATTATAGCATTTAATGAAATGTAGGTAATTTCTGTTGCGTTTATGTGTAAAGCATAATGTAAATATTAAGAAATATTGATTATTCTAAGAAAATATAATCTTTTAACTAACCAAATTAAGTATTTGGGCATATTTATATATTATTTACCATCTCGGGTCAAATTGACCCGCTCCGCGGTTCGTGGTATACCGAAAGTGCCGCGGTTCTAGTGTTAAAAATGCAAACAGGTCATTCTGACGGGCTATCTTCTAGTTATAAATAACAATGTAAATAAATGTTGTGATTCTATCTTAAATAGGCTATCCATATTATATATTATCATACTGAATATGATAAGATATCAATACAGCCCCATTCTATATGTTTTCCTTCTTTGTTTTATATAGAACAAATTTTAAAATACATTGTATCTCATGCACAAATTAATAAACATTAATACTGCAAGATAATAAAATAATTAATTACATTTTAAAGTTTGAATATTTTGAAAGAACTGCATTAAAACTGTACTTGGTATAATTTGATAAATCTGTAATAATGGTTAAGTTATAATGTAATAGATCTATCAATAAAATTTATACTTCCATCTTGTTTTAATAAGAGAAAGCCATGCATTATGTAAGTAATTGTTAAAAAGACCACTTCAAAGAAATATCAAAGTAGGACAAATTCGCTGTACACTGAAAAAGAATTATGTAACGTTACTCCGCATAATTTGTGGTAGCCTTGCTGCCTCTAACTTTATGGAGTACTTCAACCGATATAAGAGTTGTAACATTACACCAACGTGTAATGTTACATCAGTGATATATGTTTAAATTACAACATTATATAAGTGAAAAAAAAATACTCCATAAAATTGAAGACAGCAGCAGCTTCAGTTTAATAGAATATTATTACATAAATGTTTTACAGTGTACTTGATTTTTTAAACGAGTAAAAAGTTTCAGTAAAATGTTTTGTAAGAACGTATAAACGTTATTTTTATTTAAAAAAGTACAGTATAACATGGTTCGTACGGGTACCGTTATTTTCCAGGTGATATATAGCATTTCTTTATAGAAATATAAATGTAGTTCAAAAGCGCAAAATTTTTTCTTATTTAATCACAGATTTTCTATAAGAATATAATGGTACCAAAGAATTTCCCGTCATGAAATTCTAGGACCCGTACGAACCCTGGTATAACCTCAAAAATCCGGCTGTTTCGGAATCGAACCTAAGCCGATTTTTTGAAAATTCTAGCTTTCTGAAGGAATATCAAAAATAATTTCGATATTCTTAATAGTGCTTTCATTCAAAATTTGAATTATAAATTGTTATTATACTCAAACCAAACCCAACTTCCACCTATTACTTTGATCAGGTTTATCGTGGATGAAAGTTGTAAAGATAAATTTGGAGAACCTTGCATAACTGTATTATACATAAAAAAATAATCATATTGAAAACATTTTCTTATCTTATATATAAGCTTTTAAAATGCTATTCAAGAGGTCTAATTTAATCCTTATTATAAATTAATAATTTGATTTTCTCTATTGGTTATTTGTTCATTTAATTTTTTACTTATTTTAATTTGAAAATATAAAAATGAAATTATAAAAAAAGAAGTATTAGTTTAAGCATATTTCTTGCATGCACAAAATTAAATTACGCATGACGGTATATAGTTTCAAAAAAAATTATGCTAAAATCATCACGAAGCATTTCTCTTTACTTAGTCAGTAATATTAACAACACGAATAAAAACACAACGTGAGAGTAATCCGCTACGTTAGATATAAATGTGAATATATCTCAGTGCTAAAAAAGTTATTTTAATATTCACAGAAGATAAAAAAGGAAAGTACAGGAAGCCAATTTACGTTGTTGACTTACATAAATGTACATATTTGCAATTCCGGATGTTCTTGCATCATATATCATTAGCAGAATGCAGAAGCTTACGAAAAATATTTACTTTTCGTGCCATAATTTTTGTCTGGATTGATTAGGAATAACTTCAGGATAAATATTAGGAATTTTTATTTCTATTTGGATGTAGAATGAGATTTAATAGATTAAGGCATGGAAATATTTTAGTTGTACATTAAAGTCCATCTTTTTGTGCATTTCATTTTTATGTTATCTTTTTTTAAGCGTTATAAATAAGGTACTTGTACCCTATATGGAGAGTGCTCTCAATATGGACACATATTTTTAAAAGTAATAATTTTAATCGAGAGTTGACTCAACATGTCCACGAAGAAAAGCAGTTGAAAAGATAATTAACGCTGGAAAGTGCAAAAAAGCTCGCTGTTACCCATTTACAAGGAAACTTGTTGTTTCGAGGTGCGCTGATTTCAATTACTTCTGAGTTTAAATTCTTATTAATTATGGTAAAATTACATTCAATATTGAAAAGTTGAGTAGTTTAGAAAGCTAATAAAACATATTTTCGATTACTATTGCATATGTTGCTTTAAAATATTTTACTTATTTATTTGTTACAAGATTTAGTAAAACTACGTCCGATTCCCAATATGGACACCTTATGTCCCCATCGACTCCGACTATAAGAAGGAAGAAGAAACAACGTCGCCATGCAATAAATTAAAAAGGCATCAAAGTGATAAAATCGTTGTTCAACAAAATGCCATCTGAACAATTCTCCAAGGAAAAAAATCCTCCAAAAATCCCTTGCAAAAAAATAAATGAAGCCTCCCATCAGTAGTGTATCTGTTGGCGAAATCGCAGGTACAAATGGTATGTCTTCCTCAACAGAGGAGAGCTGGTACTGCTTCTCATACAGTATTGATGTTACAAGAATGCGTCGGATATGTACATGTGGACTGTGTGGGACTTACCGCCCACGATGAAGAAGTTTTTATTTGTCCATCCTGTGAGGACTGAGTAATAACAGATGTAAATTCTGCAGGCAGATGCAATAAAGCTAAGCAAAACCAACACTATTATTTCATAATATTTAGTAGTAACTGAGGTTCTTTGCATGGGTCTTCGAAGGTACACAACCGATAATGTTCCTTCCCTTCTAAAGTGCATGTTCTGAAGATATTTTCTGTGCCCCTTCCTCCCCCCAAATAATTTTAAGCTATATTTTTTTATTCCTCTTTTATAAAATTCCTTCGAAGAGTGGCTTTTCCATACACCCTGTATAGTAAGTCAACAGGGAGACACTTGCCCCTAATATGAACACGCATGTCCATAATAGGGACAGGTAGTTCCTTATATGGACACTTGTAAACATTTTTTGTTTTTATCATTTTAATGAAACCATAATACTTACAAGGTCGCTAATTTTAATAATGATAGTCAATAGTCCAGGGATAGTGGTCACATATTTTTGGAGTCACATACCATGACGTGTACATGGGGGTGAAAAAATACATTTTTCTTAGAGTGTCCATATTGGGTACAGGTACCTTAGAATTTTTCTCATAGGGTCATAAATAGCATAAAAAATATTTCATTTTATTTGCCGTAACACTAAACAAGAGATTTTTGAAACAAAGTAAACATATTTTAAAAATAAATTTGTGCTAAAAATATTTTTGATTCGTCAAATGATAAAGCACATTGTACACTGCTTACGTAAAATAAAAGAATTCCACTTGCGCAAGAGAAGAGAAGTAATAAAGAAAAAATCATGTTGCACAAGGATAGAAAAGCAACGATTAGAAATGCACAAATAATGTATAAAAACGTAGAAAACAGCCATTTTGAATCTACTTGTTATGTTTGAGCTGACGCTTTGGTCAGGGCATCAAAGGAAATATAATGTTATGTCTACTTGAAAGTGGAGAAAGCACTTTTTATTTGCCTCTACCCACAATTAGGCCAAAGTGATCGTGATAATGACAGCACATCGCGGAGAATGGTGGCCTGCAAACGACCCACGTGACCATCCTTACTTCACTTAAAAAACAATAAAAATATCTTTATCCATGATGACATAAAATGTCAAACATAAAGTTAAAAAATATAAAATTGAAAAGGTAAAAAAAGTTACCTGTCAAGTCCTTGGCTGTTGATGACAAATAAATCCAGACAATAGGAACAAGAAATTATTATGCACACAAAATTTGAAGAAAACTATTTTTATTTCATGAAGAACTTGTTTTACTTTTTTCATGAATAAATATTTCTTCACATATTTATATTATTTTGACTTGTACATATTAATCTCTCTTTTCATAAAAAAAACATATCATAATATATGCTAATCACAACAATTGCTATCTCTAAGCAATAAAAATTCTTTGTCAATAATATATTTTAGATATCTCAACAGGATGTAAATTATAAATTTTCTCATGACATAAAAGGAGAATATAATATTATTTCTTCTTGAAAAAGAGCAACTTTCATAATATGAACTTTCAAAAAAACAAAATATATTATATTTCATATTGCATAGATACAAACCAATATTTTCTTCATAACGCCCCGTGAGTAATCAAAAATTATATATATAAAATGGGCCAGATAACGACATGAAGGAACTTTATGTAAATAAATATTTGCATCTCACGAAAAGAAAAGATTTTCACCTCTGCTTGCTTGTCAGAGGACTGGCATCACATAAAACAATTATTGAAGAAAATTCGAGCACCAATAATAGCTGCAGAAAAATTATTTTTTAACGATGAGGTGATGAAAGATGAAATAGGTATTAAGTGGACTCATGATGACATACTACATCACTTATGATGCTTCCACAAGAACACCAACCAGAAGATCTATGGAGTGCGCTTATTTACGTTGAATAATTCCAAAAGAGAAGGCACATAAAACGAATACATTCAGGAATGCATTAAACCACTTCATTGCTCCTCGCAGCACGGAGGCGATTTGCTCCTCGCAGCCTTAAAAAATCAGCCTATTCTAAAACCATGCGGGGATCACAGCAGCATAGAACGGAGCCCGTATGAAACGGCTTCAAAGGGGCGCGCACATGGCCCGAACTTCCACCCAAAACCTGCAGTCATCGGACCGCATCCATCACAGCTGGTGTTTCGTAGCGCAACTGACGCAGGTGGCCGCGAGGCCAGGGGAAAAAGAGAAAGGGTTATTGTAAATGCAAAATACGCCAATTTGGCAGAGAGCAAAAGAGGGGGGGAGGAAAAAATAAGCCAAATTACAATATACAGTATGAAAAGATATGTAACTAATAAGAATAAAATTGATAACCATCTTAAGAGGGGAGGCCAAAGCCGGTGGCCATGTACTTAACGGCTTGAAATACGTCACCTGTGAAATTTAATTTGATAGGTTAGGGGTGTGTCCGAATAAACGGAAGTTCCACCCAAAAGAACTAGCGAGAATGTTCTCGAACAAATTTAAAACCGGAAGGAATGATTTCAAACAGAATTTTACCGGCTTGGAACATTCGA
This sequence comes from Maratus speculifer, assembly GCA_964019185.1. Lineage (NCBI taxonomy): Eukaryota > Metazoa > Arthropoda > Arachnida > Araneae > Salticidae > Maratus > Maratus speculifer. The sequence continues at coordinate 12,810 of CAXHSM010000570.1, read as the reverse complement.
AAGCTAAGTAAGAAAGAAAACATTACAGGCGACGAAATGAAAATAAGCGAAATCGAAATAAAATTTAAATTGAGAACATTAACAAAAAAGAGGTAATAGGAAATAAAATGACTAATAAAAATGAATTAAATTAAATATATGGGGGGTTATGGAGTAACCACCACATATTACCCAGGGTCCCCCAAAAGAAAATATTGGTGAGATGACAAAAATGACAATTTTTCATCGAGACAATATTTTCTAACACATGTACAAATATACTAAATAATTACACAAAATAAATATCAGAAATAGTTATAAAAATATACATAATTGTTGTACATGATATTTAAATAATAAAAAAATAATTACTGTTATGATAGTAATCCTTATGAAAATATACCAACTGTAGTAAATGTTAACATGAAAGGTATATAAAGTTTCTTCCAGAAGTATCTATCATATATATCAAAAAAAAATTTAAAGTCTATGTCTATGTGCAACAGTTCTTAACTTTAACGAGTCTCTTGTTAGGCTGTGCACAATGCACTATAACAGTAGAATGCTTTAGCATATGTCACAATATTTGATTACACAATAATATGTATATTTATATTCTCAGTTGTGAACAAAAATGAAATATACTATAACTGTATATGAATCATGTTATAACTATATATAACATATATGGTTTCAAATAACACATAATAAATTAAATGAATTTGTAAGTTGAAAATTGAACAACCATAAAAATATATATATAAATAGTGCAGAGAGATTAGTTATGCTCTGATAAAAAAATTACCTATATCACCACATAGCCTTTTACGCTTTCAATAAATCTTAAATGAATAACTTTAGTATTATTCAATAACACATTTTTGCAGAAAATAAAATTAATAAGTTGCAAAAAAAATGTCAACAAAAGCATGATATTATTTTCCAATAAAAATATCTTCAAAGTGAATATAATAATTTTCAAAGAGAGAATTTTTACACTCTCATAAAGGAATATTCTTAAACATTTTCAATATAAATTGACAATAATTGCATAAATACCTTTAATACTATACTTCATTCAAAATAAACATAAAACATAAGATGTTTAATATTTTGAAAAAAAGAAGAAACTTATATGAATATGTCAACTTATATATGACTTGATAATGTCAACTTACAAAGAAAAATCAATTGTGTCAAAATTTCTATATAGAAGATATCTAGAACATATTTACTTGTAAATTTTCAAACATTTTAAAAAAAAATTAAGTAAGTGATCACTTTTGCATTTGTCATAAATCAAGAATTTGCTTTATATAAATATATATAATGACTCATTAAACATCTTTGGATCCAAAGTATAAACACTCAAAAGTATACAAAAAAAAAATATTATATACTACTTATGGTGAGTCATTCACTTTCTATATTTCACCAAGAAGAGAAGAAATATTAGTATATATAAGTTTATCATGCACTTTCTTTTCTCTTTTTCTTTTTTTAAAAGAGGTTAAATGTTAAAACATGCATGCATTGTAAAGAGAAGACACAATAGGGAAAATAATTTGATGAGTACTCATTTTTATGTTTACCTTATATCAATTACAATTTCACCTTTCTTATTATAATGCACATTTGTCAAAAATAACTTTAAATAATGATATAGTATTATAACAAGAATATAAAAAGACAAATTCTTTCTCAACTTTTAGCACCAACTATTGTAAGTGAAGACTTTATAAGATTTAACAGTAGCAGAGTATGGCATACATGAGATTATATGTATATATTGTAATAAATATGACTTATAGATAAATACAGTAAATAATAAAACTATTAAAATTCATACATACATCCCGAGGATGACCGTTGAGTTGTACCAGGGAGAAGAAGACTTAAATAAAATGAAAAAAAATAATAACAGCTGCCTGCAGCCTGGAGAAAAGAAAAAAAAATTACATAGCGATTCTTCTTGCTGGACAATCAGTGCGGCTAGCTTCGACTGAATATATTACAAAGCAAAAGTCATCCTGTAAAAGGAAAAAGAGAGTTAGTCTATTTTTTATGTAGTTTATGATTGCGAGGACGAAGATCATAACTTCTATATTGAGTGGATTTGTTTTTAGCACCAGTATGAGTGCTATCAGGAGGAGCTTGTGACAGTACCGATTTACTGGAACCTGAAGATGTTTGCTGGCATTTAGAAGAAGAAAGAATTTGAGGAGAAGTATTACAAGCTGCATCATGATTTGAAACTTGAATAGAAGAGTGTTGTCTCACAGGAGTGGAGGATGCATTATCAACAGCTGGTTGATCATGTGATGCACCTTTTGAAGAAACTGAAGGATGTTGCAGTGCTTCATTTCTCTTTTGAAGCTTCAAGATTCGATTAGTGTGAATCAACATTGGTGAAGCATGACTATTATTGGGATCTTGAATTTGAATGAGCACAGGAGAAATTATTTTCTTGACCACGTATGGGCCTTGTATCTTTTTGTTAAACACAGTAGGAAATTTTGCATAAACAATGTCATTAACATTGATGTTGGAAAACTTTAATTTTTCTCTGGATTTTTGGTACACCTTTTGTCTGGATGATTCGTTATTCTTGTAAGCCTGATAGTATATTTTTTCAATAACATCCATCAATTTATGAATTTCATATGCAGTGTTGAGAATTTTCCATGAAACTTGAGATTTATAATTGGAATAAATATCATTTATTTCTCTGCCAAAATGAAGAAGATTTGGGGAGAACTTTGTAGCTGGATGAGGTGTAGCGTTATATATGGATTGATGAATCTTTAGAGCAGTGGGTACATCACATCCTTGTGAAGCCATTGTGTTCACAGACGATTTTATTTGAGAATTAACACGTTCGCTTAAACCGTTAGCTTGGGGATGGGCTACAGAACTATGTTCCAACTTAATGCCAAGCTTTTTGTTAAAATATGCAAACATATCACTCGTAAATTGAGAACCATGATCAGTAAGAGTTAATTCAGGTTTTCCATGAGTGGAAATATAATGCAATAAAGCCTTTGTAACTGACTCAGCACTGATATTATTCAAGGCATATAATTCTAAATGACGAGAAAAATGGTCTATCATTGTTAACACATATTGACGATTTCTCAATGGGCCGAGTAAATCCATAGAGACCTTTTGATTGGGAGCAGTTGGGAGTGGTGCAGGTAGGTATGGAGCAGTGTTTTTTTTATGATTCTTATTTACTAAACAAATTTCACAAGAGTTGACATAATTAATGGTATCAGAAACAAGGGTTTTCCAGGTAAATCTTTTCTTTAAATTAACAATGGTTTTATGAATTCCAGTATGAGTAATATGAGCAATTCTTAAGGCCTTTGCTCGAAGTGATAGAGGTAAAACAGCTTTGTGTAGCTCGATATCTTCTGAAGAGAAATGACCATTATAGCAAAGTAACTCATTACTTGGATTAATATAGTAGCCATTTAAACTTTTAGATTTTTTGTTATTTTTAAGATCTTCATAAATTTGTTTGATTTTTGGGTCCTTTTGTTGTTCAGAGAAGATGGTGTGATCAAGAATTTCTAATAAAGGATCTTGGTTATTATCCTTAGTTAGAAGTGAAGAGTCACTTTGAAGATGACATGTATGGTGGATTTTGTCGACTAAACCACATGGAAAGTGAGGAATGTCATTATGTAAATCGTTTTGATTATCAACAACAGGTAGAGGTTCTTGTGAAGAAATAAGATCTGGATTATTATTGAGATCTTCAGTAGGAATGTGAGGAGTTCTACTCAGAAAATCTGCCAAGACATTTTCTTTGCCTGGAACATGTTGGAATGTGTACGAGTATTCTGACAGTTCTAACATCCAACGAGTAGTAATATCAGCAGGTGATGTAGCTTTTTTATAATTATTAAGTGGTTTGGCATCAGATAGTAGAATAAAGGGTCGACCAAAAATATAGTATTTAAAAGCAGTTATGCCTTTGTAAATGGCATAAAGTTCCAATTTGATGGCAGGGTAGTGTCTTTCTGATTGAGATAGAGTTTTAGAATAATAGGAGATAGGTTTTAGTTCACCATCAAATTTCTGCATAAGAACAGCTGATATTGCTGTTTTTGAGGCATCTGTATTAACATAAAATGTTTCATTCCAGATAGGAAGATTGAGCATAGGTTTATGAAAGAAAATGTCCTGTAATTCTTTAAATGCATTTTCTTGTTCAGATTTCCAAGAAAACTTATTTTTAGGTTTGGTGACTTCAATGAGAGGAGTAATCAAATTAGAAAAATTAGGTATAATTGATCTATAAAATGAACACAAGCCGATAAAACTCTTTGTTTGCCTCTTGGTTTTAGGCTTTGGAAAGGAAGTAATTTTTAAAATGTTACTTGTAATAGGAAGAATTTTATGATCTGTAAGTTGGAAGCCCAAAAAGTTAATACTAGTTTGCATAAAGGTACACTTTTCAGGAGACAAAGTAATGTTATTAGCAATAAGGGTGTCTAATAACTTTGTGAGTTTCATGGTCATTTCTTCAAATGAATTAGCACCCACTACAATATCGTCTTGATATGCATAACAGGAATCAATTTGAGATAATTGAATAACAGAGTCGATTAATTGTTGGAAAGTGCTGGCGGCCGTCTTCAAGCCAAATACTAAACGTAAATATGTAAAAATTCCCCATGGAGTAGTAAAACTAAGTTTATCTTGCATATCTTTAGGTACAGCAATCTGCCAATATGCAGAGGGTAAATCAAGAGTGGTATAATATTTAAATTTTGACAACTGCACCAATAAATTTTGAATTCTAGGAAGAGGATATGAAGATGGAATTATTATGGAATTTAACAATCTTAAATCAAGAGCCAAACGATACTTTTGAGGCTTAGACATATCAGTTCTCTTTTTTTTAACAAGACGCATGGGACACGCCCAAGATGAATTTGACCTCTCAATAATACCAGCGTTCAACATTTGATTAATTTGGTCAAGAGCTTCTTGCTCGAGTGCTTGAGGTACAGGAAAAGGTAATGTTTTTACTGGATGAGAATTTAACATGGTAAACTGAGGATTGACCAGGTCAGTATGACCTAAAGTGTCAAGAGATTTCGAAAAGGCAAGCGCTTTACTACATAATAATTTTGTTAAAGCTTCCCTTTCATGAGGAGGTAAATGTTTAAGATCAAAGTCATTTGGAGATAATTCTTGAATACGTTTTCTCTTAATCTCTTCAGATGGCAAAATTAAAGTACAATATTCGTTTTCAAATTCTAAATCAAAAGAGTATTCTTCAATATCTTTTTCATCTACATTGATACATTCACCAATAATTGAATTTTTATTTAAATGAATATCGAGCTTTGAAATATTCTGACATACAACCAAAAATAAATCATTTTGAATGGAAGATTTTGAGTGCAATGATTCATGTAATATAAGGCCTTTATTTTTTAAATTGGGTTTAAAAAGAAAATATTCAGATGGAGTATTCAGATACTTCACATGTAAATAAACAAACGAATTAGGAGGTATTAATTCTCTATTGAGTAATTGTACCATATTGGAACTCACCAAAATTTTATTACCCATACTTAAATGAGGTTGCTTTTCACCAATATAACTACTATCACTAGTATTTTTAGATGAGGAATTCTTGTTAAGTATATTATTATCATTAGTAGACACATAATTCACCACATTAGCATAATCAGTTGGAAAATAATTAGAAAAATAAGTAAAATGACCATCAATATAAGGATTATGAAAATTCATAGCAGAATGAGCCATATTATTTGTAAACAAACCATTATTTTGAACATTATAACAATAAGGATAGGTTGTATAATTATTGAACAACTGTAAACTTGAATTATCATAATTTGCACAAGTATTATCAATGTAAGTATCACTCGTTAGATTATTTGATATAGACCTTTCATAATAAGGCATTCTGTGTGCATCAAGAGAATATGGTACATTTGAATTAACATAATTATATTCAGCATTCATAAAATAGCAAGTAGGAGATTCATTATAACTTTGAAAAGGAATATGCTTGTCTTTAAGTAATATAGACTTAAAGCTTGGTGAAATAGTAATAGAATGTTTGTTAATAAACTCAAAGCCAAGTATGGCTTGAAAGTGAACATTTTGAATTTTTGTAAGGTAAAATACATGATGAAAAAAATATTTATCAATCTTAAAAGCTATCTCTATGCATCCTTTGAAGAAGACCTTAGAATTTATGGTGGAAACTGATACATTTCTGGATAAAAATTTGTAATGAAGCCTGGATTTAATGCTATTAAAGCATTCTTCATCCAAGAGAGATAAACTTGATCCAGTATCTATTAATGTGGCGATTTCATTATGTTGAACATTTATTAGGATGCATGGAAGAACATATGAGTTGTTAAAAGAACTGCATATGACATGATTTTCTTGTATGTCATCGTTGATTTGAAAATTTTGTTTGGAAGGCAAAGAATTATATGAACAAGAAGATTTGTTAAATTTAGATGTCATAGGAGAAGTTTGGACAGCTGTGGATGACACTAAAGTGACTGACGAGCGTTTGTCTAATTGTTGATGTTTGTTGTTGTTGTCAAAGTGTACTGACCCTGAATGAGAATTACGGGAGAGAAGGCGGTCAGTAGAACCAGTCTCCCTTATTTGTTTAAATGGTAAACATTATTTTTGTTTTCAGAAGAAGAGGTGTGGCTTTTCTTTCTGTACGGGTGAGACGAAACCTGAGTTGAAGAGTTTTGATTAGAATTACCAATAATGTTTTTGAATTTGTAGCATGAGTCCATACGATGATTAAATTTCCCACAGAACGCACACTGCACAACATCTCGTCTGTGATAAAAGGATGTAGAATTTTTTTTGTGAGAATATTTGTCAAAGGTTGGTTGATAAGGACGTTTCCGGTGAAAGTTTTGATGACGAAAATTATTGTTACGTTTATTTGTAGCCTCTTGTCTCGGTGGAGAAGGCGAAAATGTCCTAGGTCTTCTTTGAAAATTACGAGAAGTATGAGAACTGTCCTTTTGAGTTTGTAAAGGAGAGTAGTTGGTTTGAGAATTGTGATAAATTTTATCCTTCGTATGCTTTATAGGAGTTTTATGAAGAGTATTACTAGAATTATCGTGGACATTTTCAGAATCGATACAATAGGCTTGATTAAAATTTTCATAAGATTTTTTAGGGGGAGAGTCATAAATATTTTGAAGAAAAGTTGCTCGTTCAAGAGCTAATTCGAAGGACGTAATATTTTCTTCTAAGATTTTACGTTTGATTTGTTTAGGTAAAGCCTCAAGAAAATGAGTAAACCTTAATGCATTAAGAGCAGAAAGATCCAATTTTGGATAAGCAAGTCGAAGTTGTTTATCCAACCGAAAAGCAAAATTTTTAACTGATTCATTTGAATCTAAGGTCAAGTTCTGTAAAGATTTTAGAGAAACAGATTTTTTTGTGGGTAAGAAATAGTCTATAAATGCCTTTCGAATTTCACTAAAATTAGAGTTCTTGAGCTGTGACTGAGTTTCCAGAAAGAAGAGTAAGGCGGTGCCCTCAAGTTTTGATTTAAAGAGAACAAAAAGTTCCTTGTCTGTAAAGTTATTTAGTTCCTGTAAGTCAGATAATTGATCGAAGAAAAATTCTACAGTCTGAGGGTTACCGTCGAAAGGTTGGATTGCAATATTTAGTTTGGCTTTTGGAGGCATGATGAAAAATTTAATCTAAGAGCTCAATATATGACATGATAAATTTGGTTATTGACTGGTCTTGTGATGACTAATATATATATAAATTGACCCGTTACTTAAAATATTGATGACTTTCATTTACTTCATACATCATTTTTATATGTAAAAAAAAAGAAGAAAACGTATACTAACATATTAGTATCATATGAAGAATATAAGACCCAAATATTTTATGTAAATATTTATATATAATATGGCTCAAAACATAAATTATTATATGTATGACAAGAAGAATAATTTATCTTAGCATGAACAATAATTTTTACCAGTACCTCCGTTAAATAATGCATATATATATTAGTTGCAAAATATAGCAAGACAAGAAAAAATATATATGGAAAAATTATGTTATATATATATCATGCACTGCTCCAGAAAAATATTATTTCAGTATAGAATCAATATGTTGCACTGAATTACTGCACCACTCTCAATAATAATATAATTAATAATATTAATGTATGAAGAAAATAATTTGAAAAATAATGAAGAATTAACTGACGATAATGACGACAATATGTATAAATATAACAAAAATATGATGGTGGCAAAGGAAAAATGGATGGTCATGGAATGTTGGATACGCTTTGGTGACGGCACCACAGGAAATTAAGATGCCGTGTACAAAAAAATAATTGTAATTGTTCAAGCGTTGGTCACTGCACCAAAGAAATAAGATGTTATGTTTGAGCTGACGCTTTGGTCAGGGCATCAAAGGAAATATAATGTTATGTCTACTTGAAAGTGGAGAAAGCACTTTTTATTTGCCTCTACCCACAATTAGGCCAAAGTGATCGTGATAATGACAGCACATCGCGGAGAATGGTGGCCTGCAAACGACCCACGTGACCATCCTTACTTCACTTAAAAAACAATAAAAATATCTTTATCCATGATGACATAAAATGTCAAACATAAAGTTAAAAAATATAAAATTGAAAAGGTAAAAAAAGTTACCTGTCAAGTCCTTGGCTGTTGATGACAAATAAATCCAGACAATAGGAACAAGAAATTATTATGCACACAAAATTTGAAGAAAACTATTTTTATTTCATGAAGAACTTGTTTTACTTTTTTCATGAATAAATATTTCTTCACATATTTATATTATTTTGACTCGTACATATTAATCTCTCTTTTCATAAAAAAAAACATATCATAATATATGCTAATCACAACAATTGCTATCTCTAAGCAATAAAAATTCTTTGTCAATAATATATTTTAGATATCTCAACAGGATGTAAATTATAAATTTTCTCATGACATAAAAGGAGAATATAATATTATTTCTTCTTGAAAAAGAGCAACTTTCATAATATGAACTTTCAAAAAAACAAAATATATTATATTTCATATTGCATAGATACAAACCAATATTTTCTTCATAACGCCCCGTGAGTAATCAAAAATTATATATATAAAATGGGCCAGATAACGACATGAAGGAACTTTATGTAAATAAATATTTGCATCTCACGAAAAGAAAAGATTTTCACCTCTGCTTGCTTGTCAGAGGACTGGCATCACATAAAACAATTATTGAAGAAAATTCGAGCACCAATAATAGCTGCAGAAAAATTATTTTTTAACGATGAGGTGATGAAAGATGAAATAGGTATTAAGTGGACTCATGATGACATACTACATCACTTATGATGCTTCCACAAGAACACCAACCAGAAGATCTATGGAGTGCGCTTATTTACGTTGAATAATTCCAAAAGAGAAGGCACATAAAACGAATACATTCAGGAATGCATTAAACCACTTCATTGCTCCTCGCAGCACGGAGGGGATTTGCTCCTCGCAGCCTTAAAAAATCAGCCTATTCTAAAACCATGCGGGGATCACAGCAGCATAGAACGGAGCCCGTATAAAACGGCTTCAAAGGGGCGCGCACATGGCCCGAACTTCCACCCAAAACCTGCAGTCATCGGACCGCATCCATCACAGCTGGTGTTTCGTAGCGCAACTGACGCAGGTGGCCGCGAGGCCAGGGGAAAAAGAGAAAGGGTTATTGTAAATGCAAAATACGCCAATTTGGCAGAGAGCAAAAGAGGGGGGGAGGAAAAAATAAGCCAAATTACAATATACAGTATGAAAAGATATGTAACTAATAAGAATAAAATTGATAACCATCTTAAGAGGGGAGGCCAAAGCCGGTGGCCATGTACTTAACGGCTTGAAATACGTCACCTGTGAAATTTAATTTGATAGGTTAGGGGTGTGTCCGAATAAACGGAAGTTCCACCCAAAAGAACTAGCGAGAATGTTCTCGAACAAATTTAAAACCGGAAGGAATGATTTCAAACAGAATTTTACCGGCTTGGAACATTCGAAAGCTAAGTAAGAAAGAAAACATTACAGGCGACGAAATGAAAATAAGCGAAATCGAAATAAAATTTAAATTGAGAACATTAACAAAAAAGAGGTAATAGGAAATAAAATGACTAATAAAAATGAATTAAATTAAATATATGGGGGGGTTATGGAGTAACCACCACACTACTATCGAGATTCTTCATCAGTGTAAGACTCAGTATGCTAGAAAAAGTAAAGCTGAGAAAAGTGACAGAGAATCGCAAGCTTATATACACATTATGGGAACAAAGACTCTAAAAAAACATCTAATGAAAAAGAAAGCTCTACATCTCCACACAGTTTTTCATTCTGCCTTCTTCTCATTGGTAGCTTTTTTTGGCGCGTTCGCCCCTGTAACGTGTATATATATTTTCTCCTTCTCTTTCCTCAGCTTTGCTTTTTCTAGTACACGGAGTCTTGCACTGATGAAGAATCTCAACAGTAGATTTGAAACGGCTGTTTTCTACCTTCGCATGCATTGTTTGCGCATTTCTAATCACTGCTTTTCTATTCTTATACTTTTTTTACACAAAGGCTTTATTTGCTATTTTAATTTATTTTACACATTATTCTACTAATAGATCTGAGTAAGGTACTTATTGCTATGAGCAAAGCATTATGTGTAGTTATCAGGAAATCGCTATATTATGCTATATTTCTATTTGCCCTTGAAAAAGTGGAGAACTTTTGAGTGGGGATAAAATAACACAAACCTCTAAACCTCCTCTGTATCAAAATACATAATATGATCTTCAAAAAGCTTATATTTTTACTTAAGAGGAAACGAGAAAAGTAAAATACATCTTACGAGATTAAAATATATATATTCTTTAAGATATTTTAGTATTTTTAGCCTCTAATTCCCAGAGCCATCGTCAGAGAAATTTCTTTTATAATTAAATATAACAATATCTTATGCTGCTAAAAATTCATATGTAAAATAAAACATATATATTCTACAGCTCTATTTGTAAAAAGGGTTAAAAAACAATTAATAAAGCAAATTTTGAACTGTTCGAATTCATTTAAATAATTTTAATTTCACATATTTACTATATTCTGCCATTCATAATACAGTTAATAATAAAAAGAATATTGCCCAGTTAAACTGATGGCATTGAGCTCACAGGCTACGCATACTAATTGTACATTACAGCCTTGTATTTTCATGGATTAATTCCATTCGATAAAAAAAAAATAAGAAGGGGAAATAGCTCTCCCCTTTCTCCTTTTTTATACTTAATCATTGATTTTCCTAAATTATCAAGTACATGCTTTATCATATTAAAAAATCTATATCCAAAATTCAGAGCAAATCGGATAATTCTTAATAAAAACCCATTTAGCATTTATATAATTTAAGAGGAGTTATTCCCCTTTTTTATACTTAACCATTAAACTTCCAAAACTATTCAGAGATTTGAACGAAATCTGACAATTCTGACTGAAAAATCCATTTATGCAAGTTAAGGGGAGGGGCATTAGAACCCCCGTTCCCCCTGTTTATACTTATTCAATGAACACCTAATAACAGCCACGATATCGCCTCATCAGAATGATCCTATATCTAAATTTTGGACAAAAACTGTTAATTCTGCATGAAAATCCCGTTTATATCAATTAAGGGGGGGGGGCATGAGCCCCCCGTTCCCCCTGTTTATACTTATTCAATGAACACCTAATAACAGCCACGATATCGTCTCATCAGAATGATCCTATATCTAAATTTTGGACAAAAAACTGTTAATTCTGCATGAAAATCCCGTTTATATCAATTAAGGGGGGGACATGAGCCCCCCGTTCCCCTGTTTATACTTATTCAATGAACACCTAATAACAGCCACGGTATCGCCTCATCCGAATGATCCTATATCTAAATTTTGAACGAAAACTGTTAATTCTGCATGAAAATCCCGTTTATATCAATTAAAGGGGGGGATGAGCCCCCCCGTTCCCTCTGTTTATACTTATTCAATGAACACATAATAACAGTCACGGAATCGCCTCATCAGAATGATCCTATATCTAAATTTTGGACAAAAACTGTTAATTCTGCATGAAAAACCCGTTCATATCAATTAAGGGAAGGGGCATGAGCCCCCTATTTATACTTATTCAATGAACACCTAATAACAGCCACGGTATCGCCTCATCCGAATGATCCTATATCTAAATTTTAAACGAAAACTGTTAATTCTGCATGAAAATCCCGTTTATATCAATTAAGGGGGGGGCATGAGCCCCCCGTTCCCCCTGTTTATACTTATTCAATGAACACATAATAACAGTCACGGAATCGCCTCATCAGAATGATCCTATATCTAAATTTTGGACAAAAACTGTTAATTCTGCATGAAAAACCCATTTATATCCATTAAGGGGAGGGGCATGAGCCCCCCCTTTCCCCCTCTTATACATATCGAATGAACTCCAAAAACTAATCAGGGAAGCGCCTTGTCAGGATATACCTGCATACAAAATTTTAAGAGGATCGGATATTTTTATCATGAGTTATCGCGTTACGCACATACGAACAAACATACAGAATGGACGGGCACATAAGCTCTCAGGCTATGATAGCCTGTGAGCTAAAAAGTACATCTGCATTTCTCATTTGTCCGAAATAAACACGTGCATCTAATTTATCTACGTTTCAGAATCCGATTTCGATATTGATGGCTCTGAGAATTCACTATCTTAA
>CAXHSM010000569.1:0-25000 GCA_964019185.1 Maratus speculifer | reverse complement strand
CAGGCCTGAGATATCTTAACTATCCATAGTGTGAACAGGGTATGAGAGAGTTCCAGGCCTGAGATATCTTAACTATCCATAATGTGAACAGTGTATTAAGGCGCAACTCTAGTCACTGAAAAAGACCCGGATGATAACGTAAAGTCTATGTGGCTCTTCTTTTAAAATATCTCGCTCAAATTCTAATATTTTTAGATGATTATTTTGCACAAGATATCTGAGGACGATCCACAACCGGGCTAGTTTTTACTTTTTCGATTTTGCTTGTATACTTTTTTATATTATGATAGTTTTAATTTCAGAACCGGTTTTGAAAATTAAAGTAATTAAAAAAAAAATATGAGAAAAAAAATCGAAAAAGTAAAAGCTAGTCGGGTTGTAGATCGTCCTCAGCTATCCTATGCAAAAAAAAAAAGTTGAATGTAGATTTTGCCATTGCAGAATTCAGTTTCGCCTCCGATTAGGAAAAAAAATCGATAGAGGTTTTACGCTTTTTTATAGACTCTGAGAAAAAGGAAATGCATTTTAACAATAAAACGAGTGGAATCCCGTCGAATTCGACGAATGAAATGTTTAAAAGACCCGATAAATTTGGTTTTTACAAAAGCAAAAGTAATTACATTATTGAATCAATATATAATAAATATATTTCCAAACTTAATGTCAAGTTTGCCAGATACAATTTTGCATGCAAATATTCGCACATCTTCAGTTAAAATTGTAATCTGAGTGCCGTCGAAATCCAGAAATTTTATTTTATATGCACTCACAAAAACATAATTTTATATCCTTCTATAGTAAAAAAAAACTAGCCTTAAAAGGAATGACTCCTGGAATGATGCTGATGTGGAAGATTTCCGGAACTAACGAATCCGGGTTGTCCACTCCTTCCATGAGTCGAATAGACTAATCAGGAAAGGGCTCCGTCTATGCATCGCCGTATGGGTTACCATAAAGAGAGGAAAGGTTACCATCGCCAACAATCGCCAAGTTTGTCGCCAACTTGGCGATATATCGCCAAATTTGGCGACCAAAATTAGTTGTCAAAAGTGACGCCAACTTGGCGATAACTGTAATATTTCGCCAAATTTTTAATTTCTTTACAACACCAGTCGTTTGATACATCATTTGAGAGGTTTGAAACTGCTTATTCATATAATGGATGTCTTGTGTGTTATCCCCATTCTGCTCCCCAGGGGGGACACATTTTTAATTTCTTTACAACACCAGTCGTGTTACACAAGATTTGAAAGGTCTGCAACTGCTTATTCATATTATGGATGTCTTGTGTGTCACCCCCACACTCTGCTCTCCCCAGGGGGGTCACATTTTTAATTTCTTTACAACACCAGTTGTGTGACACATCATTTGAAAGGTCTGCAACTGCTTATTCATATTATGGATGTGTTGTGTGTAACCCCTCCTCTGCCCTCAGAGGGGACGCATTTTGTAATTTCTTTACAACACCAATTGTGTGACACATCCTTTGAAAGGTCTGCAACTGTTTATTCATTTTATGGATGTCTTGTGTGTCACCCCCACTCTGCCCCCCAGGGGGGCACATTTTTAATTTCTTTACAACCCAGTCGTGTGACACATCATTTGAAATGTCTGCAACTGCTTATTCATACCATGGGGTATTGGCGAGCGCAGCAAGCAGGGATAGCCAATAATTTGGAATCGCGAAGCGATTACGCCGGGGGTTGGCGAGCATAGCGAGCAGGGGGGCGGGCCCCCCTAGTATAAAAAAAAAACTAATTTTATTGTGACATTATTTTCACTAACTGAAGTCACCTGAAAGTAAAATCTCAATCTCAGTGTCTATAATGAAAAGAAATATTGAAATGTAATATCGTTATGAGTAAAAATGCGATGTTTTAAATAGTGACGTCATATTCTCTTCAAATGATTTTTAAAAGTTACTGTTATTAGTAATATGAAAAAGGGCATCCGTAATAATATTGTAATTCCCATTTATCTGGTTGCTGAATGACATCATTTTCCTCATTTGAAATTTTTCTTATTTTGTTTTAGACATTAATTTTTATCATAAATTATTTTCTGTTATTTTATTTACATTATTAATATTATTTATCAGTAAAAATATTTTTTTTTTTACCTCGATTAGTGCATAATTATACGCAATCATTTTGGAAAATAAACTTTTATTATCAAGAGAAAAGCTAAACTGAGTTGCCGCCATTTTGAAGAAATATCGTAAAAAGCATTTAAAATTTAAAATAAAATATAAAAATGGAAATAAATTAATAAATAGCTAAAATGAGCACAACTACAAATAAATAGCTTTCATTTAAAAAAATAATTATCAAAATCGGTTGAGTAGAAAAATCAGGGCTGATGACACGACACTTTTTAGCTTAAAATAGCAAATAAAGCCTTTGAGCACAAATGTTTAAATATAGAAAACCAACGATTATAAATGCACAAATAAAGTATGAGAAGGTAGCAAATATCTATTTCGAATCTACTATCGAGATTCTTCATCAGTCAAAACTCAGCGAGATAAAAATAGCAAAAGTGAGCAAAGACACAGAGACACGCAGGCTTATATACCGGCTATGGGAACAATCCCGCCTAAAGAAAAGCAACCAATGAGAAGAAAGCATCCAAAACCACTGGGTGAACAAGTAACGACATCTATCGGAGAACAAGCAAAACAAAAACTAAAAAGCCAGTGGAAAAAAAAAAAGTATTAAATTAAAGATTTCCAAATACTTGGAAAATAAGGAGTACTAGATAAGTCATTGACTAAGGAGTGAGAATTTTTTATGATGTGGTAAGCTTCCCAAAAATCAAGATCAAGAATGGAAGGACGTTTATGGATGATGGTGGCTGAAGAAAAGTTAAAATTATGTTGTGAAGATCAACAATGTTGAGCAATAGAGGAACGTTTAAGCTCCTGATTTTTGACATACCTTTTATGTTCCATTAAACGAAATCTGAGAGTACGTTTAATCTGACCAATATAAGAAAGACCACATTGGCAAGAAATTTGTAAATACCCCAGTTATCTAAATGATCAATGGGGTGTTTAAGATTTGAAAAAGCAAGTTTATTAACTGGAGAAAAAATAACATTGAAATCGAACCTTTTTAAAATTTTAGCAACTTCTGACTGATTTTGGGGAAAAAAGGCAAAACAACCAAAGCATTGGAGTTCGAATTAAAGTTCTTCCTTTCAGATTGGGTGGATTTTGTCAATTTTCTATGAATTGAATCTATAATATTAGGGGAATAACCACGATCAATAGCAATAGCTTTTAGGTAATTAAGTTCATCACTGAGTAACTGAGGAGTTGAACAAATATTGGAAGCCCGGAAAACAAAAGTTTTAAAAGCCGTAACTTTCTGGTTAGGAGGATGAGAAGAATATCTGTGAGGTGGAAGACTGACTGCAAAAGGTTTGCGAAAGACAGTAGTCTGAAAATTATCTTCATTGCGAATAACAAGAACATCCAGAAAAGAAAGGCAATTGTTCGATTCAGTTTCAACAGTAAATTGAATGCAAGAATCAATAGAATTCATGATAGAGAGAATATGATTTATATCAGAATTCACTTCAACTAAAGCATAGATGTCATCTACGTAACGAATATAGAACGGAAATTTTAAGACTTCAAATAATTTTATTTCAAAGTAATGCATATACAAATCGCATAAAGTCGGACTAAGAGGATTACCCATAGCCAAACCGTCAATCACACGAAAGAAATTCCCGTTAAATACAAAAGTATTTTGAGATAAGCAAGTACGAGTTAGATGAATGAGCTCCTCGATTTCGAAAAAGGAAAAATGAAATTCACAGAGCCTTTTCTTGAGGCAATCTAAAGCACCTTCGACAGGAACATTAGTAAATAATGATTTAACATCAAAAGAAACCATCATGTGGCCTTGTGGCTTAAAACTGTGAAGTTTCTTAGCAAATTCAAAAGAATTAAGAATTCTTATATTGGTCAGACAAAACGTGCTCTCAGATTTCGTTTATTGGAACATAAAAGATAAGTCAAAAATCAGGCGCTTAAACGTTCCTCTATTGCTCAACATTGTTGGTCTTCACAACATAATTTTAACTTTTCTTCAGCCACCATCATCCATAAATGTCCTTCCATTCTTGATCTTTATTTTTGGGAAGCTTACCACATCATAAAAAATTCTCACTCTTTAGTCAATGACTTATCTGGTACTCCTTATTTTCCAAGTATTTGGAAATCTTTAATTTAATACTTTTTTTTTTCCACTGGCTTTTTAGTTTTTGTTTTGCTTGTTCTCCGATAGATGTCGCTACTTGTCCACCCAGTGGTTTTGGCTGCTTTCTTCTCATTGGTTGCTTTTCTTTAGGCGGGATTGTTCCCATAGCCGGTATATAAGCCTGCGTGTCTCTGTCTCTTTGCTCAGTTTTGCTATTTTTATCTCGCTGAGATTTGCACTGATGAAGAATCTCGATTGTAGATTCGAAATAGCTATTTGCTACCTTCTCATACTTTATTTGTGCATTTATAATCGTTGGTTTTCTAAATTTAAACTTTTTAGCTTGTCTGAAAGAAATAGCATCGGAGGCTAAAAAAAAATCATGTAAAAATATTAAAAATTGAGCGAATTATTTGAAAAAAACGCCCCCATAGATATTACATTATCATCCGGGTCTTTTTCAGTGACTAGTATGGGGCCTTAAGATTTTAAAATAAAAGGAATGTAAAGAAGAATAACGTATACGTCATTAAAGTACTGATTGAAAAACAGGATGCATTATTAAAATCCGTCTACGCTGTTAGAAATTTTGTTCTAGTTTGAGCCAAATTTTGATGCTCAGTAGCTGCCACCATAAGATGGTGAAATCTTGTACCAACATTTGGAGCCTCCTATTCCAACTTCTTTCCAACTTTTGGAACCATGCTTTAAGGGGCAACTTCAGTCAAGTGAAAAGACCCATTCACTAATGCTAATCCTATGGAAGAAATTTATACAAATATCTCGGTTGCATTTCAATATATTTAAATGACTCATTTTGCATTGGATAGCTGAGATGGATCTGTATGCATGCCGTTAGTTACTTTTTTCATTTTGTTTACAGTTATTTTTTACGAGGATGCTTCCATTTACGGAACCGGTTTGGAAAGCGAAAGCAACCCCATAAAAAATATCTGCAACCAAAATCGAAAAAGTAAAAAACGACCTCCATTCAGATCAATCTGCGCTATATCCAATGCAAAAAGAATCATTTAAAAATATTAAAATGCAACCGAGATATCTTTATAAATTTCTCCCATAGGATTAGCATTAGCGAACGGATCTTTTCATTTGAGTGAAGTAGCCTCTTAACAGGAGCTCCAAATATTGATTCAAGATTTCACCATCCTACACAGGCAGCTATTGAGCATCAAAATTTGGTTCAAACTAGGACAAAATTTCTAACAGTGTATACGGACAACTTATCAATGCTGACCCGAAAAAAGTGAAAATTTTCGCGAACGTCAACAAAAACGGCAACGTCTTAAGGGTGTATTTCGATTCAAATCGCTTATTTTCCGATTTATTTTTGAATTCATTTTTGTTCTTAAATACACCAAACTTTCAAACTATGTTATTTGGAAAGTACACAAGGTGCCGTGATTATCGATTCTTTGATAAAGGCAGAAAATATTGCAAAAAAAAAGCAATCAAAAACAGCATTTCGAACCGTTTTTTCCCAAGCGGGAGTTCTGGGAACGAAAAAAAGGGTCATATTAATAAGGTAATTGTTTATAACTCAAATGCTAATGAACTGAGCGTAAAAATACATCACACGGCACCTCATACGTCCCTTCAAGAATCCCCTCAGCAAGTTTCATGTTTCTACTTTTAAAAATGTGCCTGAAATTGTATCGGAAAATTTCGAGCTGTTGAAGGTGGAAGAGTGTTTTTTCGAATACACCCTTAAAGCTTTACCTTCGAATTTAAGGATTGACTGTAATAAATGCTGGGATGAGAAACAAACTTAAGGATGTTCTTAAACATTTCCGGCACGGACCAGTTTTGCTGGTAAAATGAGAAATTATCGACTGACACCGGAATTTAAGAACAACTTTTTGAAAAATTAAAAATTCCCTAATTTAAGTTTTTACTGTAAAAGCAAAATTTTATTAAAATATTATTGGTGCCGTTCGCGATTTTGGAATTAAATTTAGGTGTCCCGGATTGGGCACACTGTGGTGGAAAGGGTTAAATCAGAAAAGGCAACTTTTTGACATAAGATTTAATTTACTTTTGTTCGGAAATGAATGAAACTAGCAGGTGTTGTTGTTCAGAAGCTATCTAATCGCACTCATTTTCGCATTTTTTTTTATTTTTTAGCAAATGCAATAAATTTTACAGAAAATAATGTCAAAGTGGGCGTTTTCAACCGAATTTCCGTGAGTAAGCAGAATAATCACTCAAGATAGGATGAAAAACAATTAGTCACTCGATGAATTTTGCTTGTAACTCGATAGGTGATTTATTGATCACAAAAAGGAAAACTCGGTCACTATGAGTTTTTAGGTGCGTTCGTAATTATGTAAATACGTAGCACCTATTGTTTTCGTTCAGTCCGTCTGTCTGTCCGCTTTTAACAACGTAAAAACTACCCAACCGAATCGTTTAAAATTTAAAATACACAATTATTACATAATTTTGTCGTGTCATTTCAAGTTTTATGAAAATCGGATGCATAGATCAATTACAGGGACAATCAAAAGTATTCCATTACATTACTGTCAATGGGGAAAAAAGTTTCAAATGCATTCTAATCGTTTCAAATTTAAAATACATAATTATTACCTAATTTTGTCGAGTTATTTCAAATTTTATCAAAATCGGATGCATAGTTCAACTACATTGACAATCAAAGGTGTTCCGTTACATTACGGTTAATGGGATTTGAAATGCATTTTAATGGTGTTATTCTCATTTGAACGTAATAAAATTGATATGCATCTATAAAGTACATATTATAATATAAATTTTGCATAATCTGTAGTGCAAAGAATATTAGTTATTGACTTACAAGGCCACACAAAAGTATTCCATTGCATAATGGTATAGGGAGAACATTGTTTGGTGCGCATTTTAATAGTAATTATTTACAGTTTTATGAGATTGATATATGCGAGTGATATTTTTAAAATTTCGCTATCGTACGAACGCACCTCATTTGCTACGCTTTACGTGCAATTTCCAACTTGTTAAAAAATGAATTTGTAAATGTGTCAAAACATTGTGGCTTGTAGAGCAGAGCAGTTGAGAACTGCTGTAATAGTAGAAATTAGATTTAAAAGTTAGAAAAAAAAAGAAACTAGAAATTTTAACTTAAAATTACTAGTTTTAATTTTTTTTGTTTTCTTTTTCTTTCTTTTTTCTTTTTTTTTTTTTTTTTTTTTTTTTGCTATTGTTTTAGTAACATTTTAATTTCTTATACTTTTATATGTATATTGTGCTTTTCCCCCCTTTATTATAGCCGATGTGTTCCCTTTATGGATAATGGGATTGTCACCTTCGAAAGCCAACGGATTCGACAGAAATTATAGACTGAGTCGACGTCAGCTGATGGGAGTGGTCGACGAATGCTGCAGAAAACAATGCTCCTTCGCCACGCTCTCCTCCTATTGCATGAAGTAACTTTCGGAATATGTCCACTGCGCATCATAGACTTTGAGTGATCATGAAATGATTGAAAAAATACGATTGTGTACCGTTGCTGATAGGTTTTTGTCAAAATAAATTGTTTATTTACAGATTTATATTTCTAATGAGTTTCATTTAATCAATAAAAAACATTTTCTCAATTAAAAGATCAAGTTTCTCCTCTGGATTATTGGGGTATTTACAATATACAATGTCAGGGTGGTTTGTCCCACATTGGGCAAACCAAACGTAAACCCCGAAAAAGAGTCGCAGAACACATAGCCCGTAAAGCATGGTGACGTCACTGCAACGTCGTTGTGAAGTCACATTGTGACTTTGTGACCATCGATTGTCGACGTGACGTCACGTGACGTCGATGTGAAGTCACAGTGACTAAAATGTGAAGTCGTTATGGCCGTTTTAGAGCTCTTTTGTGACGTTTCACAAAGTGGTCACAATGTGACAAATTTGTGAAAAATGTGTCATTTGTGACTAATTTGACATTGACATTGTGACGAAACTGTGACAAAAGCGATGATATTTAAATTGCCAGAAACATGTTTTTTAAAGTAAATAACATGTTTTGAAGGATATTTATAAATTTCTAAAGATTTTTAAGAAAGTCTCATCTCAGTCACAATGTGACGTCACTGAGTGGTGGCATTTTGGTCACAGATGTGATGTGACCAAAGTGACTCATAGTGACGTCACGGTGACGTCACTGCATGCTATTAGGGAGGTTATGTTAAGGGAAAAGAGTTGAAAAATTCCTCTATTGCTTCTCATTGTTGGGGAGGGTGAGAATTGCAATTTTTCCTCAGCCACGATTATCGAAAAAATGCACTGCTCCGCTTGATTTAGACTTTTTTGAAGCACTCCACATCAATAAAGTAAAAAAATCCTTGGTTGATGATTTGTCTAATGTGCCGTACATCTCAACTTTCTGATTATTAAAATTCTGAAGTGAAAAGTCGGTATTTCAAATTCCAAAATACGATGAGAGGTGTGAATCACATATAGTTTTCTGAAATTGTACATTTTTTCCTAAATTTCAGTAAAAACTTATCCACTTTTTCCTAACTTGCATTTCGGTTACCACAGTAGTATTCCTTCAAAAGAAAAGAAAGAAAACAAATTTAACCTCTGCCTTTATCACTGAAACGGCTCTCAGATAAAGAGAATCCATTTAGTTATACATACACCCTCGTGAGAAATAATAATAATAATAATAAGGATCGACTTTGCATTCGGTAAAAATAACTATTTACTCTGCTTAATTTTCGAGTTTAACTTCCTCATTAAATCCTAAACATTTTCCAATACATTCGGTAAGTTAAGCCATTCATTGTAGGTTCCTAAAACTTTGCCCTGACGTACGATTTGGTGCTCGAGTTCTTTTTGGCTAGTTTTTTAGGACTGCGACTTCTAGTTGCCCTGCTATTAAGGGTGTATTCGAAAAAATGAATTTCCACCTTCAACAGTCGAAATTTTCAGATACAATTTTGGACATATTTTTAAAAGTAGAAGCATGAAACTTGCTGAGGGGATTTTTGAAGGGACGTACAAGGTGCCGTGTGATGTCATTTTTTGCTGATTCAATTAAAATTTGATTTATAAGAAATTATTTTCTCAGCGTGACCCTTTTTTTCGTTCGCAGACCTCCCGCTTCGGAAAATTTGGTCCAAAACGACGTTTTTGACAGCATTTTTTGCAACATTTTCTGCATTTATCAAGGAATTGGTAATCACGGCACCTTGTATAGTTTCTAAATAAGAGAATCCAAAAGTTTGGTGCATTTGAGAGCAAAAATGAATCTAAAAATAAATCTGAAAAAAGGCAGTTTGGATCGGAATACATCCATAAGTTCACAATCTTCTTTATTGTTTAAGGCGTAACAGAAAATTTCGCATACATGATATTTTTCACGTGCTCTTTCCACCAATTGTGATGCGCCAATACCAATGCATGAATTACAGAATGATTGATTGAATTGGCTCACCCCGGCTCAAGAAGACAGTCATGTAGAAATTTTCTTAGAAAATGCTCTCAGACACCATTCCCAGGGTTCTCGCTGCCATTCGCCATTGCGCGAAATTACGACTAAATTCATCATTTGGCGAGTAAAGAAGCAATTAGATTCGCCAAATTCCTAGTGCACATTTTTTGTTTTTTCTTTCTTTTCTTTTTCGTTTTTCATACACACGCATATATACATATTTTTAATATATACATATTTTTAATATACTTGTAGCGGATAGTTGAAATTAGATTAATAACGATCGTTGTCGCAATTATAAAAACTTAAGTTATTTTAAAACATATTGAAAAAAAAAAGAATACATTAAAAGATTATTATTATTATTATTATTATTATTTGTGCTACACGGCGAATCAATTTTGCTAATACTTTTTTCATTTGGTGAATTTTTTTTTTTTTTTTTTTTTTTTTTTTAATTAGTCAAATTATTAACGTTGGTCAAATGTCAGCGAGAACACTGGTCCATTCCTATTCATTTTTGTATGAAATACTTTGATTTTATCCCTTCTCTAAATAAATAGTTATTTTAAAAGGATTCATTTTTATAATTGATAGCAGCTTACAACTATTTATGAATTTCATCGAATGGATGTTTAAAAGAACCTGGTCATAAAATATTTTAAAATACAGGATTTTACCATAGGAGGTGGTCGACGAATGCTGCAAAGAATAATGTTCCTTCTCCACACCTTCCTCTTACTGCATGAAGTAGCTTTCGGAAAATGTTCGCTGCCCCTCATAGACTTTGAGTGATCATGAAATTAATGAAAAATATAATTTTTTTTTATCGTTACTGATAGGTTTTTGTCAAAATAAATTGTTTATTTACAGATTTATAGATATTTCTAATAGGTTTCATTTAGCTTCTTTTTTAAGTCAATAAAAATATTATTAAAATTCTAAAGTGGAGAATCGGTATTTCTAATTCCAAAATACTGATTGAAAAATATGATTTTGTACCGTTACTGATAGTTTTCTTGTCAAAATAAATTGATTATTTACAGATGTATATTTCTAATAAGTTTCATTTAGCTTCTTTTTTAAAAGCAATTCAATAAAAACATTATTAAAATTCTGAAGGGAAGAATCGGTATTTCTGATTTCAAGATACTGATTGAAGATGATAAATTTCTGTGAGGCCAAACTATGGTATCAATCTGAAACAATTCATTTGCAATTCTGAAAATAGATACATTTTTAAATGTACAGTAGAACGCCGATTTTTCCGGACCGGTACCGAGCCCGATCCGATTAATGAAAAATCCGGATGACTGGACAACTAAAAAAAAAAAAAAAAAAAAACTTATGACAAAATAATAACATAAACTAAATGTTCAGTTTTATTTAAAAGACAATTAAAATAATCAAATAAAGATGTTAAGAGTTAATTTTATTTAAGGGGATAGTAGACGTTAATTTTTTTTTAAGTTTCATCATAGCAATATGAAATTTTCTGCATATACAGATTTCAACAAAGCATATAGAACAACACCTTCAAAGAAATTCCAATATTATTAAAATTTTTAAATTTTTTTAAATTTAAAATTTTTAAACGAAATTTTAAAAATCTCCTCGTGTTTTAATTTTTGAGATATTTTCTTTCTTTTGCATTTTAATCATTTAAAACTCTATAATAAACAAATTTGTGTAAGATTTTTTAAATCTCTTGAATAGTTAATATTTTACAGATTTTTATTCTTAATTCCATATCGATTTTCATCAAAATTTTGCCTTTTAATAAGTAAAAAATCAAATTTGACTATCTTAATGAAAACGAATTTAAAAAAGCTTATACAATTTCTTTCTACACAATATCAGAATACTTCCTTGTCAATTTCATAAATACTGATAAAAAATTACGTCGCAAGAAGCAATTCAAAAATCTAAAAACGCCGAAGTATTAGTTTTGAGACAAACAGATTTAAAGTATATACATACACTTACCTTTATTATTTACCTCTTAAAACCTTCGTAAATGATTTTTTAATAAGAAAAAGCTGTTTTGGTGCTATTATATCTCAGAAATAGACCTTGTTTGCAATTTTGCTCAAATAAAGGTCCACTGTCCCCCTAAACCTAAAACATCTTAATAATTTCAAGCCTCAATCAGCCTGATCATCTATGTAAATGTTTCTTTTGGTAACTTCCTGTTTTAATCAGGCTTTAGGACTGTTAACTCTGGTTGTGCGCATTTTGATGCATTACATATAACGCGTTTAAAAGTCATTTTTTTTTTACATTTTTAAATTTTATTTTCTACAAAATTGAGGCAAAATGATACATAGAAGTACACATAGAAAATATTGCATGTATATGTACATGCAAGTACAGTACAGACATTAAAAATAAATACATTGTGACATGCATTTGCGCTGGTAAAAGTAGACTTCAATTTTTGATTCTAGTATTTGAAGGTTCTAGAAATCGATTCACATTAGAAATTTTATACATTAGATTACATATTGTCTCATATATATATATATATATATATATATACCGGGTGTCCCAAAAATGACTGATGGATTTTAAAATTCAATAACTTGCAAACGGTGACAACTATTTAAAAAATTTTTGCAGGAAGGTTATGTATAATGTCAGGAGTTTTTTTACCGTAATTTTTTATTTTAGTTCGCATCTCAAACAATAGGTGGCGCTGACGGCGATTGAAGGCCAGGTCAACGCTTCACTCAGCACTAATCACCTGGCCTTCAATCGCCGTCAGCGCCACCTATTGTTTGAGATGCGAACTAAAATAAAAAATTGCGGTAAAAAAACTCCTGACATTATACATAACCCTCCTGCAAAATTTTTTTAAATAGCTGTCACCGTTTGCCATTTATTGAATTTTAAAATCCATCAGTCATTTTTGGGACACCCGGTATATATATACATATACATACAATGTGACCATAATTAAACTGACGGTACTCAGAATGATCTATATTGCGAGAATGGCGCCAAATTTTGTAGGAAGATTAAACAAGACGGGGGACGAAGGATTCCACGAAAAAACAATTTAGTTCCAAAAGTCGCCGCCAGGAGAATACGTGATGCTGTGTATCCGGAAAAAAAAGAGTTAAAAAACGAAGAAGAATCAATACTAAAATAAAATAACCTTGTATTTAACACATCCAACTCAGGCTCGACGTGGCCGCCGTTTTTGTGGACAACATTTATAACAGCAGAGAATAACGTAATCTGCAGGAATCTCTCGACACAATGGTATTCCTATGAGTCGACCGTTAAATGGAGACAAAAGTGCTTTCTCTTAAGATATGAGTTGGCAGATAAACTGCGTTTTAATATGCGAATTGAGATTTCTTTAATCCTAAGATTTTCATCCAAGAACTCGGTGAGGTTAATATCTGTGCTGCTGCTTCCCAATGTCTATACCTTCGGATTAAAAATAATTATGCAATTATTCTGTTATAATTAAACAATTTGCCGTATGGAAATCCGGATTACATCATTAAACATGGCAAAAGTTTGAAATTTCGTCACAAACAAGAAACTAGTCGTTGGGGGTCACCGTAATACTTACCCATCATATATATGCATATATAATATATGAAAATAATACATTTGAAAACTATTTGTAAAATGGATTGCAATTCCAAAACAAAATTTAAACGTGTATTTATATTTTTAGTGTAAATAGTAATGCTGTATTAATGAGTTGCTGATGAATCTCTTTCCATAAATTATACAACAAGTCTAACTACTCAAGTAGTACTGAATTGCGAAAAAGAAACATCCTTATAACTCCAAAAATATTAATCTTATTAACTAACAGTTTATTGCGTCGGATTAAGCGTCTCATTTCCAATTAAAATATATCTTTGAATTGAAATTTGAATGAAATACAGGGTCATGAGAAATCGAAGAATGTGGAAAACAGGATTACAAATATCTCGGCAACTAATAATTCGATCAACTTCGTTCTTTATGCAAAATTTGTGTTATTTTATTGCCTTTTACGATCACTCCTTAAAATAAAAAAATTCGAAAATTTTTATGTACCTTTCACCAGAACGAATTTTTCGAGAGTCCGAAAAAAATAGTTCCGGATAATCGACCCATTCTTACATACGAAGTACATACGAAATTTCAAGTCTCTATCTCAATTTGTTCGGGAGGTAGAGCGTTTACAGACAAACAGACAGACAAACAGACGGGCGGCAAAATTTTTTTTCTAAAAATATGTTTTTCGAAATCTCCAGTGTTGAAAACGTGTAAATCCGTCAAAAAAATTTTTTCGATTTTCAAAACGATTGCAAGACTTACCCTATACTACGTATGATGGGTAAGTAAAAATAGTTCAAAAACATCCAAAAATATAGTCAGATTTTTTAAAAAATCATAAAAATTTGCCCAAACCGCCTCGTTGTGTCGCCTCGGAGTGCGAATTATATCACGGAAATTTTCGAAAGTAGAAATTTTTGTAGCAAAAGTGAAAAATAGAGTCCCATAACTCCGCTTATCTAAAGACTCATAATTTTTTTTTTTTTTTAATATCATATTCAAGTGCGGCATGCAGTATTATAATTAAAAAAAGGTCGGCATTTTTACATTAAATAATAGTTGAAAGAAAATGCGAACTTTTTTAAAAAGAAAACATCCGACATTTTGTTAAGATAAAAATTGCATTCCAATGGGAAAATTTGTTGATTTTTTATGAATTTTTGGAATGCCAAAAGACTTATCGTGACCAATATCCGCGTACAAATGCTCCCAGGTATAAGAAGAATGTTAGTAAAAAATGAAAAAATATTCTTATCAAATCGACAATATTGAAAAATTACTTCGATTTTATGGACATTTTATTCCCGAAAAATATCGAATTTTTTGTAAAATATATTGTTACTTTTCATAACTTTTCGAC
Organism: Maratus speculifer; assembly: GCA_964019185.1. Lineage (NCBI taxonomy): Eukaryota > Metazoa > Arthropoda > Arachnida > Araneae > Salticidae > Maratus > Maratus speculifer. Next base: position 10,422 of record CAXHSM010000569.1, on the reverse strand, counting down.
TTGAAACTGACCTTTGAAACGTAGTTTTCGATCAAAATATCGATTTTTCAATTTTGCAATAATATTAAAATTGAGTCTTTTATTTATCGAAGTCTGCTTAAATTTTGCCTGTATCTAAAATAGAACCAGAGTCACTGCCGTTTAAATTTACATGTATTACAGTTTTTGAATTGTGTTTTAAAGTTATTTTTAGTTTTTTCTCAAAATATAATTTTTCAGAATTTTACTATGCATGATTATGCATGAAATGGCACGCAATTTTTTGTACTTTTTTCAAATGTTTTTTGAGGGAATACTCTACACTCATGATAATATATTAAATAGTTCCGTGGTATAAATGACAAACTTGAGACAAATTTTGCGATTTTTAGGTGCGTTCGTAGTTATGTAAATACGTATCACCTATTGTTGTCGCTCAGTCCATCCGTCTGCCCGTCTGTCTCTCCGTCTGTCTGTCTGTCCGTCTGTCCGCATATAACAACGCAAAAACTACCCAACCGAATCGTTTGAAATTTAAAATACATAATTATAACATAATTTTGTCGAGTCATTTCAAATTATATGAAAATCGGATGGATAGATCAATTACAGGGACATTCAAAAGGATTCCGTTACATTACGGTCAATAGGGAAAAAAGTTTTAAATGCATTTTAATCGTTTGAAATTTAAAACATATAATTATTGCGTAATTTTGTCGAGTCATTTCAAATGTTATGAAAATCGGATGCATAGATCAATTACAGGGACAATCAAAAGGATTCCGTTAAATTACGGTCAATGGGAAAAAAGTTTCAAATGCATTTTAATGATGTTACACTCATTCGAACATAATAGAATTGGCATGAATCTATGAAATATATACTAAAATATGCATTCTGTACAATCTGTGATGCAAAGAATTTTTATTATTAAAATACAGGGCCACACAAGGTATTCCACTATATAATGCTATACGGGGAAACATGGTTTGGTACGTGTTTTAATTATATTCAACTATTTCACATTTTATGAATAAGATATACGTTGCTGAGGTGTAATAAAAATTACTTCCTGCATATTTACAGAAACGTAAAGATTTCGACTACTATACTGTATCCGGAGTATGCTCTACTTATCAGCAAGATCTGAATATTTTTAAAACTTCGTTATCGTACGAACGCACCTCATTTGCTACGTTCACGTGCAATTTCCAACTTGTTTTTATTACATTAGTACTTAAACTTCCATATCATCTGAGATAAAGATGCGATTACACTGTAAAAAAATTTGGTCACAAATCACGGTGGTTATACCGTCAACTTTGTGACACTTCCTTTTACCGTAATTTAACTGCACGGTATATATACCGTAAAAAACTTAAAGTACATGTACCGTAATTTAACTGAACATAAATTTAAATATTTTGTGGTATATGTACCGTAAAATATTTAAAGTATATGCACCGTAATTTAACTGCACGGTATATGTACCGTAAAGTATTTAAAGTACATGTACCTTAAAAAAATATCGTTACAGCATATATACCGTAAATTAAATATATGGTATATGAACCGTAAAAAATATTTTTACAGCACAGATACCGTAAATTAAATGTACGACATATGTACCGTAAAAAATATTTATACAACATATATACCGTAAATTAAATGTGCGGTATATGTACCATAAAAACATTTGTAATCAGTATGTGTACCGTAAATGAAGTATACGGTATATATATACCGTAAAAATACAGGATGATCCAAAAAAAACCCTCCCACATTTGACAGGTTAAAAAAAACAAAAACGACTCTAATGAGAAACTTATTTGTTAAAAATATAGAATAGATATGACGAGAGTTTAAAATGACTATTTTTCAGAAATGACTTCTGGAAAGTGTCTTCCATTGCGAGCAATGCACAATTCAAGACGATGTCTGGAATCTATCATCACGAACGCACCGTCTTGTGGGAGAATTGCTACTCTACCTGAATTACTGTCTTGAGGTGACAATGAGTGTAGGTCTTGTCTCAAGCAGAGGTAGCAGCTTCCACAAGACATAATATGTTAGGTGATGATATATTTCAGATATTGTCTAGATATTTGCATCGCTTATAATGAACAACACTTACCAAGCATTATTTCTAAAACATAGTCATTTTAAACTCTTGTGATACCCATTCTATATTTTAAAACAAATAAGTTTCTCTTTACAGTCATTTTTTGTTTTATATTATCCTGTCAAACATGGGATATTCTTATGTGTTATTCTGTAATTAGAATCACCGAATATACATGGTAAGCATGAAGTCTTACTTATTATAAAAATTTATTTTGGCGGAAAATATTAGGTATGTGAGGATACATTTAAATATTTTGATAAAAATTTTAATAAGACCATTTGTTGGCCATCAAATTGTGCAAAGATATGTATACTGCTACAAAAACAAAAAAATACATTTTTTTTTTTTTTTTTTTTTTTTATAAATATTAAATTTTCTTTATTTCTTAAAGAAGTTTTTTTTTTGTCATTATGTATAGTTGTTGAAAAAAATATGGTAATATATAACTAAAAACAATGAATTGCGCAATTACACTTACATAGCTGTCAACTACTACACCTTTTTAGACCTTTTTTTTTATACCTCTATTTTAAAACAGTTATTACTGTCACATTTCAGGTTTAAATATATAGCGAAAATTATTATTTTAAAATAGAGGTATAAAGATGCTATAAAAGTAGTATGCACTTAGAGAATTAAAAAAAAAAAAACAAAAAAATATTTACATATGACCGCTATGATAATGTGAGATGATCCCTGATAAAATAAAATGCTAATATTGAATTTCTTTCTTTCATTTCTATAAACTATAAAAACTTTAAATAATTAATAGATCTTATATTATTTTTATTAAATAGTAAAAATTTACTAAATTTTATTAAATATTAACAAATAATTCAAGAATACTAATTGCTGAAAAATTATTTCACACTTCTTTTGTTGTTTGAAAGTCATAATTATAAAAGCTAAAGGATCAGAAGGACGTGAAGAGAATACAAACACATACAATTTCAAAAAATAAAGTAAAATTAATAAAAGTGGTCAAATTTATGTACATAAATATACATATTTTAATATCCTTGTTAATTACTTGGAAATTGTTTTTTTTTTCTTTAATTTCTTAACATACAAATCTAAATTTTCTTACATTCAGTTAAATGTTTAAGAATATCACTGTCTAGCAAATCACCACTTTTGTATTTTTTATTTATTTATTTATTTTATTTTATGGAAATGTGGTATTATATTATTCTTACAAGAATTGATATATAGTTTCTAGCTTATAATCTTAATAACAAACTTTAATTCTCCACACAGATCAAGAAAAGTAAAAAAAAAAAAAAAAAAAAAAAACAGTTGTGTGGACAAAATTGCTTATAACGGGGAAAATAATTAATAAAAAATGTATTTTCATTCCAAATTTCTAAATAATCAAGACTAAATTTATCCATTCATACTTAAAAATAAGTTTAAAATTGTATCAAAGCTTTGCATTGTTAAGGAGATGGTTTGAGAATCACTTAAAAATTCAAAATATAAATGTTTTAGAACATTTACAAAATAAATTAATATCATTATGATTCAGACATATTTAAAACAAACAATTAAAATATAAAAAAGATATTTATTACAATGATTAAATTACATTAATACACTATATCATAATACATAGTTATAATATTTATGTAAACATTTTTTTTTACACAGTGTGTCATTTACTCTAGTATACAAATTCCTATAGCTTTGCCGACTTTATAGCATTATGATTTTCCGCCAATTGATTTGTTGTAGTTTGTACCACAAACAGGGTTCATCAACATCAAGTACCTTAAAGAAAAAGGTTCTTTCAGCATGGATATAAGCATTAAAATAAATCAAAGAAAATACAAAAGTAATTTGTAGAAATGGTTTCACAAAATCATTTTAAGAGGTTATTTCAGTATTCACAAGAAGGAACAAGAATGCTAATATTAATCCTATGGGAGCGTTATTTACAATTTTCTCGCTTTGATTTTAATATATATATATATATATATATATATATATATATATATATATCTTTACATAGAATAGATAAGGATGATCTGCAACTGTGGGCTAGTTTTCTTTTTCCTATTTTAGTTATAGATTTTTTATTCAGATTTGGGTAGTTTAAATTTCAGAAACAGTTCTGTAAGTGGAAGAAAACTTTTAAAAAATCTTAAACTAAAATCTAAAAATTACCCCGGGTAGATAGTCCTCAGTTATCCTACACAAAAATAACAGGTAGTTTCTTTTCAGAACCAGTTCTGTAAATGAAGGAAAACTTAAAAAAAAAAAAAATCGAAAACTAAAATCGAAAAATTAAAAATTACCCCGGATAGATCGCCTATCATCCTACACAAAAGTCATTTAAAAATATTAATATCCAAGTTAAATATTATAAAATAACGCTCCCATAGAATTTACATAAGTGTTTTCGTTTCTATCCATGACTAGTGTGGGACTTCCCACGACTCTTAAGAACCTACACAAGTCCCATGGCCAAATTTTCAATATTAATGTTAAAATAACGGGAAAATTTCTTACAAAATTCGCACTTGTATTTTAATATTTTTATACAAGGTGATTCTAAATTTTTTTTACCAAAAAAAAAAAAAAAAAAAAAAAAAAAGGGTGTTAGTACACACCAAGACAAACAATATTAAATAAACCAAGGGTCGTGCGGAATTGTTAAGTAGCGCAAAGTGAACTGTGTTCAAAGGGAATTGGGGGGGGGGGGGGGTCAACTTTCAAATAATTATAGAAAACGGAAAAATTGGTCGATTCGTTTGCGGTTTAAAATAAAACTATTCTTTAAACCAGTATCTTCTTGAAAATAAATTTTAAAGATAAATTTCAAAAAATTACGTTAGAGGGCTCCTTAAATTTCAGAGTAACCACAAACTAATTTTAACATTTATTTTTTGTATCTAATTAAATGCTTGCAAAAGCTCATTAAATGTTTTTGGAAGCTTAGATTTAATTTTAAATTTTGAGCTCAAATTCTGAATCGTTGGGAGGGGTTAAGAAGCGCAAACTGAATGCATTCAAGAGTTGAAATTTAACCCTCTCCCACCTCCTCGAACACAGTTCAATTTTGTGCTATTTAATCACTCCAAACCATTCAGAATTTGAGATGAAAATTTAAGTCAAAGCATTTGAAAGCATTTAATTAGATAATATAACGGCAAAAAATAGTTATTCGTTGCTCCAAAGTCTAAAGCGCCTCTCTATCGGCATTTTTGAAATTTATCTTTATAATTTATTTTCACGAAATACCGACATAAAGAATATTTTTTTTGAAAACCGCAAATCAATTGACCAATTTTTCTGCTTTTTATGTTTATTTGAAATTTTGGACCCTTAACTTTACTGGTGGCTATCTCTTTTAGAAAACGTTCAGCGCCCTTTCTTAGATGCGTTCGTAGTTATGTAAATACGTAGCACCTATTGTTGTCGCCCAGTCCGTCCATCTCTCCGTCTGTCTGTCCGCATATAACAACGCAAAAACAACCCAACCGAATCGTTTGAAAATTAAAATACATAATTATTACATAATTTTGTCAAATCATTTCAAATTTTATGAAAATCGGATGCATAGATCAATTACAGGGGCAATCAAAAGTATTCCATTACATTACGGTCAATGGGGAAAAAAGTTTCAAATGCATTTTAATCGTTTGAAATTTAAAATACATAATTATTTCATAATTTTGTCGAGTTATTTCAAATTTTTGATAATCGGGTGCATAGATCAATTACAGGGACAATCAAAAGTATTCAATTACATTATGGTCAAAGGGGAAAAGTTTCAAATGTATTTTATACGTTTGAAATTTAAAATGCATACTCATGGCTACTCATTTCTATTTTTTAGGTGCGTTCGTAATTATGTAAATACGTAGCACCTATAGTGGTCGTTCAGTCCGTCTGTATGTCCGTCCGTCCGTCCGCATATAACAACGCAAAAACTACCCTAACGAATCGTTTGAAATTTAAAATACATAATTATTACATAATTTTGTCAAATCATTTCAAATTTTATGAAAATCGGATGGATAGATCAATTAAAGGGACAATCAAAAGTATTTCGTTCCATTGCGGTCAATGGGGACAAAAGTGTCAAACGCATTTTAATCGTTTGAAATTTTAAATACATAATTATTACAAAATTTTGTCGAGTTATTTCAAATTTTATCAAAATCGGATGCATAGTTCAACTACAGGGACAATCAAACGTGTTCCGTTACATTACGGTTAATGGAGAAAATGTTTCAAATGCATTTTAATAATGTTACACTCATTCGAACGTAATAAAATTGACATGCATCTATAAAGTACATATTATAATATACATTTTGCATAATCTGTGGTGCAAAGAATATTTGTTATTGATTTAAAGGGCCATACAAAAGTATTCCACGACATAATGCTATACGGGGAAACATTGTTTGGGGCTTGTTTCAATTATAATAAACTATTTCACATTTTATGAATAAGATATATGTTACTGAGGTGTAATAACGTTATCGTACGAACGGACCTCTTTTGCTACGCTTCCCCTGCAACTTCCAACTTGTTTTTAATGCGATACTTTAAATTGATATCTATTGTTGTGTGTATGTACTTTTTCAACTTTTGTAACAATTTCTTTATGGGAGAATAGTTTTATTTTCAGAACTGCTTTCAAAGTAGAAGCATCTGCATATCAAAAAACTGTAACAAACAATTGAAAAGGTAGAAATGCACAGTAAAAAATAAGTACTGCACCCTGTGTGAAAAAAAACATTTAAAAATATTTAAAGGGTCCAAGAGGTCTGTAAATAACACTATTATAAGATTAATATTTAGATTGAACATTTCTTACCGAGCCGAGTGTAGGCTAAGTGTTTAAACAAAAATGGAAATGTCGGTGCTGAAATTCTTAATTTAATACAGTCTCTCAACAACGCAAACATTTTCAAGTAATTGTTATTAACTGAGTTAAAATTTTGAATTTTTTTTCTAGTGGTTTATCATGTCATTTGGAAACAAAACACGTGACAGAATTTCTCATAATGTTTTTTAATTTTTAAATTTAAAAGTAATTATAAAAAGTGGGGTACTTTAAAATCTTCATAACTCGAAATACTATTTATAGAAATTCTTTTCATTTACGTAAACAGAAATATATAAGCTTTAATTCTGATTTAGGAATTTTAAAAACAAATAATTTGAATAAAATCTAAAAATATTTAAAGCAAAAAATTTAAAAAAAAATTACTTTTTAAAATCATATTTTCAATATTAAATATATATACATATTTTAATTTGCTGAATCAAAATTAAAATAAAACAATTGAAAAAGACATGTTCCAAATTTAAACAAGTTTTCATTTATATAAACAGAAATATATAAGCTTTAATTCTGACTTAGGAATTAAAAAAAAAAAAAAAACATTAATTTGAATAAAATTAAAAAATATTTAAAGTAAAAATTTGAAAAAAATGTGATTTTTTAAAATTATATTATCAAAATTAAAAAATTAAATTAAAAAAAAATATATATAATATTATCAATATTATTATCAAAATTAAGTTGCTGAATCAAAATTAAAATACAACAATTGAAAAGACTTGTTCCAAATTTAAACAAGTTTTTTTTTTAACAGTTCTTGAGTTATAGCAATTTAAATACAAGAAATGGTGAAAAAACTCATGAAGAAAAAAGCATTTTCACAGAAAGTCCTTTCTATGAGAATGATTGCTTTTAAAAGAAGATTTTAAAAGAAACAAAAACGAAAAAAATATTTCTTGTTCCAGTTAAAATCGAAACAAGGTTTTAAACGTCATTAAGCAGAATTTTTTTTAATGCAATAGAACTGTTTAATAAAATTTGAATATTTTTGTGTCCCGCACCCTTTTAAACACCGAAAGTTACAGGTCGCAGCAAAAAATTAGCCATGTGTGGCATCTGGCGACAGTGAATCGGTAATTATAATGAAGAGCAGGGTATGAAAAAAAATCAATTAAAAAACTTGGTTTACTTGGAGAAGGGAGGAGGGGTTAAAAAGCTTTTTATAAAAAATTCTAACTAGAAATAAATAAAAGTATGCGTTTAATAATGATAATACTGAAACACTATTTTAGCTAAATTATGTGCGAATTAAATGTACCGACAAATAAAATTAGGCTATTAGTAATAGCTGAAGGTCATTATTTTATTATTAGCTATATGTGTATGAAATATTATAAGAAATGTATCAAGCCGTTAATTAAAAAATAAAACAAATATCGACTTTAGTTTGTGTTTGATTTTATTTCTTTTTGAAAAATTAAAAAAAAGAAACTATGATTAGTATTTGTGCAATAAAAAAATGCTGATATTCAGTCATATTCACTATTTGTTGCAATCACTATTCATATTGCAAGCCCTTTAGCAGAATGTTAAAGAATGGAGACAGGTGTTACAGATTTTCTTTTCTTCCTTACAGATTATTTTTTCATCAAACATCTATTTTGCTTTGTATTATATTTAACACTTTATTACTTAATGCAAAAACTTGAGTTAGTTATTAATAGAAGTGAATAAAACGCGTAAAATCGTTGCAAGTAAGGGTTTAGTTAACGCTGCAATTGCAAAACATTTTACCTATGGATTATTTTCTGACTCTTTAGTATCTGTCGCAGACCATCGAGATCTTTTTTGCCACTGGGTAGTAGGTAGTTCCAAATCTACTCTTTCACCATGCTTCAAAATTGAAATTAGGTAGCCATATTCCTCCTCCATTCCAAATTTCCTGTTATTGAAAATAAACATATTATTTCTTAACTACTTAAATATACTAAATGAAAAAAAGTCTTTATAGGGTAACACCCCCAGTAATTGGCACATTAAGAATTTTTCTTTAAACTTACTTCAATTTTCATTACAAAGAAACAAGATATTTACTTGGAAATATTTTTAAATCAAAGAATGCATATCTGTGCATCTATTTTGCCCACTTAAAGCAAACAAATTTGAAAAAATATTTTTCTAAAAATATATTTATAAAAACTTGCTGAAATCACCAGTAATTGGCACCTAGAACATCAATGTATGACACCTTGTGATCCAGTAATTGGCACAAGTTTATGTTACAAAAAAACTTTACACTTTGAATTGGGTTTAATCGCTTTAAATGAATTTACTATAGATGAAAATGCCATATTCCAGGTTTTTGAGACTAAGAAATCAGCATATTAGTCTGAAATGTGAACACTTTAAAACAATACAATATACTTATATTAATACCCAGTGATTGTCATGCTGTCCCCAGTAATTGTCATATGAAGCTTTAATGGATTCCAATTACTGATAATATTTCATATTTTCAAATAAAAACAAATATTAAACAAAATTAGTCTATAACTTTAAAAGTACTTCCAAAATAAGTGGTTTAATCTCAAATTCCTTGTGAATTCTTTGTAAGTGGAATAGGTGCCAGTTATTTGGAACTAGGAAAATTGAAGCACCATTAATTGGCATCTATCATTAATTCAGAAATCCAAATATTTGTGTCGAAAATACTTTTACACAATTAAAGTAACCCTTTTTAACCAAACAAACCCATTGTCAATTGAAATTTAAAATATATTATAAATCAGATATTAATGAATTGAAAAGCATGTCTTCCTTAAGCCAAAGAAGAAGCATTTGCAACAAAAATGGCTAATTTCATACAAGCCATAATTGTTTCTCGTTCCTAGTCACTATTGTCATCTAGTAGCATAAATCAAAATTATAATATTTAGCATAAATGAGCATATAACTGGTATATGGTCTTGCATTTTTAAAAGACTGGATATAAATCTTATTTTAGGACATGTTGTAGGATGTGCCAATCACTGGTGCATGCCAATTACTGGGGATTTTACCCTACCAGCCATTTTATTAGTAAATATCAATATTTCTTCTGGATTGCTTGTCAAAAACTGTGAAAACTTGTTTTAATTTCAAAACATTTTGAAGAGTTTGGGCGATAATGATTATGAAAAGAAAAATAAATAAATAAATAAAATAACAGATGAAGACCCCTCCCTTTTCGTCATATTATAATTACTCATTATCGAAAAGCAAATGTATTTTCATAAAAAACGAAAATATAAAAACCATATTTTTTAAATTCGCTAAATAATCAATTTGAAAAAAATATATATCACACAAGGTTTTGACTTGTAAGAAACTAAATAGTTATGCTGTGAATCATTGCTTTTTACAGTTATTAATATTTATTACTTAAATTACGCGGACTGATTTCGAAGATGTCAAATAGATGATAATTATAATTTACACTTCCCGTAAAACTTCTAATATTGAGAACATGTGATAAAATATG
>CAXHSM010000568.1:0-23000 GCA_964019185.1 Maratus speculifer | reverse complement strand
ACATACCAGAATTTTTTGAATTTTTAAAAAAAATCGCTCTATCGCCATAAATATACATGCTATTCTCACAAAAATTAGTGTACATATTCTACTGTATTCATATATTTGCATTCTAAAGCGATAAGTCGTTTCATGTACAGGGCGATCCCAAATATTTCTATTATTCTTTGTTTTTTTGCCGGCCTCCTAATTACCCGCTTAACAAATGAATGTAAATAAATATAAAGTGAAACATAATCTTTATATTTCTGAAGTTCCAGAAGAATCCGACCAGTATATTTTTAAATATTTGACAAAATGTCAAAAACTGAAAGTGTACAAGTACTTTTTGGTAGATAGTGTATATACAAACGCGGAGTCGTTAGCCCTAGTAGATTCACTTTGACCACCGTCGTTTAACACTAGAAAGCCGGGAAGGTGTCATTTCGACACCGATCACTGGACTAACTGTCCATTCGAACTAGAAAAATCTTCAAAAAATATGTCATATGTCAGTTGCAATGAAATGAACTATACAAATAAAGTAAATATTTTCAAATTATTTTTCTGGTTTTAAATGTATTTTATAAATGTTGCGCAAAATTTCCCGGCGTTCTAGTGTTAACCTTTTCTGACTCTGAGATATTCTGTTTCTAAAATTATGAAACGATTCACTGAACCAAAATTTACAAACTAATTTATTAGAAAATAAATACATGCTTATTTTCATGTGCTTTATAAAAGTTAAAGTATTATTAAAGTTAAAGTTTTTTTTGTGTGGCTGGTGAACTTATTGTAAGCTCCAGCAGCAATATGTGTGTATCAATATTGTAAAAATATTGTTAGATTCGTTGGTGTTGCCAAAGTGGTAAAACTTAAATTTTAAATCTTGAATTTTCCGCCAATATGTATGCGCATGTCCATTAGAGCATGTAAATTTGCATGCCCGGTCACGGCTTGATAGCTAGAAAAATATTCGGCCCGGCCTGACCAATATAATTTCTAAAATTTCCGCTCAAACCCGGCCCAGGTCAAAAAAATGCTAAAATTTCGGCCCGCGCCCGGCCCGAATGAATTTTCACAAAACATTGATTCTTAAGGAGGAAGAGTTTTGACCCCCCCCCCAAAAAAAAATCTTAGTCTTTATATATATTCATATATACATATATATATATATATATATATATATATATATGTATGTATGTATGTATATATAATCTTCATTTACATAGAAGTGCCACAGGCTGCAATAACTATGTTTTTAATGAAGCTCTGTTTATTGCATGTCTATGTTTCGAATATCATATAATATTAATACATATTCTCTGTAATGGAGACATGAAAATCTAAAAAAGGTACATAGTAAAATCTTTTAAAATGGAATTGCACAGTATTAAAAAAAATCGTAAACACAAGTTTTTTTCTTAACATTTGTAAATGTATTATGTATTTCTCACATATTGCTGCACTCATTTTGCATGGATGACATCTTTTTCAGTTTAAATCAAGAATCCGTGATAGGCATGTTCTTTTTCATATGTTTAACTATATTTTAAATTAGTTATTTTTTAAAAAGCCTAGAAATCTACGATTTTTTTTTTAAAGAATGAGTTTAATGTTTAATTGTAAAAGAATAGCGATTTAAAAATATAATTATTTTTTATATAACTAGGGGGGCTCAGTTCTCCTGCTCGCCACGCGCGCGAACCCCCCGGCGTAATCGCTTCGCGATTCCAAGTTGTAAGCTACCCCTGCTTGCTGCGCTCGGCAATACCCCATGGTATGAATAAGCAATTGCAGACCTTTCAAATGATGTGTCACACGACTGGTGTTGTAAAGAAATTAAAAATGTGCCACCCCCCCTGGGAAGGCAGAGTGGGGGATGACACACAAGACATCCATAATATTAATAAGAAGTTGCAGGCATTTCAAGTGATGTGTCACACGACTAATGTTGTAAAGAAATTAAAAATGTCCCCCCCTGGGGTCGGATTGGGAAGGTTACACACAAGACATCCATAATATGAATAAGCTTAAGCAGTTGCAGACCTTTCAAATGATGTGTCACACGACTAATGTTGTAAAGAAATTAAAAATGTGCCCCCCTGGGGGGCAGATTGGGGGGTGACACACTAGACATCCATAATATGAATAAGCAGTTGCAGACCTCTCAAATGATGTGTCACACGGCTGGTGTTGTAAAGAAATTAAAAATATGCCCCTCCTGGGAGGCAGAGTGGGGGGTGACACACAAGACATCCATAATATGAATAAGCAGTTGCAGACCTTTCGAATGATGTGTCACACGACTGGTGTTGTAAAGAAATTAAAAATGTGATCCCCCTAGGGGGCAGAGGGGGGGGTGACACACAAGTCATCCATAATATGAAAAGGCAGTTGCAGACTTTTCAAATGATGTGTCACACGACTGGTGTAGTAAAGAAATTATAAATGTGCCCCCCCCCTGGGGGCAGAGCGGAGGGTGACACACAAGACATCCATAATATGAATAAGCAGTTGCAGACCTTTCGAATGATGTGTCACACAAGACATCCATAATATGAATAAGCAGTTGCAGACGTTTCGAATGATGTGTCACACGACTGGTGTTGTAAAGAAATTAAAAATGTGATCCCCCTAGGGGGCAGAGGGGGGGTGACACACAAGCCATCCATAATATGAATAAGCAGTTGCAGACTTTTCAAATGATGTGTCACACGGCTGGTGTTGTAAAGAAATTAAAAATATGCCCCTCCTGGGAGGCAGAGTGGGGGTGACACACAAGACATCCATAATATGAATAAGCAGTTGCAGACCTTTCGAATGATGTGTCACACGACTGGTGTTGTAAAGAAATTAAAAATGTGATCCCCCTGGGGGGGAGAGGGGTGGTGACACGCAAGACATCCATAATATGAATAAGCAGTTGCAGACCTTTCAAATGATGTGTCACACGACTGGTGTTGTAAAGAAATTAAAAATGTGCCCCCTGGGGTGCAGAGCGGAGGGGGACACACAGGACATCCATAATAGGAAAAGGCAGTTTCAAACCTTTCTAAAAATATGCAACACGAGTGCTGTGGATAAAAATTTTAAAAGTTCCCCTTTGGGGGGGGGGGGGGGGGGTCAAAGTGGGGTGCGGCGCCCCAAACATGAATAATTGGAATAAGCAGTTACAGTTCTTTTAAACTATAGGAAGGCTCCGCCCCTCTGCTCGCTACGCTTGCCAAACCTCCGCGTAATCGCTTCGCTATTCCAAGTTGTAGGCTACGCCTGCTTGCTGCGCTCGCCATTACCCCATGGCTTCCCGATTTAGAGGTGGGCAATATATCAGTTACTTGTATATAATATAGTATATTCAATATACATTTGTATATTGTATATTTTACAACAATTTGAAAAGTATTTGTATATTGTATATTTTACAAAACTTAATATACAATATACTTTGTTACCCATAAGCAATAATTTTAATTTTTGCGTTCTAAAGAATTACATTAAAAATCAAAAGATATAAGCTATAAAATGTCTCGGATACTATATGTTTATAAATAGTAGAATAAGGGGAAACAGGACACACACCTTTATGCAATTGAATGTACTACCATTATTATTAATTTTTTAAAAGTATTCTAAAAGTATATCGAATATACATTTTGGAAAAAGAGTATATTGTGTAATATATATCTTTCGAAATTCCTAAAATGTCTGTATATTGTATATTTTGGGCAAAAATGGGCGAGTATTTGTATATTGTATATAATGTACTTTTTTCATGTATACTGCCCATCTCTGCTTTTGTTCTTTCCTTGTATATTTTATTCTTCCATGCTTATTAAGGTCATGTAAAAATAAATATCCGGTAAGAATATAAAAATCAGATTATGTGACACTAATGTAGGCGAAATTTTGGGATTCATAGGCACCTAATGTTAGGATATAAATGGTCGGCTCGCCTAATATTAAAAAAAAAAAAAAAAGTTTTTAGCTTCACAGAGTCACATTAGGATGCTTGCAAGGAATTCTGATATTCATAGACACTTATTTTACCTAACGTTCTTGATGAAAAGTACCAACAAAAAGGTCTTGTACTACTTCCTGATAATTTATTCTTTCATATTTTTGACTAAATCTGCTGTGCAATAGGACGTCCGGCCATTTTAACCTTTGGACGTGGCTTTTACTTTCAGTATCTATGTAGAAATATCATTGGAAAATTTCAATTAATGTTGTACTTAAAGTATGTAACTAAAGCAGAAATAATTTGGAAATTCGAATTTCACTCACATTTATACTAAAATCTTATATATAATATAAAATGTTTTCCTTTTAATAGTAAATTTGAAATCTAAAAATAATTGGCAAAAAAATAATTGCTAGACGAATCCATCAAAGAATTTTAATTTTAATTAAGTTTTCAGAAATAAAAAATGGCAATATTTCTTGAAAAAATTTGAGTTATTATACTTAGCGATTTATTGTTTGATTACAGATAGTAAAAAAAGTATAAAAAAAATCTATTGAAATTGCGAAATTGTAACCCTATTTTTGTTAAAATAACTTAGTTTTAAAACTTTTTGTTAATTTAAAATATTGGTTTTGCTGTGATTTTAATTAACTATTTTTCGTAGAAATTAGAAAAATTAGTAAAAATTTCGTAGAAAGTTTAAGGTACTAAAAAATTAGAAAAATGTTTCTCAATTATGATTCTTGCTTTTAAATTTCAAAATTTAAAATAATTAAAAAGATAATGGCTGAAATATAAACGTAGTCATCCATTGTGGTTTCAACAATGAAAGTAAGACAAATAAAGCTACTATCGCTAAACTTGGCGAAAAAATCGTAAAAATCTGGAAAATATCGAGTAACTACAAAACTAATGGGAATAAAAGAAAAAAAATTTCGGCAATAGCTAGCATTTCGTATGATAAATCAGTGTACCAAATTTCGTCACGCTAGGCCAAAAGGTTTGGAAGTTTTTTGGCGAACATCTCCACAAACAAGCTGTTTTATATACATAGATGAAATGATTATTCTATTCTTTGAACCAAATAAAATTTACAAAGGGTAAGGGATGGCTGTTTGCTGGATTCCTTAATCTTAAACATTCCATACTGACAAATTTTATTAAAAAAAATATATATATATATATAATTTTTCGTGTTTTTTTTTTCAAATGCTTTCTTTTACTCCTGATCTTCTCATTTTACTTAATGCCGATAAACTTATATTTTCTGTTCTCGAATTTTGTAATGATTCAAGAGCACTTAATAGCATTTTCTACTTTCTAAAACCTGATTGTATGCACTCCCCCTTTTTTTTCCAAATAAAAGATTAAACAAACCAACAAATAAATAAAAACTCTTTGTAAGTGTGCGGCCGGTACTGTCTTTCATCTGAAAAGGGTAGAAGTAGATGTGATTTTTTTCACATGCTACTTGGTGGGTATCAGGCTAATGGTTTCTTGACCAGTAGGAGGTCAATTGAAGATTGGATGTGATGATGGCTAAACGCGTTATCACTAGTGCATCAACAGAGAATTTTCCTCTACCCCCTCCTCCCCCATGTAAAGGTGTTAGTTCATAGGCCCAGGTGATTTACCAAAAGAAGCACACACAAAAAAACTCCGAAAAGGCGAGAGTTACATTTTACGACGATGCATTTATTTAACTTGAGATACGACAGTGCAACTCCCCATAAGGGGAGGGGATTCTGAGAGAGCTCTAGTCTACATCTTGTCAGTATCAAAGCAATCAGCGAAGTGACGATACAATGTCATAGCTCTTATCGCCAAAAGGGATCAGAAGTCTTCCATACAAAGAATTTTGGCGATATTTGATAAACCACACGTTCAGTATCATTGAGTACATTTGCGGTCTGGGAACCCCAGGATTATTTTCACATCTGCGAATATTTTATAGGGTTAAAGAAATATCTTAAGCTTGGGAAGTAACTGAGATAAGCAAATCATTACATACATTTGCCTTTTGCAGACAAAACCTTAAGTTATCCAGATGCGCAATTGAATAGAAAGAACGCACAGTCAGGATAAACAGAGATAAACGTATTTCTAGTTTTAAGCATTAATTGTGAGAATGAAAACAGGGTGTGGGAGGCAGATGTTAATAAAATGTAACGGATAAAAGATTATGATGAACTAAGCCCAGAGCTTTCTTTATTTTGTTAATAAGTGCGGTTTCTATGGGCAGATGTTTTTTCACAGACACAACAGAAAATTTGTGAGAAAGGAAGATGTATTATTAATTTTATACAGAGAGCTCCAAAAGATGAAAAGTTTTACTTCTATTAGTGGGAGTATGAAAGTTAGAACTTAACTATTAAATGTAGAATTAATTTAACTAATGGGTTTATTAGTGAAAAGGGAAACTAAAATAAACCAAAGAATTTATTAAAGGGAAATAATTATTGCATTTATGAAGAGGAAAAGATATGTAGCGATAATCTCCGCTACATAACTCACCCCAGCCACCACAAAAAAAACTTTATACTTGTATTAAAGTTTTTTTTTTTTTTTTTTTTTTTAATTTCACTATTGTTGTCATAATTTTGAGGATACTGAATGTGTCGTCTACCAAAATATATAAGAACACATATCAAAAACATACAAGTATATATATATAAGTACTACAAAAATGATTGAATATCTATTTGCTTGCAGCATATGTAAATAAAAAAAAATGGCCATATATATCTTTATAATTGTCATGACAGGGAGCTCCTTAAAAGTTCAAAAATTTGCCACACAATATTTACATAATATCGGATCCTTTATTTAATTTGTTTATTGTGGCACTGGTACCAGCTTTTTATTGTGTTATGTCATGAACAAAACATTGAGAGAAGTATTTTATTTATTCTTTTTTTTTTATTGTGATCACCTCTTAGATTTTTTTTGTTTCATGACTTCTCTTTAAATTGATCCTTTTTGAGATCAAAATGGCATAATTGCAAGCAAAAATATATATATTTATAAAACACAAATAGTATATTTAAAACAAAATAAAAGAACCTAACTAAAATAATATGTTCTAAAAATAGTGTATGTTGTTAAAAATTGAAAATGAAAATTTGTGCATAAGGCGCAGGACTACTAAAAAAAGAGATGCCACTGGCATGCCCATAAAAAGGTTGTAGCCCTTATTCTTGTATAAAAAGTACAAGTATTATGGCTTCGGTTTAAGACGTCGGCCCTAGGGGGGAAGGGAGTAGTGGACGAACCCACATTGCGTACAATATAAGTCCGCCCCGCTCCTCAGTAAAATCGCACTGATCTACGAAAGGAGCGCGCTTGGAAGTCACTTAAAATTTAACATAAAAGAATTGGTAGGCCAATTCAAGGTAAAAATGTTTCGCAAGACAGGTGTGGCGTGAAACCTTGGGGCATAATTTTGAACGGTTCACGACTTTTTGGGGGCTAAAATTAAAAAAATGCAAAAATAAAACTATAAGATGAAATGTAATTCATCTCATAAATTAAATTGAAACAGTCAGTCCGGGTAAGGTAAACAAATGGTCAGGTTTAGGTGCTACTACAACTGGAATATTTCAAAAATAAGAATGATACAAGGTTTTTTTTTTTTTTTGCATGGTACTATTTCGCTGTCTAAAATAATTTGTAATTATTGTGGAATTACAATGTTGTGATAAAATGCATGTAATGAAAATTAATTATTAGTGAAGTAAGTGACCTTCTTTTCATGTACTGCCACTACATAAAAAGAGGTAAGTGTAACAAGTGAATTTACATGTAGTGTGAAAAAAAATCAAATAAACCTATAATGTAGATGTGACAAACAAAAAAAACTAAGTGTCTTTTGAAGCACTGTAATATGTAAAGGGAATAAATAAAACATTGAACAATGGAGATGCAATGTATAAGTGTGAGCATGACAAACTGTAAAAAATGTCAATTGTTTTTATGTGTTAGAATGAGCCTTTTAACAAAGAAACAACAAAAATGAACTGAAGAGAATTTACGGTAAGTGTGTTAAAAGAAAAATATTCAAGGTATTTGTGTGAATGAGGTTTTCAACTACCTAATTACAAAGCAACTTTTTATATTTAATGAGGGAAGGATTCATATCACATGACAAAAGTGTAAAAATGTAAACACATGACATGACAGTGTTGTGTGTTATCATGAACGAGTTTTGAGAAAACAAGTGAAATTGGTGTACAATCCTCAACCAGAGAAATAAGAGAAAAATGTAAGAACCACATGACCTGATATGTTGCACATGACTTAAAGTGTATTCGCATGACCTAGTGTACCACATGACCTAGTGTATTGCACATGACTGAGTGTATATTGGAAAAAAAACAAAAACAATGTGATAGTGTAAGAAATCGCATGACCTTGTGCCAAAAAGACACATAAAAAAATTGTGTAAAAGAAATCACATGACCGGGTATCTAATATACCTTGACCTAGAGAAACGCATGACCTTGTGTAAAAACACATGAAAGAAAAAAAGTGTGTAAAAGAAATCACATGACCTGGTATCTAATATACCTTGACCTAGAGAAATGCACATGACCTTGTGTAAAAACACATGAAAGAAAAAAATGTAAAAGAAATCACATGACCTGGTATCTAATATACCTTGACCTAGAGAAATGCACATGACCTTGTGTAAAAACACATGAAGGAAAAAAAATGAGTGTAAAAGAAATCACATGACCTGGTATCTAATATACCTTGACCGAGAGAGAAATGCACATGACCTTGTGTAAAAACACATGAAAGAAAAATGTGTGTAAAAGAAATCACATGACCTGGTATCTATTATACCTTGACCGAGAGAGAAACACATGACCTTGTTGAAAAGAAAAAAAAATATATAACTCAAAGTTGAGGAAAGTAAAAATGTAATTATACTATCAACAATCCTTTTAAAGTTAAAATCTAATTGAGAACCAAAAAAAATATCTATCTACCATGAAAAATGTATTAAATGTGGAAAATGTAGGCTCTACAACAATAGAGTATAAATATTATTAATGTTAACTGCATTCCTGTTACTGCATCCACAAAAGTTAACTGGGGAAAGAAAAGTGTGCTTATGTGTAAATATGTTTAAAATGATTGTGTACACCAACACGAAACAACCAAAACCAAGTGAAAACAAAATTGACGACCCGCATCAAAATTTTCACTCTTACTTGCCTTCCTTCTATTACTCAACCATCTGTGCACCTGATAGCCGAATAAGAGAAAGAAATAAAAAAATGCATTTGTACACAAGATTAATGTGAAGAAACATTGTTAAAATTTAAAGTGTAACAGGAAATGTGAGGGAACAAAATACTAAATGTTTTATAAAAAGAAAAACAAATCTGTCAAAATGTATAAAGAATGCATAAAAAGCGTAGTGAAATCATCCTTTAGTATGTAATGTGTGACCAGGAAAAATTAAAGAAAAAAACATCATTTCTCATTCGAAATAAACTCAGTTGTATGAAGCGATTGTCTTTGTATGTTTATATATCTCTTGACAGCTGAGCAGTTATGAGAAAAAGCTGTATGTTGAATGTCAAAATGGGTATTACTTGATTCATTGCACCTCATGCAATTAATGCATTTTGGTGTGTTTACACAATTAGGATCTTTATGTGACATAGCACAGACAGGGCATATTATGTCATTAGGGCAAAATTTACTTAAATGAAAAAGACTCTGACATGTAAAACATCTTTTTATATCTATGTACCTTTTAAGAGTAAACTTTGTGGCCTGAATAATAATATGTTTATGTACAAGCAAAATTTCAGCAAAGTGGGATGGCATTAGAAAAATCCAGTTAAATAAATTACAATGCTTTATTTTTATTTTGCTTTGAAATTGAATGGGAGGCGAAGAATTATCAGTTAGTTTTGAAATAGCCAAAATAATGTCAGGTATGCCAAAATTTTCAGGCAAACGCATGATTACAACAGGGATAAAATTGGTACTATCTTTCTTAGGGGTACTGAAAATACTGGGATGAAAATTGTTACTGTCACTTAAATCGTTAACTTGTTGATTACTAGAGAAAGAGGGATTTGTATTGCCACTTTCATGTATTGTAGTATGTGGAGATTTGATAATGAGTTTGTTATCTGTCTGTGTGGACATATTCTGAACAGTTTTCAAACAAGCAGAATTGACCGAAGGAGTGATATCTTTTTGAGTAATTGATATGTGAGGTTTAGTTTTACTTTCTAGTTCCTGAGTCAAGTCACGTACTCGTTCTAACAATTTATTATTTACCAAAAATAAATTTTGTTTTTCATGTTTTACCTTAGTGTATTCATCTTTGAGTCCCTGAAAGGTCTCTTTCAAAATATTAAGATCCCATTCAATTGTGAATTTGAGTTCCTTAAAATTAGAGATAAGTGTATCAGTGTTGTTTTGATTTTGTATTTGATTTTGAAATGCTGTGGCTTCAGCGATAATTGTGTCTGAAAACTTTGTTAAATTTTCCTCATAAAATTCAAGTAAAGGAGATATTGAAACCTGTGATTGTCCAAAAGCAGGCCCAAATTTATTATCTCTCTCTGACATTGTTTGGGAAGTAGCTGAAGTTTGTTTTAGCTCAATATCAGCCATAGATGTTTACCCAAAAGCAAATGCACTAATATAAATCAAAAGAAAGATTTATAAATAAATTAGGTGCACCAAAACAAATCTGATCGTTAACCACAGTATTAAAATTAATAATTTGGGGGAAATAACAAAAAAATGCAAGTCCAAACGAAAAATTAAATTTTGCATTAGTCAGAGAGTAAACCCTGGTAAGTTACGAGTGAATCAAGACACATTTAATGAGGGGGGGGTAAACAAAATGTGAACCTAGCTAACTAAAACAATGAAAATGCAGACACTAAATAATACGCTTTTTTCTTTTTTTAAAAAATGCACACAAAATTTTTTTTTTTTTTTTTTTTTTTTTTTTTTTTTAAAACTTGTACTGCCTTCAAAATAAACTAATTAACCATTCAAAAATACCAATGCCAAAATTCCCTTGTTTCTTGACAACCGAAAGTAAAAAAAATCAAAGAAGGCTTGTTTAACAAGGTACTGGTATAGTTAATGGCAAAAATTTAGTAAAAACGAGAATGGGAATCTCAAACTGCAATTAATTAAGGACAAGTAATGTCAGCGAAAAATTAATGCGCGAACACATAAAATAATAAAAATCTGTGATATTTAAGTATGCAACACATAAATACTAAAACAACATGCACTGAAAATGATAATACTTTTGAAAATTGAGCATGAAAAGAGAAGAATACTTTCAAAAGTTCAAATTAAATACTAACATTTAAAATGTATTTTGTTTCCGTTACAACATATAGAATTTCAAAAATGCACTATATTTAAATTTAAAAAAATCTTCTCTGTTCAAGCTGCTAAAAAGAATAAAGTAAACTAACTACAAATCATTTTTTTTTTTTTTTTTTAAGCAATAAAAGAAATGAACTGTTGCCGTGCGCTCATGCAGATGTTCCACAACGTAAAATTTTGTTAATTTAATGTTTTTTTTTATCACCTTTTAAATGTTATTATTATTATTATTTTTTCTTTTGCACAGCACTTATTTTTAAGCAAAGCTTGTTTAGAGAGAGAATAAAACTGTAGGTACAACAATGGGTGCGACGACCCCTTATTGCACCATTAAGATCGTGACCTCATAGCTTTTTTTGTCTGATTTATTCTTGACATAATTAAACTTTCACACTATTTTATTCTCTTTTCACTAATTATGTATGGGTACGACGACCCGTTTTTTTTTTTTGCACAAATTTCACACTGGTTATATATTTTTGACACAATGTTTTATCACAGAGCGCTGACATACATATGACTTTAACATAACACGATTTATTTACTAGCAACACCACTGGGTCCACATTGATTTATTTTGCATGCCTCACCGATAATTTTCGGTAACACAACAGACCCGTTGAGTATGCTTGTTGCCTATGTTGCATCCACCAAAAACACAGTAGATGAAATCAGAATGCAACTTCTCATCGGCAGAGAGCACGAAGATTTTCGGTTTCCGGTAAAACGTGAACTGAAACAAAAATTCCGACCTTGAACCGAGTGGTGGGATATTTCTGCACATAACACAGTATCCCGAACAGCTGGCGTTGCGAGGGAAAACAGTTGACCCAGTCAATTTCTGACGCATCGAAAACGAAAGTGGCACTTTTCTTGAAAAGAGCGAAAACAGCAGCAATCTTTCTTGAGTGCAGGAGAAAACATAATTGAATACTGCAGGTTTCGGGGAGGGAAATACGTCACACAAAAATACATACGGCCTTGGCACTTCAGAGAAAAGGAGAGCGCTTTGTAGAAAACAGTCCGTCGATGTTTGATGCATACATTTCGTCGACTTTTAAAGGTTTTTTTTCTTTTTTTGGAGTAGTGCTGTTTCATTGATGTCCGAGGGTGCTTGATACAAGATTTTTTTTTTATCGAAGATTTTAATTATGATGATTTTTTTTTAAAGTCTCTCTGTGTGTGTGCGTTTTTTTTTTTTTTTTTTGACCGGAGAAAAAAAGGCCAGATGCACCAGAAATAATATGTAAAGGTGTTAGTTCATAGGCCCAGGTGATTTACCAAAAGAAGCACACACAAAAAAACTCCGAAAAGGCGAGAGTTACATTTTACGACGATGCATTTATTTAACTTGAGATACGACAGTGCAACTCCCCATAAGGGGAGGGGATTCTGAGAGAGCTCTAGTCTACATCTTGTCAGTATCAAAGCAATCAGCGAAGTGACGATACAATGTCATAGCTCTTATCGCCAAAAGGGATCAGAAGTCTTCCATACAAAGAATTTTGGCGATATTTGATAAACCACACGTTCAGTATCATTGAGTACATTTGCGGTCTGGGAACCCCAGGATTATTTTCACATCTGCGAATATTTTATAGGGTTAAAGAAATATCTTAAGCTTGGGAAGTAACTGAGATAAGCAAATCATTACATACATTTGCCTTTTGCAGACAAAACCTTAAGTTATCCAGATGCGCAATTGAATAGAAAGAACGCACAGTCAGGATAAACAGAGATAAACGTATTTCTAGTTTTAAGCAT
This sequence comes from Maratus speculifer, assembly GCA_964019185.1. Classification (NCBI taxonomy): domain Eukaryota; kingdom Metazoa; phylum Arthropoda; class Arachnida; order Araneae; family Salticidae; genus Maratus; species Maratus speculifer. The sequence goes on along the minus strand of CAXHSM010000568.1, from coordinate 9,910 downwards.
TAATTGTGAGAATGAAAACAGGGTGTGGGAGGCAGATGTTAATAAAATGTAACGGATAAAAGATTATGATGAACTAAGCCCAGAGCTTTCTTTATTTTGTTAATAAGTGCGGTTTCTATGGGCAGATGTTTTTTCACAGACACAACAGAAAATTTGTGAGAAAGGAAGATGTATTATTAATTTTATACAGAGAGCTCCAAAAGATGAAAAGTTTTACTTCTATTAGTGGGAGTATGAAAGTTAGAACTTAACTATTAAATGTAGAATTAATTTAACTAATGGGTTTATTAGTGAAAAGGGAAACTAAAATAAACCAAAGAATTTATTAAAGGGAAATAATTATTGCATTTATGAAGAGGAAAAGATATGTAGCGATAATCTCCGCTACACCCCAGGTTAGACATTCAAACTGCTTTCTTTTCATCAATTGTACATATAAACAAGAAAGTAAAAGTCTTTTCCTTGGACGAAAGCAATTCTTTACAAAACCGGCTTTTTGACTCTACAAAGGAAACACCATGATCTGTGAAATTAATTCTTGAAAATAATTTTTTGGAGGTGTTATCTTTCACTTTCTTTTTACCCAAATTATACACTTTTCTTAGTTTGTTGGTTTTAATTCACTAAGTTATTAATAGCAATATTTTTTGCATACTTTCTTTAGTATTCTACAGCATCTTTTCTGGTGGACATTTATATTAGTGCAGAGGGGGTAGAGTTGCCCGGGCACACAGGGTTTCCCCCTACCGGATACGCCTGTAGTCTGTATTTATGGCCGTCAGCGTTTTATCTCACCTTAAAGGAATAGTATTATAACCACATTTAGATATGATGCTGATGGGGACCATAACATTCCTTGTCAAAAGATGGTGTCTGTGGCATTCATAGCCTTTTTTTTTTTTTTTTTTTTTTTTTTTTACAGAATCTTGCAAAAGAATTCTTAAACATTGCGGTCTATAGGCGCAATAAATTCAAAAGGAATTTTAACAATGTTATAGTATTTAAAACACAACAATTAGATACATATCTTTTATATACATCGTAAAAAGCTTAAAAGAATGATGTTTGCGACATTAAGTCTTTTTATTTTACAGGGTGTGAAAAAAACCAGAGATACATTGTCGTTTATAGTCGATGATGCACAGAAAGACATTTTAATTTAACTATATAATTTTTTACTCGTACGTGAAACTTTTGTCTGCTTTTAATAAGCTATTTAATATGGGTGTTGCAAACGATGTACGCAAACATTCGTGTATACTACATACACAGTTGCTCAAAATAATTTGAAAACGTGACTCTTTATGTGTGCCTTAGCAAGTTCTTTGTATCATTGTTTTGAAAGAAATTTAGATCATTAATTTCATTAGAGAATTATCATCATTTATAATGTTAATAGCGATATACAGAGATGCATAAAAGTATTTAAATATAATGGTACATATAAGTCTTAATTTTTGAAAATTATTTTATATACTTCAGGGTTTCGTTTTTCTTTCTTTCTTTCTTTTCTCATTACAAATAAAACTTTTGATTTTTATGTTAAGAAGCAAACAAGATTGTTAATATAGTGAAATTTTTCTGTATTGGACATCTACGGTTCCAAAAAAAAGATATCCAAGTTAGAGAAGTGTCCAACTTATAGAGGTTAGACATAATGTTAAATATCCCAATAATCCGTTCTCAGAAAAGTGTCCAACTTGGGAAGTTTTCTTTCTAAAATTTCTTTAGTTATTTGCAATTACTATTTAAAGGGAAGAAATTAAAAAAAAAATTTAAAAAAAAATGTTTCATATTACAATAATGGGTAATGTTTATATAAACTTCCGTGACTTAAGTACTTATTACTATTTATAATTTTAATTTTAGTAATTTATTTGTTAAATTAAACTTTCTTTAATTATTAAATCAATTATAAAATCCCTTACTTTAAATAAATGTGCTTTTCTAACGTCCATAACAATAATTAGAGCCCTTTACCTCACAATGCTCCTTTCCTAATAGAATATATATTTATAAAAACAATAATTAAATAAAAAAAATAAATCTTGCTATGACGCATGGATTATAAAACACTTTCCAACGACTCAGAAAAGTAGTTTCCCATATGGCCCTTATATTTGTGAGTCCCTGTATTTCGCTATAAATGTTATCCATTCTAAAATTTAGATCTGAGTTATATCGCTATTTATCGTTAGCGTTACACAAATATAGTGATGGTGTGATATATCGAGATATTACGATAGTCACAATACAACTATGTACGGCAATATATCGTTAAATAATAGTTATTTAATATCGCTATCCAAATATTAAAAAATAATACTTAACAAAAAATTTTGACATTTGCTTATTTTGACATTGCTTATTTTGACATTTATACTGTTTTAAAGTGTCGCACAAAATAATATGTACGACCCTGTAAAAATAGTCAGAAACGTTCATTTTTCATAGAGGATTTTTTTCTTGAGTCTATAAATAACATATATCATTTCATTAGTTTTTAAAATATTGAAACTGTTATAAAACAGGTTTAAAAACAATGCATGACACAGGCTCATTGGAATAATGAGAAAAAATTACATTCACAAAACATTTAATTAACACAGATAAATGCATAATTGCTGGATTGATTCGAGAAGAGATATGACGTCACATACGTAATACTTGTCACATGATCACTGCAAGTATGCGATAATTCTTTTTGATGTCCACAGAAAAATCGTCTAAATTTATTTTAAATTTCTTTCACCCATAGACCGTTATGTTAAATAATTCTTTTGCGATGACCTGTAAAAAAACTATAAGTGCCACATATACCATTTTCAATAGGGAACTTTCTGGAGTCCATATATACAACATATTCAAATTTCAAGATGATACGAGTATCTTTACGCGAGTTTTAACACTTTTCATCTTCGTTGGAAAGTGTTAATAATCGTCTGAATTTATTTTTAATTTTTTCCGTCCATAGACCATAATGTTAAAGAATTCTTTTGCGATGTCCTGTAAAAAAACTATAAGTACCACATACACCATTTTCAATACGGAACATGCTGGAGTCCACATATACAACGTATCAGAATTTCATGATGATACGAGCATTTTTACGTGAGTTATCGCGCGGACAGACAGACAGACTGACGGACATACGGACAGACAAACTGAAATTATAAGCACTTTTCAACTTCGTTGGAAAGTGTTAAAAGCAATGTTTCCTTTCTAAAATAAGTGATTAATTTCTCTACTGTTACTCGATAAAATATTCATGAGTAAAACATTATTGATAAATACAAAAATAGAAAACTTATATAATCATCTATTTTGATAGTTAACATTTAAGGTTTAACCATTTCCGCCATTTTTGTTAAAATCATGTTTGTGAAGAAAATTTTTGCAGCAATAAATTTTCGAATTATACTTGTTACAATACTTTGTTTTGTACCAAATATTATGCATAAAAACGATAGTTTTTCGACAAATCGTTAATAAAATAGTTGATTTTGCCTTAATATGACTTTTTTTTAAAATTCAGACAAATAAAAAATCAATTTTAAAAAAAAAATATTATATTAAATAAAAATAGTTTCATGTAAAGGAAATTATAAGAAATATTATTTTTCATTAAATTCGTAAAAAAAAAAAATAAAATAAAATAAAAATAAAAAAGACTGTTCTCGTGTTGATAAGAACACGTATATCATATAAAATTTCCTCCAAAATAACACGTATCCCCCAAATTTGATCAAAATATGATATAACTGTGGATTGTTCTAATTGGTCACCATGGAGTTTCAAGACTTTTATGGAAAAAGTAAAATTAAAATGCTTAATTAAAATAATTATATGTAAATTTAAATATTTTATATCTTGAAAAGGTAATGTTTGCTTCAGGATAAGATTGCATTTTATCATTTTATACGTATAAAAAAAAATCAATTACTTCATAGAGATATAATTTAGATTCAAATACCACTTCATAGCCCAGCTTCAAACCTTCGCTCCCTTTCGCCCTCAGGTCTTTAACCTCCCAAACTGTTCTGTGATTCCCTCCCGCTGAAATATCATTTCATTGTGTACCTACTTGTAGGACGAACAAAACTTTCTCACTTTCATATTACCGGTCTGCCTAAGGACATTTGGGGACACTGTGGTGGCTAGTATTGTCTAGGAGGAGACACAATCTTTGCAGACAGAAACTGATGTTTCACTTGACCACCAATTGAGTAACATGATCTCAGGGTCTGCTCCGCTCCTTCCCCCTTCCCCCAAATAAGGAAATACAGTTAAATTATATTCGTAATTTTTTAAATATTCTTTACTAATTATTAAAAATATTATTTGTTTAAAGAGGTTTAAAAGGAAAAATTTTTCCTGTGATGATTTGTAAAATAAAATAAAAATAATCCAAAAAATCCCCCCCCCCGTACCTTAAATAATAAAACATTAAAAAAAAACAAAAACATAGAATTAGAATAGATTTTAGTTAAATAATAATTATATAAGCTTTTAGTCAGACTTCTTCTACGAATTCCCACACTGGGCGAATAGTAACGTGTAATGTAAATATGCAATAAAACTATCTGGTACTCTTCGAAAGAGAACATTTTGAAATTCTTTTAGTGATAGTTAAAGATATAAAATCCCCCATTTTGAAATAAGCTATTATAACATTTTCATGATTACATCTCGTTTACTATAAAAAAATCTATAAAAAGTGTTCAACATAATATTTTTAATAACGGACAATTTCGCAATTTTAGAATTGAGTTATAAATTTTATTAATTTTTATGGAAATAATATTTGTATTTGGAAAAGGAACAAAACATTTTTAAAATTTAATGTATGAATTTGAGAGTCAGAAAAAGGAAAATAATAAAATAAAATAAAACTCTCAATGAGTATGAGTATATAGAGGGTGGACATAACGTTAAACCTATGGATCTGTTCTCAGAAAAAGTGAAGTGCCTAATTTAGGAAGGTGTTCAACTTAAGGGGATGTTCAACTTGGGAGGTTTTACTGTATATAAATTGTAACGATCAATATATATGTATATGCATTGTGCAGATTGTAAATGAATTGTGCTCGTTGAAATATGTTCATTATATGCATTGTGCAGTCATAAGTTTTTAACTAAAAGTGAGAGTAAAAATACTCGATACATTCAATCATTTAGTGAAAAGTATAGTAAACTTTCAGTAATTAAAAGTATAGTTAATTCACGCATCGAAAAGGTCTACGAGTTTCATTGACGGGCCTGAAATATTATCCAGGTGATGTGTTCTCCCATCACGAATGTATTATTATATGGTCAAACCTCATTAACGCGAACACGCTTAACATGAAATACTTTTAATCCGAAGTGGATACTCTTTCCCAATCAAATTAATAAAAGTTATAAACAGTTACCTTATTATAACTTTGACTGATAACATGAAATACTGCTAATACATAAACAAAATTTTATTATGTCCTCTTCAAGTTCACGTTAATGAGGTTTGGTTTCATCAAAGGGTGAGAAATAATAAATTTGTTAATTTTTAAATAGTAAAACATATATATGAAATAATGTTGCCTTGGTTAACATTTTCATTATTCCAAATAAAGTGAATTAAATATACGTTACTGTTACGTTCTTTATAAGATAAAAAAAAAAAAATCAATTTAAAAAGGAGTGTTAAAAGGTATCTTCTAAGTTCACCATATATTAATAATGATACTTCAGGATGCACGCGATGGTTTATTTTCATTCCCACTTTTTCCTAATAATTATATGTGTCACAGATTTTTGCACTAATTTCTGAGAGACGTATGACGAAAATTAATATTAAAAAAAAATAAAAAAATCTTGGTAGATAAAATTAAATATCACTACGCACACTCTACGCCAGTTCTGCATGCATAAGCCTCGATTAGTACGCACGTTTACATGGTCCCCGTTCATACTGTATTCATACAGAGTCCACGGTTCGTAGGTGTGTATACTCATACACATGTACTCGCTTTCACTGTCTGTATACCGAGTCCACGGTTCGTATGTGTATACGCATGGTCCTCGCTTTCACTGTGTGTATACCAAGTCCACGGTCCGTATGTGTATACGCATGGTCCTCATTTCCACTGTGTGTATACCGTGTCCACGGGTTGCATGTGTATATGCATGGTCCTCGCTTTCACTGTGTGTATACCGTGTCCACGGTTCGTATGTGTATACGCATGGTCCTCGCTTTCACTGTGTGTATACCGTGTCCACGGTACGTATGTGTATACGCATGGTCCTCGTTTTCACTGTGTGTATACTGAGTAAGCGGTACATAGGTGTATAGACAATATAGTTAATTCTCTGAACTTATTAAATTTTCATCTATTTCAGTCAACATGTAGGACATTTACATTACTAAGAAAAAAATATATACTTATCACAATCGTAATATTTTTAATTAAAATTTACTGGGTATATTAAAGAAGAAAAATTTTATAATACTGAAAAAGAGATTCAAGAAATTCTTCCACATATTCATATACTTATACTTTCTTATTACTAATTTAATAATTATATAAATGCAACACATTTGTATTCCTGAATTTACATATTAGTTGTAATATACGTATAAATCAGAAATTCGTCTTTTCGCCTTTTAACAAATAAATAAATAAAAGAAACGAATATAATTATCGATTTGATGCATATTTCAAAAATATATATAAGTAAAATTTGAAATATACTGCGAAAATTTTGGTTTATATTTATTCAAGTTCAAAACTAAAGTTACATTTCAAATACTCTCTTAGAAGAATGAAAATGAAGCAATGTCTTGCTTTTTTCGTTTACGTTCCCATTTGAACAATTCACAAGTAGAAAGTCCTCTGTTGGACGGTTTATTCACCGTGTGTGTGAATGTCCTCGGTTGCCTTGCAAAAAAGCATATTTGAAAAAAGCCTATATTTAAAATTTTTGAACCGGTTATATAATATACGTTCATCTAGAATACTAAAAAGCTGAAAAAAAATAAAGAAAACACATTATTTCAATAGGTCCGCAGTTGGTCGGTTTGGTTACCGCGTCCTCGTTTCCCACCATATTCCGGACTGTGTGTGTGTGTGTGTGTGTGGGTAAATTTTATCTCAAAAACGGCTCTAACGATTTTCGCAAAAATTTGGATTTTACCATTTTCGGGCACGAGAAGACCATTGGGCTAGGTCACATGTTCGAGAAAATTCGATTATTGGGTCATTTTGGGTCATAATGGGTCAAGATCAAGCTATTTATATCTAGAGAACGGCTGGATCGATTTTAAGGAAATTTTGCAACCAATCGTTTTTTGGCACGAGAAAACTATTGGGCTGGGTCACATGTTCGAAAAATTTCGATTATTGGGTCATTTTTGGGTCATTATGGGTCAAGCCATTTTTATCTAAAAAACGGCTCTAACGATTTCGACCAAATTTTACATTTTATCGTTTTGGATTACCAGAAGACCATTGGGTTAGGTAACATGTTCGAGAAAATTCGGTTAGTGGGTCATTTTTGGGGTCATTGTGGGTCATGCTATTTTCATCTAGAGATTTTCTCACGCAATTTTGACTAAAAATTGCATTCTATGGTTTTCGGGCACGAGAAAAACATTGGGCTAGGTTACATGCTCGAGAAAAAATTTTAATGGGTCATATTGGGTCATTAAGAGTCTGGGTCAAGCTATTTATATTTAAAGAACCGCAGAATCAATTTCATCGAAATTTTGCCTGTAATAGTTTTTTGACACGAGAAGGCTAATGGGCTCACACGATCGAGAGATTTCGATTATAAGAGTCATTTGTGGGTCATGATGGGTCATAATGGGTCATAGTCAAGCTATAGCTAAAGAACAGGTGGATCGATTTTAACGAAATTTTGTATACAACATTTTTTTGGCACGAGAAAACTATTGGGCTAGGTCTCAGTTCGAGAAATTTCGATTACTGGGTCATTTTGGGTCATAAAAGGTCTGGGTCAAGCTATTTATATGTAAACTACGACAGTATCAAATTTAATGAAATTTTGTATGTAAGTTTTTTGACACGAGAAAATTAATGGGCTATCTCACATGTTTGAAAGATTTCGATTATAAGAGGTTATAGGTCATTATATTATGAGTCATGATGGGTCATAACGGGTCATGTCAAGCTATATCTAAAGAACACGTGGATCAGTTTTAACGAAATTTTGTATACAACATTTTTTGGCACGAGAAAATCATTGGGCTAGATCACATGATCGAGAAATTTCGATTAATGGGTCATAAAGGGTCATAAAGGGTCTAGGTCAAGTTATTTATATTTAAAGAACGGCAGGATCGAGTTTAACGAAATTTTGAGTGTAACAATATTTATACACGAGAAAACTAATGGGCTAAGTCACATGTTCGAGAGATTTCGATTATAAGGGTCATTTGTGGGTCATGATGGGTCATGGTCTAGCTATATCTAAAGAATGGGTGAACCGATTTTAACGAAATTTTGTATACAGCATATTTTTGGCACGAGAAAATCATTGGGCTATGTCACATGTTCGAGAAATTTCGATCAATGGGTCACTTTTGGGTTATTCTAATTTTATCTAGACAATGTCTCGCGCAAATTTGACTGAATTTTATATTCTATCGTTTTCGGACACAAGAAAATCATTGGGTTAGGTCAGATGTTTCAGAAAACTCAATTAATGAGTCATTTTGGGTCATAATGGGTCAAGGTCAAACTATTTATACCTAAAAATTGGCTCAATCGATTTTATCTAAATTTTGTATTTACGTTTTTCGGCACGCAAAAATTAATGAACTAAGTCACATTTTCGAGAGATTTCGATATAAGGGTCATTTGTGGGTCATGCTACTTTTATCTAGAAAATTGTTCTCACCATTTTCAGTATATTTTCTATTATATCGTTTTCGGGCAAAAGAAAACCATTGAGATAGGACACATGCACGTAACAATTCAGTTAGTGGGTCGTTTTAGGTCTTAATGGGTTCGGGTCATTCTAATTATATATAACAACGACTCAGTCAATTTTACCTAAATTTTGCAATGGAACGTCTTTTGTCACGAGAAGACTATTGAGCTGAGTTGCATATTAAACAAAATTATATTAGTGGGTCATATCGCTTCATTGCTGAATGCTGTCATGCTAATTTTACTTAAGAAATGGCTTAAACGATTTTGATTCATTTTATACTCTACTGTTTTTGATTACCTGAAGACCATTGAGCTAAGTCACATGTTTGATCATATGTGATTAGTGTATCATTTGGGTAAAAAAGGGTCAGGTTCACGAGACTATGGCAAAAGCCAATAAGTTGGCGATATTTGACAAAATACTGACGAAATTTGGCCGAAAAATCGACTATTAAGGTTACAAAACCAAAACACATATTTGGCGCCAAATGAAAGAATGTGTCCAAATTTGGTTATATCTGGCAAAAAATATTGTCTTTCAGAATGTGAAGAAATTTCTTATATATTCTTAATAGTCTTCGAAATGCATAGTTAAACTAATCAGAGTCGAGCTATAAAAGTGATTTGGATTGATGTCCTTTCTTTGTAAATTTTAAAATAAATTAAAATTTATGAACATGTGCATACAAACATAGTTGATTGTTTTTATAAATAATACTATTATTAATAACATGTTTTACAGTAATAATACTATATCGAGTTGAACACAAAGTTAATTTTGACCGAGCTGAGCTCGGTCACCCCTGCTAGTCAGGTATTAACGAACAATATCCAAACACATAATGATGTACACTTCCTACACTACCACAATTACACCTGCTATTTGGGCGATTTTCTATTTTAAACAGGTACTGTGGAAATGCTCCGTGTAAGAAAAGAATCACCTGGAAATCACACAGAAATAGATTATCAACTTTGTT
>CAXHSM010000567.1:0-18000 GCA_964019185.1 Maratus speculifer | reverse complement strand
ACAAAAATAATCAATGAAAGTATATTTTTATCGAATGGAAGAGGCCTGTATAGAAAGAGGCCTGTTTTATTGAAAGAAATTTTTTGAATGGGCCTCTTTTATTGAGATTATTACGAGTACAAAACTGCGAAGGAATTTTGTTTTGAAACATCAATTTAGTTTTAAACTTAACCACCATATTTGTTTATTGTTGAGTTTGACTTGCAATAATTTTCAAAAATTGCATTTTGGCATGTTTGGGAAAAAAAAAAAATCAGGGACTTCATTTTGAAGACGCAAAACACATTTGTTTAAATAATTTGATAAAGTGCAGGGTAAGCCCAGTCTTGTATTCATTGAACCGTTAAATGATTGCCAAAAGCTGTTATCAATTGTTTATTTTGTTTATCATTTCTAATTTCCAATCATGTTAAAGACAATTTTTTAATGTATACATTTATGGAATCATTATGTATATTTATATTAACATTTACTGCTGTTTGTCCACTAGAATGAATATAAATTATCAGATTTAATGATTTACCTGTGTAGGGTCACCTGCAGGGTCGAAGCTATCGCCAGGGCACTGCCCTGAGGCCTCCATGCCTTTGGGACCCCCAAACTGATGGTTAAAAAACACTATTGATTTTAGTTTCTTGTCTAACTTCCTATAAAATGCCGAGCACCTAACTAAAAGTAGTAATTAGATAAATCAAAGCACTAGAATATATGTTTTTGCATGTCTGTCGATATACTCCGTACACTTCACATGCTAAAGCAGCTCTAGAACAGACAGCAAAATGTCGAGTCGAATGTGTCATGTCATGTTTGCCGATCCCACTGAAGTTAGTATAAGAAAGAAAATATGAGTTTTTGATCACTTGAATAATACAGAAAGCATCTAAAAAATTCTAAAAAATCTCTCTTATATAAAATCGAAAAAAAAATTATCAACATATATCTTTCATAAGGTTTTTAAGCAGAATCAGGAACAGGTACTTATGTATTAACGCCGCCACAGCAGAAGTTATGCTAATGTGCAAATAAAGAGCAATTTTGTTGTTCTTACGTGCATGTAGTTATGTTTTGGATTCCTTGTTGCCTCGTTGTTTGCTCATTTTTGACGGCATCTTTTGTGTACATGCGAACGAGATTGTTCTTTATTATTCCGAATTCTGGCTGCGCCACTGTTATTCTTCACCTGGTGTTAGTACGTAAGTACCTAGAAACATATGATTAAGTTACATAAACAAAAATGAACCTAAGCAAAACACTCTTCAAAGTATTCAACCAATCAGAAGTCTGTATTTTCTCCCTTATGCTAGTTTTAGTGGGATCGACAAAAATTTTGTCGGCGCCAAGTACCTGCCCAATTCTATGTTTTTAAGCCATTTTTTGGTTTATCATACTGCGTATATTTAAACAGCGGTATGCGGAGAAAAAACTGCACCTGGGGCCTCCAAGTTTATAGTTACGGCCCTGGTCACCTGGGGTAATTCCTGATCAAAAATCAGCATCCAATTATTATGAAAGCTATTAAAGGTATTGTTCTTAATTAACCCCCCCCCCATGATGGTTATATAATAAAAAATCTTTATTAAATATATATATGCACATAATTGAAATTTGAAATAACTTTTAAGTGACCAAGAATTGGTCTGGAAACGGGGTAATTCTCTGTCTTTCTTTGGTAATTATTGGTCAGAATCCTTTTTGACGTAAAGAATGTATATTGATAGTTACTTTTTTAAGACTGAGTATTAAAGTAAATATAATCAATCTTGTAAATTTTATTCATCTCATAATTGTTTAATAATAAACCATAATTTGTTTTGGTATAGATACAAAATTATTTCATATACAAAAGACTTGTATAGTTTACAAAGCATGAACTAGCCAAAGAATTTTTGTAGCATTTATTAGCAGTATTTATTACTTTTTTATCCAATGTAAATGGATTAATCCTTACAAATTTATTGGTTAAATGTTTATTTTTTTGATTTTATGACTGAAGTTTCTGGATCCTTTTTCAAGAAATTTTACATAAACTTTAATATGGATCTTTAACACTCGGCGTAAAATGTAATGTTTGTATTGCCTATATATATGTTTATGCATGATTTCAGCATTTTGCAATAAGAGAGTTTTTCTACTTAGTTCTTCTGTCATAGGGTGTGTCTTATCTTACCGTTAGAGCACTTACCGTTTTTGCATTTACAATTATATTTTTAAGGAGGCTTTAAACTTGCGATTAAAAAAAGTTGTAAGACAATAGTTTTTAGGGTGTACACTTATAATAGATAAAATATCATATATAAATATAATAAAATTATATTATTAAGCAATAACCAGGAATTGCCTCACAAATATGGGACAAGTTAAGATTGTAGAAAAATAATGAATTCTGTTTAAAGACAGGGAAAAAAATATGCAAATTTTGCTGAAAAATTGCAGATAATATGAGACTTTTACCGAAGGATTTCAGAAAATATGCAAATTTTGTTGAAGAATCACAGAAAATATGCAAATTTTCTCTAAAAGGGCTGTAAAAATTTTGCTAAAGGATCATGGATAAATGCCAAATTCTTTGAAAAGAAGATGGAAAAAAGTGCGATTATTGTCAAATGGTCGTGAAAAACACATTTTGTCAAAATACTTTAAAAAAAAATACAAATTTCGTCAGAAGTTTGAGTTTTACTTAATTAAAATAATGCATACTTTGTGACGATCAGCCGTTAGCATCCCCCTATCACCACCACCATCCATAGATATGTACTACAATTTTAATATGTAAATGCTTCCCTCTTTTATGATTTTCCTTCACATTTGATTAGGGGAGGGGGCAGATTAATGGGACTTTGTTTTTTACAATATGAATTAAAAATGAAAGTTTAAATTATCATTTAAATTAGGTTGATAAGGTGTGGAAAATCTTAAATTTTGTTTATAAGAAACAGAAAAATCATGAATTTTGCCAATGAGGTGCAGAAAAAATTTCGAAGGTCAGGCACGGAAAAATCACAAGTTTTGTCAATCAAGCTTGGAAAAATCGCAAATTTTTTCTATCAGATGCATAAAATTGCACATTTCAATGATCGTCAGCTTTCTTGATGATGCGTCAAAAAATTGCATATTTTCTTCATCGGCTGTAATAAAAAACAAATAATTTGTCTATTTATTGCTCCAAAAAAAAAAACATGAACGTTGTTTGACGCAGAAAAAAAAAGAAATATCATTGATCAGGCATGAAAAAATTGCAAGTTTTGTAGATCAGAGGCACGGAAAAAATCACAAATTTTATCGATCAGTGCATGTAAAAATTACAAGTTTTGTTGATGAGGTGCCGTAAAGTTGGAAATTTTGTTCATTGGCAGCATACAATACAACTTCATCAATTTGTCGAGGGGGGGGGGGGAATGCAGTTTTCATCAGTCATTTAACAATCTCAAATTTCATTTATCGGGTGCAGAAAAAAACGTACTTTGTCAATGGTTGGTGGAAAAATCTCAAATTTTGTCGACATGGGTGCAAGACCTTTAGTCTTGAAGAAATTTTTGGCAAATTATACTTTATATACTTAAATAATAGTAGTTTTACTGTCACGAACATTTAATCACTTTCTTTTATTGTAAGAAATCAATTTTTTAGCCATAATGAAAGGCTTAGAAACATAGGTGCAAGTTTTTCAGTCCTGAGACGGAATTCGGTCTCTTAAAAATTCCTGAGGACGGAAACGAGATGGAAAAATCTCCTAGGACGGAAGTGGATAGTGAAAAACACGCGCTTTTCATCAAATGATCGCAGAAAAAAACATGATTTTCGTGAAATGATCGCGGAAAAAAGTGCTATTTCTGTCAAAGGACTGCAAAAAAGACACGTTTGCCGTCAAAAGCTTGCGAAAAAAAAAAAAAAGCGATTTCGTTCAAAGGATTGCAAAAAACACACTATTTCTGTCGAAAGACGGCAAAAAACACTCTAATATCATCAAAGAATTGTGAAAAAAGGCACGATTTTTATCAAAAGCTTGTGAAGAAAACGCAATTCCTGTTAAAAGATTGCGGGACAGATATCATCTCAGTCAGAGAATGCGAAATAGACGCAGTCTCTGTCAAAGGATTGCAAAAAAAAAGATGAGTTTTCTGTCAAAAAGTTACAGAAAAAACGCAACTCCTGTCAAAGAATCGCGAGAAAGATGCTATTTCCGTTGAAGAATCACGAGAAAGATGCTATTTCTGTCGAACAATTGTGAGAAAGATGCTATTTCCGTCGAAGAATCTCAAAAAAGATGCTATTTCCGTCGAAGAATCGCTAGAAAGATGCTATTTCCGTCGAAGAATCTCTAGAAAGATGCTATTTCTGTCGAAGAATTGCAGAAAAGATGCTATTTCCATCGAAGAATCACGGAAAAGATACTATTTCTGTAGAAGAATCATGAAAAAGACGCAATTTCCATCAAAAAATCGCGAAAAAGATGCTATTTCCAGTCAAAGAATACTGAGTAGATGCAATTTTTGTCAAAGGATCGCAAAAAAGTGCAAAATCGCGTGAATTTAATCAAAGGATCGTAGAAAAGACATGAATTTTGACAAAAGAATCATGGAAAAGTCGCAAATTTTGTCAATGTATCGAGAAAAAGAGGAGATTTCCATCAAATGATTGCAATAAAAATGTGATTTTTGTTAAAGGATCGTGAAAAAATGCGAACTTTGCCAAAGCATCATGGAAAGATGTGATTTCTGTTAAAGGATTGTGAAAAAGACACTATTTCCGTCGAATAATTGCAAAAAAGGCGCTATTTCCGGTCAAAGAATACAAAACTAGCAAAAGCCGTGCTTTGTTTGGATTCGCGAAGCATTATTTCATAAGATAAATATTTGAATGTAACAAAATTTTTCATATTATTTTTGCATCTTTATTAAGCAAAAACGTTAGCTCATGTTTTGGCACATTTAAATTTTAGAAATGTAAATTCAGCCAAATAACTAAGAATTACTTCGGAATTTTTTATTTATGATATGAGGCTGGTTTAAATAATGGAATGGGGTAATAAAGTACAAAATTCCATAATGTCTTGTGGGAAATTAATAACTTGCCCACTGTATCCAAGTTGACCACCTATAACCTGATAAACAGTAATAATTTGATTTAATTAAATTATTCTTCAATCAATTAAAATATTCTTAAATTATTCTTCAATCTCAATTATTCTTCAATCTTTCGATTCGGATACCAAACTTAAGAAACTTAACAAAATATTCAGTTTAAATACCAAATATAAAAATTAATTTTACTTGTTTACGATTCTTTTGCTGCCAGTTTACCAAAGTAAATACCTTAATAAATAAATCTTAATGTAATTCTTTTAAAATCCGTAAGTATAAACTGCGTGAATAATTTTGGTAGAATAATGAAAATATATTTTATTTAATATATTAATCATGATTCTATCTATAATTACTTACCCCTTGTTTTTTTTTTCTTTCTTTTTAAAATAAAAAGATACGGGTTCAATTTTTTATTTGCAAACGATTTTGGCGGAATAATGAAAATATATTTAATTTAATTAATTAAACATGATTCTACCTATAATTACTAACCCCATGGTTTATTTTCCTTCTGAAAATAAAAAGATACACGTTCAATTTTTTATTTGCAAAATTGCGTCTATAATAGAAAAACATGTAGAATAAATTAATTATTAAAATAATACTTTTTTAAGGGTTATTCTGTAAAAAAATAACATTGTGCAAATCTACAAATCATAATTTATTCTTATGTTTAATTTCAAATAAAAATACTGAATAGTTTTTTTATAAAGTGTACGACAAAGTGTAACTTGAGTGGCCTAGTAGAGGATTTGCTTCGCTCATCCTAATAAGTACACTTTTTGTCAAAGGATCGCAATACAGGTGTGAATTTAAACGAAGGATTGGGGAAAAGGTGCAAACTTTGCCAAAAGATCGAGAAAAAGCGCGATTTCCGTGAAATCATTGCAAAAAACCCACAAATTTTATCAAATGATAGCGGAGAAAATGAATTCTTTGTCGAAGGATAGCGAAAAAGGATGCGAATTTCATCAAAAGATCGTATGAAATACTTAGATTTCATCGAAAAAACGCAGATTTCTGCTGAAAACTGTAGAAAAATCACAAATTTCAGTGGAAAATAGTGGAAAATTGCAAGTTTTGGTTTAAAATCGTAAAGAAATCACAAATTTCAGCAAAATATTGTAGGAAAGTTGAAAATTTTGTCGAAAGATTGGGGGAAGAAACTAATTTCATCATATGGTCATGGAAAAAAATACGAGTTACGTGCTTATGTTCTCAATCAGTGAGAGGGTGCGGTGTCAAAATATTTTCAGACTTGGCAAAATTTCAAACTTGCACCCATGCTTAGAAATCTTCTAACCCCTTTTCATTTAGTTACTTCTAATACTCAGAAAAGATTTCACAGATAGACTTCTTGTACCTATGTTTGTCGATCAACTTCGTAAAAATCTCGAATGTTGTTGATCGACTTTGTACGAATCTCGAAGTTTCTCGATAGACTTCGTACGAATATCGAAGTTTCTCGATAGACTTCGTACGAATATCGAAGTTTCTCGATAGACTTCGTACGAATATCGAAGTTTCTCGATAGACTTCGTACGAATATCGAAGTTTCTCGATAGACTTCGTACGAATATCGAAGTTTCTCGATAGACTTCTTACGAATCTCGAAGCTTCTCGATAGACTTCTTACGAATCTCGAAGCTTCTCGATAGACTTCTTACGAATCTCGAAGCTTCTCGATAGACTTCTTACGAATCTCGAAGCTTCTCGATAGACTTCTTACGAATCTCGAAGCTTCTCGATAGACTTCTTACGAATCTCGAAGCTTCTCGATAGACTTCTTACGAATCTCGAAGCTTCTCGATAGACTTCTTACGAATCTCGAAGCTTCTCGATAGACTTTGTACAAATCTCAAAGTTTCTCGATCAACTTCGTAGAAATCTCTAATTTCCTCAATCAGGCGTGAAAAAATCGAAAATATTATTCTGGAGCGGAAAAAATTGAAAATAGCATTCTTCGAACATGGCAAAATTGTGAATTTTGTCGATTATACTTGAAAAAATTGCAAATTTTGTTGATTGGTCACAAAAAAGCACATTGTGTCTTTAGGAGAAAAAAAATCACACAATAGATTGATATGAAATGGAAAAATCGCTGATGTTGTCTATGATGAATGGAAAAATTTTAAATTTCGTTAATCGGCAGGGTTTGAAAAAACCCCGGTTTTTTTTAAAAAAGCCCAACCCACTGGGCCCACTTGTCTAAAATAGATCCGTCGTGTAGCACAAAAAGAAAAAAAAAATCTTTAATCCTTTAATGTACCCCCTTTATTTCAATATGTTCTAAAATAACCTAAGTTTTTATAACTGTGACAGCGATTATTATTAATCTAATTTCAACTATCCGCTACAAATATATTAAATATGCATATATTATATATATATATAAATGCGTATGTATGAAAAACAGAAAAGAAAAAAAGAAATAGCAAAAATTGAGCACTAGCAATTTGGCGAATTTAATCGCTTGTTTACTCGCCAAATGAAAAATTTAGTCGCAATTTGGCGCATTGGCGAGTGACAGCGAGAACACTGCTCTTCCCTATACAAAAATATACAGCAAATAATAATAATAATAATAAAAACTTTTAATTATTCTTATACAGACATGTAATTTTAGTAAGTCTGATCATCTACTACACTGTTGGTCCCATAATTGGTATTGGTGGATAATCACACGTGTACAGTGTACCTATAACGTTTTTATAGAAAAGCATTCATTTTGAATAAACACTACATTTTCAAATCATTACATTTTGCTTTAAAAAATCATACATCTTAAGGTATGCTTAATAATATAATAGCAAATAAGTTTTTGACTTCATATAGATGTTAATAGAAATTTAAATTTTTTGTATATATGCCTGTTGTATTATTTTTTAATTTCTGTTTTTAGATGGTGTTGTTTAGAAATTCAGGAAGACCTTCTTTCGCATCTCAAATATATATTAGAGTATGAGGATATTTCCAAACATGTAAGTTATTTTTTATTTTTTTAATAGAATTCAAATTTTGATAAATAAAGTAGACTTAGAATGTGTTATCTTTCAAAGTTCTCTTTTAAATTTTCTAGCTAATAATTCTAAACTATTCTTGTTTTCTGTCTGAAATAATTATCATTAAAAGCTATTTATGCTTTTAAAAACTGAAACCATTTATGGTGCATATTACACACTGCTCATGTCTTTAAAGGTTAAATTTTAAACATGGAAACTCATAATGAAGTATAAGGGAGGGGAAATTTTTTCTGGTGACTAAAATTTAGAAAAATTCTAGGCTACATTTACAGAAACATTTCTGAAAACAGAATTGTCCTAGACAGTGTTAGAAATTAGCAGTCGTTAGTTGTCAAATGCAACTAAAAAATTGAATTTGACCGACTAGAAAATTATTCTTTCGCAGAAAATTATTCGTCAAATTTGACGCCTAGCTTTTTAAAAAATTTATTAGACATTCAGCTCCAAAAATTAAAAAAAAAAAAAAGGTCTAGTCTGAAAAATCAGAACTAAAAAAAATCGCTAAAAAAAAAAAATTCATCAATTGCTCGTATAAGAAATCGCCACTTTCGGCAAAAGATGGGTGAAAAACGATTTTTTTTTTCCAAAAATAACAAAAAAGCAGAAGTTTTTTTATATGATAGCATAAAAAAAAGGCAAATTTCTACAAAGTATTGCGAATAGAGATGCAAATTTCTACAAAATATTGTGAATAGTAATGCAAATTTTGTCAAAGAATCGCAAGAAAAACGCGAATTCCATAAAATAATCACAAAAAAAGTTAATTTCGTCAAAAAAATCTTGGGGAAAAAACGAACTTTGTTATAGAATCGCAAAAAAATGCAATTTTCTATGAAGGATCGTGAAAACAAATGTTAATTTCGTCATAGAATCTTTAGAAAAAAGCTAATTTTGTCAAAGAATTACAGAAAAAATAAGAATCTTGTCATAGGATCACAATAAAATCTTAATCCCATCAAAGGCTCGCGAAAAAAAGCAAGTTTCTTCAAGGAATCCCAAATAATCAGTAATTTTTGCCAAAGGGTTGCGAAAAAAACCACATAATTAACAAGGAGGTAGGGGTTCCCAGCCCTGCAGAAAACGACAAATTTTGTCAAAAGATTGAGAAAAAATACTGCCAATTTCGTCAACAAATCGCAAAAAAAATGGCAATGCTTGTCAAAAGATCAAAAACACGACAAAGTTTGGCAAAAGATTGCGAAAAAACACGACAAAGTTTGGCAAAAGATTGCAAAAAAGGCAAAATATAAAAAAAAAAAATCACGAAAAAACCAGCAAGTTTCATCAAAAGATTGCGAAAAAACCGACAAGTTTCGTCAAAAGATCACAAAAAAAAAAAGGCCAGTTGCGTCGAAAGATCACAAAAAGAGTTGCAAATTTTGTCGAAAGATTGCGAGAAAACGGCAAATTTTGCCGAAAGATAGCAAAATTCGTAAAAATGGTGCAACCTCCCCCCCCCCCAAAAAAAAAAAAAAAATTAGGAGTGGATTTTTTTCTTGTCTCTGTAGTAACCTTAAAGAAAATTTGATGCGAATTTCAAAATTATTCTTTTACTCCAAATCACTTCAAAATTACATGCAGTATCACAGTAATATTAATATGAATTTTAGAAACTGCAACTAAAAATCTTAATTTGACGCCTAAGGTTTTTACAGTAGTCGTCATTTGACGCCTGCCTTTTATCTCCCAATTTCTATCACTGGTCCTAGATTTTCTAGAAAAGCAGAGTGTTACTTGTAGGTAGAAGGCACTTATTTAATTCTTAAGATTCAATAACTATATGTTGAAAGTCTGATTTCTGGCTGCACAAGTTTTATGCAAACTTTCATCCTTACAGTGTGGATAATTACCTAGTTATATTACAACTGAATACTGGGGTTTCCACTTTAGGGTGACATCATGATCAGGATAGATGCTGTAGAGCAGTTCGCTGTTCAGGGTAAAGTAAATAAGATTACTGTATATACTCGCGTATAAGTCGAGAAATTTTAGACAAAAAAAGAACTTCAAAAGGGGGGGAGGGGGTCGATCTATATGCAAGACTTAAAAAAAAAATCTAATAATAAAATAGTTTGCTAGTTAATCATTGCTGCAGCACCCCATTATGTTTGTCGAGTCCAAAATCCAGAATCCTTCCAACCTCAACGATTCTGAATTCAAGATCATTTTTTGTTTATTTTTCAAAAAAATCTACCCAACCCTGTTGCAATGAAAAAAAGGAAAAAAAAAGTGCGATTAAGATGGCTTTCAAAAGGGAATTGTTTAAAAAGATTCATGGAGTTGTTCGATGTTCTTGGTGAATTTTTAAATGAAAAGCCTGACATTAAGGCCCTACAAACCGTTGATGGAAAAGCATATGTTAGTTATTTAGCAGATATCTTTGAAAAGTTTAATACATTAAATAAACAATTTCAAGGAGAAAACAAAACACTTGTTGATGCAAAAGTGAAAATATTTGGAGTTTTCTGCGTCTGCTGAGGTTTGACAAAAACATATTTCAGACAGAAAGTTTGACCTATTTTTCTGGTTAAAAAAATGCGAGATAACAGACACTGCTATAACTGCCATTGTCAATCATCTGAAAATGTTGGCCTCTGATATGAATGATAGATTCGTTGATTTAAAGCAAATGGATTTTCCATCATGGGTCATGCAGCCAATGTTAGTTGATTTATCTAATGTTTCAACACCATACAGAGAAGAAATCACTGAAATTAAAAACGATGAGTCAATTAAAACTCTATTCAACATAAAAGGCAATATGGTGTGGCTTTGTGCTGAGACTGAAACTAAATAGCTTAATTCAACACAATTTGCAAGAAAAATATTGTTACCCTTCCCGTCTTCATACCTTGCTGAATGTGGCTTGAGTGCAGTAAACGATTTACTACTAAAATAAAGAAATCGACTAGACATCACTAAACGAGGGATTTGAAATAAAAGCTGACAAAATTAGTGCCTGATATAAAATATCTTTGCAGCCAACATCAAGCACAAAAATCTCAATTTTATTCTATTCATCTTAAATGTTATAATTTGAATTTATTTTATTATATATTTTATTTATTTATTTACTTTTACTATAAGCAATTAAAATGACAGATACATAATCAAGAAACATCCAGTTAAAGTTATTTTTGTGTATCAAAGTTCACTATTAAATATTTGAAGATCTAATTTGTTTGTTCTTTTTTTTTTTTTTTTTTTTTTTTTTTTTCATTGCTGCATATTATTATTATTACTCTTATTAAAATCTAGAAGTGGCTGCACAAACCATCACCTTATCGAGTTGATGACTGAAATTCATGAACTAGTTAAAACTTGATTCGCATATCAAAATGCAACTGGTCTACCAAGTCATATCTTAACAAACCTGATTTTGGTGGTTGACTAGTAGATTTACCATTTGTTTTCTTGCTAGCAGTCCTCTACATTTTCATACTTTTGACTGCAGTAAAGCACTTACCGATCAATCACTAAAATCAGGTCTTTAGCGGTTTCCACCAAGATATGATTTGGCTGACCAGTTGCATTTTAATATACAAATCAAATTTTGTCTAATGCTGAAACTTCAACAATCAATTCTATGAGGTGATGGTTTGTGCAGCCGCTTCCTGGTCTATATTATTAACGATTGCTTCCTGAACACATTTCTTTCGTTTATGTTCATTTTTTCATGACCTTTCTTTTACTTGTTTGTTTTCTTTTCCATTCCATTTTTAAATGGCTATTTTTTTTTTTTAAACTTCTTTAAATGGAATAACAGCTCAATTTTTATATAATAATTATTTTTCAGAGAGAGGGGAGGGGGGCCATCAGGGTTTTAGATATGATTTGGTGGGGCATGGCCTGAAAAAGGTTGAGAAAAACTGGTATAGTTAATTATTTAGTTTAATTCTTAAGGGCTCTTTTGGTTTATGTATGATTTTAATTCTTTCAAATGTCATGTCAGAATATTTTATGGGAAAGTATTGATTGTGCTGTTGATTTCTATTCTTTTGAAAAATGTTGAATAAATCCTAATTCTCCAGTAGAGAGGGGCACTTAACATCCAGTTACATAGACATGGGAAATTAATGTGTGGTCTGATGTAAATGTGTCTGCTTTTTGTAACAAACTGGATTTTTTTTTTTTTTTTTTGGGGGGGGGGGGGAAGTGAGATATTGCAAATGAAGTATTTATTCATTTTCGAACAATACATGACTATAAGAATTCCGAAATACACACTGTAGTGTTCTTAAAATTTTATGACAGTTTGTAAAGGAATTTTGAAGCAAGATTCCAAAACTTTCCAGAGATAATTAAGTTGTCTCAATTCTTTGTCACCTTAGTTATTCCAGCTGCAAAATAGATGGTTGTGAAGTTGTTCAATCCTGAAAAACTTCAAATGAAAATAATTGTCTTGCAAGAAAATATTTCCCTACCAGTGTATAAAAATACATCCTCTTAAGAATTTTGGGGTAAAAATGTTTCAGTAATGTATGAAAATTGCAAAAAACTAGCTATTTACCTGGTTACTGTTTTTGACTCTTCATGTCTTCATATGTATGTAAAAAATCTTTGTTCAAAATTAATTTTTTGATAAACAAATATCGTTTTGAGATTAATGGATGCCCACCTTCAAGATACTTTTTTCATTATTTATTCACCACATGAACAAAACTAAAAATCTGGCTCAAGAAAGCAAGTGTAATTCTTCACATTAATTTTTCAACAGATGCCTTAAGAATGCCTTTTCTATTTCGTGATGAGAACATTTTTAGATCTTATACCTATGTATGTAGTAATTGTTCAGAACTAATGCATAACTTTTCTATTACATGTGTGTATATCTATAATAATAATAATAAAATATAAGTAGGTAGTACTTATGTGTTTTGTTCTTTGGATCTCAATAAAAATTTTCGGAACCCATTTAAAATTACTTGCCAATCTCTGCATTAGAATTTCAATAAACTGCTGATTCTCTTCTATACAATGAAAATATAATCCATGGAAAATGCTGTCTAATGGTTAAATCACATAAAAATAAGTTAGTCTTGAATAAAAATCCTAGTATAAAATATTTTTATATATATTGAATAAAATTCCTTATATATTTAGTGTTGATGCTATGTATGTGTAATTTACTTGTTCTCAAGGTGTGAAAGTCAATTATTTTATTATATTTCTACAATTTTAATAATCTGATTTTGTGCCTACCAATAAAAATTTTTGATCTTTTTAAAATGTTATTTTATGTTGTTTAAATAGGTGGAGAAATTGTCAGATACTTGGAGCACCCAACTTGGAAGGAATCTGGGTTTGAAGTATACCAGTATTGAGAGTAAAGGATTGAGGACTTCTGAGCCAGTTTCTGAATTTTGAAGAAAATGTATTATAAAAGAGCATGATAACTGTCGATATGAAACATTGTATTGCTAAATCTCATCTTTAAAAAAAATTAAAGGAAAATCTTTGTTAAAAAATATTAAATATATATAATTTGTATTTTGTAAACAAAAATTGTAGTTAATAAATATTGTAGCACTAACACTAGCACTGTTCTATATTGTATTTATTTCAGCTATCTTAACATGGTAGGTATTTTCAGATGAAACATAGACAAGAATTGACAGATGATTTGAAAAAAAGACTCATAAGGTTTATCGCAAACAAGGAGGGGGGGGGGGGGTGAAGGAATTTTTTTTTTTTTTTATGTCTCACCTATGATTTGAGATAAATGTATTTGGTGTGTGTATGCATTATTATTAGTATTCTATTTGAAATAGTTTGTACATTTTTAATTTAATTATATTTCATACAAAATTTTCAGTTGTACTAAAGTCTCTCAATATGAAAGTTTGTGAAGCATAAATTATTCCATTTATCCCCACCCCCCCTTCATTTCCAAATTTGTATTGTTGAAATTTTATTTAAAAAAATTTTTGCTATTTAAATGGTTTACGCATCTCAAATGACAAAATGTTGTTAATTTAATTAGTCACTGAAACTTTTTTGGAGTCCAAAAATATTGAATGTGATGAGGAAAAAAAAAATCAATAATAAAATGGAAGTTTTTAAATGAAAAAATCTTATCTCAAAAGTACTTTATTACTCAAGTGTGTGTGTGTGGAGAGGGGGGGGGGATTAGGATATGTGCTAAGACCTGATAATATTTAAATTAGTAAGTAATAAGAAATTTTTTTATACTTCTATTATGTAGGGATTACTGCAAGACAATAATGCTATTAGAGGAAAAAACAATAAAATATCTAATAAGTAAAAATAAACTTTTTATTTAATGCTAATTTCATCACTAATAATAATAATTTGTATTATTTATAAATCTTTTACTTATAGACAAAAGCAATTTGGTCATTGAATAAAAATTTGAATATATTTTATGAGGGGTGCAGAAAATCTAAGCGGCGTCGGGCAGTCTCTCACCACTAAATTGATTTATATATATTTTGGCTAATATTTTGTGCAAAATTCTTGCTAGAATGTTATTAAATTTTCAGCAAAGAAATTTTTTTAATAATTTTAGTGGCGTGAGACTACCCACTTATGCCTAGATTTTTGCACCCCTTTTTATGTTTCATGATTAGTTAGAAAAATTAAGAGAAAATCCCCATCCCCCTCCATGTATATGCATTTATATTAGAAAAATGTTTGCTTCTTTGAAGCAATATTTGATTTTTTTTTTTTTTTTTTTTCAATGTACTACACTTGGAACTTAATTGAAATGCTATTGTAAGAGAGGGGGGGGGGGGAATAAAACATTTTTATTGTAAAAAAGGTGCGATTGAATAGTTGAGCAAAAATTAGAATATTTTTTTATCCTTCATAATTAAGACAGTTAAAGGACTTTTTAAAAAAAACTTGTTTCAAAAATATTTTTTTCTTTGGAATGTTTTTTCTTTTCTCTAAATTGGAATTTCAGGCAAATGTACGATAAAAAGATGAAGGATAACATCCGTAATATATATATATATAAAAAAAAAAAAACCTATTGTATTATGTGTGCTAGTTAGATGCATTTTTTCCTGATCAGTTAAGAGTGGATTTTAAAAAAGTTTTTTAATACGATCAATAGTATGAAACTTCATAAAAAAAATACACGCGTGAAACTGAATAAAGAAGATATTTATGTTAAAAGATTCTCTAAGCAGTACACAGAGATTCTGTATAAAATTTAAGTGAAGTTAAATACGGCGTTACAAGATGTGCTAATCGCAAAATATAGAAGAACAAATTCTTCAGTGCTAATTTTCCACAATAAAACAACGCAAGCTTGATTTCCTTATTATAAAACTTAGAGAAAATCTTGCAACAATTTTATTTTGAAACTTGAGAAAAGGTCTTAAAAATAACTGATTGTACCAAGGTTTTTTTTTTTTTTTTTTTTTTTTTTTTTTTTTTTTTTTTATCATTCTCTAATTTTATAACTGGAGTAATTTTTTTTACTCTTTCAAAGGCGGTTGTATATTTATGGAACTAATTAATTTTAATTTCCTAATGTTACCAGAATTTTGATTAAAAAAAATAGTTTGATGTATGTAAAATTTAGTTTTTTCTTCTTTACAAATATACATGTAAATTCCTGTGTCATTCATTTCAACATATTAGCAATGGAAGTGATTTAGCCCTCAAAGGATTAAAATAGTATAGATACTACAAAAAGAAAAAAAAAAAACTATTAAAAGTATCCGCCGGCATGTGCATAAAGTGTCATTAGATTGGCACAAAATGTTATCATATGGGCATTAAAAAAACGTTCAAAATGATTCTCATTGGATATCAGCAATATCAAATTTGTGCCCTTATTTTATCATTTTTATGCCAGAAGTGCCGGAATTCCTACGTATTTGTATCAAACACGTATCATCTATATCGCCGATTTTCGTCGTGGTGCCATATTTCTGGCACCATCATGACAACGCATGAAAGTATCGCCAAAGATATCGAAGGAAAGGACAAAATCGATACTTTTAGGTTACGATTCACTGTTATCGAAATAACACCTCTAGTACTTGTCGAAAGATATAATTTTTGTACCATTCTGTTAGTTCTGTGTTTGCTGGGTAATTTCACAAATTAAACATTTTTTTTTTTTTTTCTAGAAAAAGTTTTAAACCCAATTTATTGAGAATAATACAATTTCTAGGATACTGTTGGGGTCAGAAACTATAACTTTGGCATCATAGTAACTTATAAGGTATAAGTGCTCGTTTAGGACAAATTTTTAAAAAAGGATTCCTTAACTCTTATCAACAACCTCATTGAATCCGTGGAAAACATATTCAACATTATAAACTATTTGGACGAATTTCACACAATATTAAATACACTCCATTCTCTTCAAACATAATAATTTATGTTATTTATAGTTTCTCAAATCGGTGCAAAGCTTCTGTTTATGCTCATGGCGTCATTTCAAAGAGTTATATTTCCAATATAGGAAAATTTCGTGTTTTATTTTCTGTATTACTTTTAACATTTTGCATATTTCCAATTTTATATCCATGCATGGTTTGCTTTTCTTTTATAAAAATAGTATATGCAACTTTATATATAAGATTTTGTAATTCTATGATTCAATATGCTTATTTTCATCATATTTTATCACAATGAATGACCAATTAAAGGTAACATCTCATTTTCTTTACTTATCGCAAGTTATTAAATGTGTATTCTCAGCAATATCGCTCAGACTAATCCCTCTGAGGGAAGTCCTAGTTTTAACAATATTATGCTAAACATAGCCATGAAAAAAATCGCCAAACGAAAGATACATTTGGAACACTTTCATCCTAGCGCCCGGAGCACATGCTCTTCTCCCCCCCCCCCTCTCTTAGTTTTGGCCCTGAATGCGAATAAAGCTCTTTTTCTTTTCTATCACAATTGTCAAGTATTTATTAGCAGCAATATTGTATTAGATATTGTATTAATTCAATACTAGTTTTTTTTTTAAGTCAGTTATTAAAAAATGTCAATTTGTGGAGAATCCCTTAAGATTCAGCCGTTTTTAGAGAGCAGAGTAAAAACATCTCACTAAAATAATTATATCTTTTTGAATTTTCACGATATTTGATTGGATTTTTTTATAAGTCACTCCATAAAATTGACTATTAAATGATGTAAAAAAAATGTTTTTCTAGTTCGCGCATGCGCAGATAAAAATTATTTTATACAACTACTCATATTTCATAAAATATTTAATATATTTATATTCCAATTGCGCTACATTTTTTCTACTGCATTTTGCCAATTTTTCTGAAATTTGCGTTAAATTTGGTCAAAAACCCAGCATGATATAAACAAAAAACATACCAGAATTTTTTGAATTTTTCAAAAAAATCGCTCTATCGCCATAAATATACATGCTATTCTCACAAAAATTAGTGTACATACACTGTTAAAAATAAATCTGTGAATTCCAGGTGAAACTACCGGCAGCAATGTAGCCGAAGTTTTACCGTTCCGTTAGTAGATTTTCCGTTGTGGGAAATACAAGAAGGGAAAACTCCGGTGTAATAATCAGTAACTTTCCGTTACAAAGTTTGATTTATAATAGTAATAATTTAATATAATTTTTAAAAATGATTTACCGATTAATCTTCAAAGAATTCTAAATCACCGAGGGATTTTAAGCTGCTATGTTATTTTACTTAATTGTTATTTTGGATAATTTAGTTCACGCCGTCCTCAGGACCTTCAGATTGCGAAACAAATTCTTACGAACTGAGCCAAAGTTGCTGATGCTAAACGGTACAAAGTATGTCTTTTATGAGTTAGTGGGAAAATCTGTTGTGCTTTTTAAAGATTTCCTTTCAAATATATTCCTTAGAATGTTTGTAAACGGATTATTTTAGACTGATGCATAATACTTATTATTTTTTTAAATCATT
>CAXHSM010000566.1:0-95000 GCA_964019185.1 Maratus speculifer | reverse complement strand
AATAGAAATATCATACATAAAACAGACATTTAACAGATATGTGATTGAATTATGTGCCCAAATGCTTAAATAATTATAATCAAAAATTCTCCTGTAAGTGAAAATTCTTTCTCAGTTTTTTTATGCTATTATATCTGGCATTCGTTTAACACGAAAGTGTCGCTTTAATAATTTTTAATACTTTATTTGAGTAAGCAGTTGTTATTTTTCATATTAAATATATGCTAATGTTATTACCGGACGACTTAAAAAAATACATTAAATATAAATAATCTAATTGAGTTTCTGAGCGGTGTGCGAAGAGAAAATTGCACCCAAGAGAAAGTTTTCCCTCCCCCCTCCCCTCTCCACACATACACACGAACGCACACACATTTCTCTTTGTGAGAGGTGTCACAAAATTGAAAAGTTTATAAACAGAAATAAATTCAATTGAATACACGTATTTTGTTTATGTTGAAACTTTAAAAGGCTTAATTTTAACAACTAAATAATATAAAAGAACATTGCACTCATATTTTGGCAAAGGGGATCTAGAAAACCCAAGTGGAAAAAATATATCTAATAGTGTATAACAGTTTGCAACCCCTTATGCATTCCAAGAATGTAGCAATATTCTATTTTGAGAATGTATGTATTTTCTCACAAAAATAATAAATAATAATAAAAAAAATAATTAATAATAATAATAAATTAAAATAAAAATAAAATAAAAAAATTCCAATATGATTATATGATTATATTTACAAAATATGATTATTTTTACAAAAAAAAAAAAAAAAAAAAATGGAGAAAAAAATGAGAATGTTTGTATAAATTTGGCGTCCCCTCAATTCCCGCGTCCGGGGCGATCGCCCCCTTTCGTCCCCCGCTTTGCACGGCCCTAGACTTGGTATTTAGAAAAAATGATTTTACCTATGCTTTGTAATAAATAAATGTAGGATTGGAACTTCTGGTATTGGCATAAAAAATTATATACAAAATAATTTACTGAAGCCGGAATATTTAGAGAAAAGATTTATTTTATTACTAAAGTGAAGTACCGACATTTACCTATATTATCGTTGTCAAATCTTACATATGTATATTAGTTAGTTCATAATAAAAATAACGCACATTACAGAGCTATGCATACAACGTAATCATAAATACCTGCGGACAGGCAACTAGCGAAAGTTTGTCAAGGACTTCACAAGTAGAGATCGTACATAATTACACGTCTAATGTAGGATCTCTTACCTACATACCTCCCTCTTAGGTTGGTAAATCGCTGCTTTATCGACTTTATGAAACCTTATTGGACAGATACGTTTATTA
The DNA here is from genome assembly GCA_964019185.1 of Maratus speculifer. NCBI lineage: Eukaryota > Metazoa > Arthropoda > Arachnida > Araneae > Salticidae > Maratus > Maratus speculifer. Next base: position 93,683 of record CAXHSM010000566.1, on the reverse strand, counting down.
GGTAGTTTTCAATACAAAAAACTACCTATGCTGTCGTTATGTATAGCATATTTATATATACTAGTAAATCTCCAGATCAGGAGCCTCAACGTCAGCTTTACACATTATTTTTTTTTAAACACACTTTGGGCAAAATACAACTTTCTGGAAACTGTAATTTAAAATTTTCAAATTACGTAATTATTTATAAGAATAAAATAAGAATAAGAAGTTTTCAGCCATCAAATCCGTTAAATTAAAGTTTTAGTTATGTTAGGAAATTCTGAAATTTTCATGATCTATTATTTTTGTTTTTTTATCATAACATAGTAGATCTCTTCAGGGGAGCTCCGCCCCCTGAACCCCCCGTAGTCTCATTAAATTTAAATTTTCAACTTTCTATTAAATATGCTAATGGTTATCGTATATCTTGCATTTCTTTATACATCTTATACTATAATGCGAGCAAAAATTGTGTGTGTGTGTGTGTGTGGGTAAATTTTATCTGAAAAACGGCTCTAACGATTTTCGCAAAAATTTGGATTTTACCATTTTCGGGCACGAGAAGACCATTGGGCTAGGTCACATGTTCGAGAAAATTCGATTATTGGGTCGTTTTGGGTCATAATGGGTCAAGATCAAGCTATTTATATCTAGAGAACGGCTGGATCGATTTTAAGGAAATTTTCTATCCAATCGTTTTTTGGCACAACAAAACTATTAGGCTGGGTCACATGTTCGAAAAATTTCGATTAGTGGGTCAATTTTGGGTCATTATGGGTCAAGCCATTTTTATCTAAAAAACGGCTCTAACGATTTTGACCAAATTTTATATTTTATCGTTTTGGATTACAAGAAGACCATTGGGTTAGGTAACATGTTCGAGAAAATTCGGTAAGTGGGTCATTTTTGGGGTCATTGTGGGTCATACTATTTTTATCTAGCGATTTTCTCACGCAATTTTGACTAAAAATTGCATTCTATGCTTTTCGGGCACGAGAAAAAAATTGGGCTAGGTTACATGTTCGAGAAAAAATTTCACTTGGTCATATTGGGTCATTAAGAGTCTGGGTCAAGCTATTTATATTTAAAGAACGGCATGATGGATTATAACGAAATTTTGTATGTAACAGTTTTTTGACATGAGAAAACTAATGGGCTAAATCACATGTTTGAGAGATTTCGACTATGAGGGTCATTTGTGGGTCATGATGGGTCATAATGGGTCATGGTCAACCTATATCTAAAGAACAGGTGGATCGATTTTAACGAAATTTTGTATGCAATATTTTTTGCCACGATAAAATCATTGGACTAGGTTACATGTTCGAAAAATTTCGATTAATGGGTCATTTTGGGTCATTAAGAGTCTGGGTCAAGCTATTTATATTTAAAGAACGGCGTGATGGATTATAACGAAATTTTGTATGTGACAGTTTTTCGACATGAGAAAACTAATGAGCTAAATCACATGTTTGAGAGATTTCGATTATGAGGGTCATTTGTGGATCATGATGGGTCATAATGGGTCATGGTCAAACTATATCTAAAGAACAGGTGGATCGAATTTAATGAAATTTTGTATGCAACATTTTTTTGGCACGATAAAATCATTGGACTAGGTTACATGTTCGAAAAATTTCGATTAATGGGTCATTTTGGATCATAAAGGGTCTGGGTCAAGCTATGTATAATTAAAGAACGGCAGGATCAATTTTAACGAAATTCTGTATGTAACAATTTTTAGAAACGAGAAAACTAATGGACTAAGTCACATATTCGAGAGCTTTCGATTATAAGGGTCATTTGTGGGTCTTAATGGGTCAAGGTCAAGCTATATCTAAAGAATGGGTGGGTCGATTTTAACGAAATTTTATATACAACATATTTTTGGCATGAGAAAATCATTGGAGTAGGTCACATGTTCGAGAAATTTCAATTAGTGGGCCACTTTTGGGTCATTCTAATTTTATCTAGACAATGTTTCGCGCAATTTTGATTAAATTTTGCATTTTATCGTTTTCGGTCACAAGAAAATCATTGGGTTAGGACAGATTTTTGAGAAAATTTGATCAATGGGTCATTTTGGATTATTAGGGGTCAGGGTCAAACTAACTATATCTAAAAAACGGCTCAATCGATTTTATCTAAATTTTGTATCTAATGTTTTTCGGCATGCTAAAACTAAAGAGCTAGGCCACACGTTCGAGAGATTTCGATTATAAGGGTCATTTGTTGGTCATAATGGGTCATGCTAATTTTATATAGAAAATGGTACTCACCATTTTGACTATGCTTTGTATTATATCGTTTTTGAGCAAGCGAAAACCATTTGGCTTGGACACATGCTCGCGAAAATTCTATTAGTGGGTCATTTTGGGTCTTAATGAGCTAGGGTCATTCTAATTATATATAACAACGACTCAATCAATTTTACCCTAAATTTTTAAACAAAACGTTTTTTGTCACGAGAAGACTATTGGGCTGAGTCGCATGTTAAACAAATTTATATTAGTGGGTCATTTCGCTTCATTGCTGAATGCTGCCAAGCTAATTTTACCTAAAAAATGGCTTAAACGATTTTGATTCAATTTTATATTCTACTGTTTTTGATTACCTGAAGACGATTGAGCTATGTCACATGCTTGATCAAATTTGATTAGTGGCTCATTTTGGGTAATACGGGTCAGGGTCACGAGAATATGGCAAAAGCCAATAACTTGGTGATATTTGACAAAATATTGGCGACATATGGCCAAAAAATCGACTATAAAATTTACGAAAACCAAAACACGTATTTGGAGCCAAATGAAAAGAATGCCTCCAAATTTGGCTATATCTAGCAAAAAATATTGTCTTTCAGAATGTAAAGAATTTTTTTATACATTCTTAAGAGGATTCGAGATCCATGGTTAAACCAACCAGAGTCGAGCTAAAAAAGTGATTTAGATCGATGTCCTTTCGTTGTAAAATTTAAAATAAAATAAAATTTATAAATATGCGCATAAAAACATAGTTTTCTTATTGATTGTTTTTCTAAATAATACTATTATAAACATGTTTTACAGTAATAATACAGAGTTAATGATACAGTGAAAATACTATATCGAGTTGAACACAAAGTTAATTTTGACCGAGCAAAGCTCGGTCTCCCCTGCTAGTTTTGATTTATAAGGATAAGTAACAGTTTGGACAAGCATTTTTCATTAACCTCATACTTCTACATGCCTGCCAACCACAAACACCTAAAACTGATGTATAAGGAACTTTTTAAAGTGTAAAATTAGTAATCTAGAGTTTTACAATTTTTTTCCCGAAAACAAAAGTTTGATTGCATTTTGCAGTAGTTATCGCGGAACAGACAACCAGAAGAATAGACTGACAGACGGAATAAACTATAAATTTCGAATAATTTCATGAACAATAAATTTCGTGTCACCAAAGTAAGCCTTCACCGAAGTTTCGGCAATGACGTCATTATTCAAGAGTTATTGATATCCATGTTTTTTGTATTTTTAACAACTACTATAAAATACCTGTTTTATTTCAATTATGACGTCATATTTTACCAAGAGAATTGTTTGTTAAAAATACAGGGTGTTTCGCTACGAGACCGACAAACTTTAAGGGATGATAGTACACATGAAGACAAACATTATTAAATAGGAAACCATGGGGCGCAAACGTCTTCTGTAGGAGCTAGGGGCCATTAAAATTTAGGGTCCAAAATTTCAAACGATGATAGAAACGGAAAAAAGGGTCGATTCATTTGCGGTTTTCACTAAAATTATTCTTTACATTACGAATTTTTTTAGGAAAAAATTTTAAAGGTTACTTTCAAAAATTATCGATAGAGGGCGCTTTAGACTTTAGAGTAACGAACAACTACTTTTTACCGTTATTTTCTGCATGGGGTTGAAATTATTCTAAAGTTCAGAATTTAACTTAAATTTTAAGTTTAAAATCGGAAACATTCGGATCGAGTAACTAGCGAAAATTTAACTGTGAACAGAGGGGGAGATTTTAAACGCTCATAAATATTTCACAAACAAAGCGATTTTATTGCGGTTTGCGTGTAGATCATTCCCTTGGTAATTTTTTATACAAAACGACGTACAGCTTTGGTGTCCTAATTTTTTGATAGAAGGCGCTTCCGACACATCTCCGACATTTCAATGGCATTACTCCTGGGCGTTTTACTACCAGACCAACATACTTCCAGGAAGTGTTAGGGGTGCAAAGACGATTCGGAATTACATAGGAATGTAACGTTGAAAATGATTTTTTGCGAATTACGGTTAAAGGAAGCATTGAAAAAAGGCAATAGAAACAGCAGAGAAAGAGCAACACGTTAATGTGACAGAAAGCAGTTTATTTAAATGTTTTACAACAGTAGGTGTTCGAAATTACGACCTTCTGGTTGGCGTCGCATGGAATTCCTCACGCTTTGAAAGATTCCTGTCATCTCTGATAGCTTTCTGGCAAACTACAGAAATACCAGATGCGAGGTCTTTAACTGATGGTACGGGAGTCTCATACACCCAACTTTTCATTTGACCCCAGCAGAAGAAGTCGATACATGATAGATCCGGCGATCTGGCAGGCCACCAAGACCTATCCACCGTTTCCCAGATGTTACTTTGAAGTGTCGGCAAATGGCCTTGGTAAAATGTGGAGGAGCCCCATCGGGCTGTTCATCTTTCAAATACTTCATTCTGCTACCTTTGGAGCAGATTCGCGAATGATCACTTTAAATTGATAGCTGCTCACACGCATTACTGTTTAGCGCCATCTACTGCAAGGAAAACGCAGTGCCATCTACCGTCGCTGTCAAATTTGCCGGACTAATTCTGGTCGTAATTTCGAACACCTTTTGTAGTAAAACCTTTAAATAAACTGTTTTCTGTTATATTAACGTGTTGCTCTTTCTCAGATGTTTTTGTTGCTATCTTCCCTGCTTCCTTTAACCATAACTCGCAAAAAGGCATTTCCAACGTTACATTCCTATGTGATTCCGAGTCATCTTTGTGTCCCTAACACTTCCCGGAAGTAAGTTGGTCTGGTAGTAAAACATCCAGGAGTAATGCTATTGAAATGTCAGAGATGTGTCGAAAGCGCCATCTATCAAAAAATGAGGACACCAAAGCTGTACGTCATTTTGAATAAAATAATTACCAAGGAAATGACTTTCACGCAAACCGCAACAAAATCGATCAGTTTGTCCAATGTTTATGAGCGCTTAAAATCTCTCCCTCTGTTCACAGTCCAGTTTTCGCTAGTTACCCGACCCCAATTTTTTCGATTTTGGACTTAGAATTTAAGTTAAAGTCTAAACTTTGGGAAAATTTTAACCCCATGCAGAAAATAACGGTAAAAAGTAGTTGTTCGTTACTTTAAAGTCTAAAGCGTTCTCTATCGATAATTTTTGAAAGTAACCTTTAAAATTTTTTTCTATAGAAATCGTAATATAAAGAATGATTTTAATGAAAACCACAAACGAATCGACCCTTTTTTCCGTTTTCTATCATCGTTTGAAGTTTTAGACCCTAAACTTTAATGGCCCCTAGCTCCTACAGAAGACGTTTGCGCCCCATGGTTTCCCATTTAATAATGTTTGTCTTCATGTGTACTATCATCCCTCCAAGTATGTCGGTCTGGTAGCGAAACACCCTGTATAATTCTTTTTTATTTCTTTTACTTCAAATTATATATCCCTTTTTGTCAGAAAATTCTTATTAACGAAACAAATATTTGTGTTTAATATTTAAGAAAAAATACTATATCTATTTTTATTTTAATTCTGACGTCATATTTTTTTTATTTTTTCTTAGTTTAATTTCTCGAATCGAAATTGCTCAATTGAAACTTATTGCCGTTGAAAAATAATTATTCGAGATTTTAATTTTTTTGGCAACGATAAAAAAAATTGGTTAAATTGTATCTAAAAAGTCTCTATTGATTGTGTATGAAAACGAACGAAATTTTGAATTATTAAGGAAAATATTTGAATAAAATGAATAAAACATAACCTATGTTATTTTCTGGGCTATGTTATATTTATACGCAAAGATACAAAGGCATTAATTAATTCATCAGTTTTGATGTTGACTACATTTAAATTTTCGTACACGCTTTCAAATTATGTGATAAGAATTAAGAAGAATGGTTGCTTAGCAACCAATATGAGAAAATAAAGAAAATGAAATAAATACATTTGAAATAAGTAAATCTCTAAAACAAATTAGTCTATATTATTGGAACACATTTATAAAAATCTCAAAAATTTACAGTAATAATTTAAAAAATCTGACAAATGCGTAGACAAAATTTCAAAACAATACGAATAAATTAACCGGTAAATTTCGGTATCCATTTATCATTGAATTCCATTAATCAAATGTGTCATTTTCTTTCAAGAAAATAAAATAAATTGAAAATCATTGGATTTGCCATAGAAAAGCATTATTGCGGAAAATAAAATATTCTATATTTTCCGAACGAATGAATGAAACCTAACCAAAAACTATACAGCTTAATCCCAGTGCCTCACTAACATACCCTCTTAATTTCAAGTCAATCGAATGTTTTTTACGTCAGTTATCGCGGAACAGGCAGACTGACAGACTGACAGACAGAAACAAAAAAATTTCGTGTCTCCAAAGTAAGCCTTCACTGACGTTTCGGCAACAAGGTCTCCGAAAAATCAGGAAACGGTCATATGTTTTAAAAAAGCCAGACAGTGATACCGAATGTGACCCCCCCCCTCCCCCCGCAACCGACCCTCTGGATGTAAGAGGGAGACAAACTTTAAAATTTTGAATGATAAACCCCATTTTTTTTTAATTGCATATTCCTATTCTACGATAAAAAATACTTAACTTTTGTATTTAACATTTTTTTTCGGATCCTTGTTGATCACGGTGTAATCGAGCAATTTCGACAGATACATATTTTGGTTTTCCCATCTCGAAAATTCATTGGCCAGAACTTTTGACGTGAAAGATACTGTCTTTTGCGGAAATAGTATTTCTCGAAACCCATTAGTGGAGATTACTTCGATGGCCCTTTTTATACTTTTTCCATAAAAATTAATTTTCTATTAAATTATTATTAATAATTAGACTAAATTATTCTTATTCTTAAATTATTCATATTAATTATATTAAATTAATTTTTTATTTGCATTTTTTCTTATTTATACAATCAATCGTTTTTTAATATTAACCTGGGTATTTTTTATTTTTTAACATGCAAATATGCACCTCCCATCCCGAACGAAAAAACAAGAAAATCTTCATTGTTTGGGGGCGGGGCAGGGCCGTAGCTAGAGATGAACAATAGGGGAGAGAAGACAGATATGCTCAAGACAGAGAGTATACCCTAGAGTGTGTATACTATAACTTTCTTGAGAAACAGGGGATATACGGTGTTCCTTAAAAAAATCCAGAAGGTATACGGCGTACACCCCCATGTACTCACCACTATATCCTTGTTTCTGTCTACCATTTTCCAATAAATTATATTGTCTGGATGTCATAAGATGGTCAAGATAAAAAAAAAATATTTAAAATCGCTTAATTCCTTCTACCTTCCATACAGCATAACGATCTTTAAAATTTCAAAACCTTCAAAGATGTACCTACCCCCATGTACCCACCACTGTATCCTTGTTTCTGTCTACCATTTTCCAATAAATTATATTGTCTGGATGTCATGAGATGGTCAAGAGAAAAAAATATTTAAAATCGCTTAATTCCTTCTACCTTCCATACAGCATAACGACCTTTAAATTTTCAAAACCTTGAAAGATTATTTATTGATTAAGATGACGTTTTAGTCTAATTTCTTCAAAACTTAAATGTTCTTTATTTTCAGGAAATTTGTTTATTTTTTCGAACAGAGTCAAGTTCCAACTGTGCAAAAACTTTTAAAATTGAACATTTATTTCGAATGCTTTCTTTAACCTTCTCTTTCTTTCCTTTTTTTTTTCTCTCTTTTTTTTTTTCAGTTTCAAGAATAAAATTCTGCAAAAGTCTTCAAAAATTGTAGTCTTGTTTATCTTTTAAAAAGTTTCAAAAAAGCTTTATTTCACCATTATTCAAAATGAGAAGAATAAGCTACCTTGAATTCACCGATTTATTTTTCTTTATTTTGCTATTTCTTAAATTCAAGTATTTTGTTTTTATACTAAACAAAGATTGTTTTGTCTTGAGCTAATGTTGCTTCTCATTTGAATAAAATATTTAAATGACATTCTTGAAAGAAGAATTGTTCTTGAAGTACCCCATTTCTAATGTCATTAGAGGAAAAAGATGAATTTGATTTATAGACCAGTTGCGTGCGATAATTCTGAAACTTTCTTCTACCTTAACATATTAATACCAAAATTCGCTATCGCAGTGCAGAAATTAAGTAACTATGCCCATCATGAGGATTTTAAAGATATAAATTTGCGTGGGTTAGTTCTTAAGAAAGGACTATCGCTAAAGTCGTGTAAATCTTGAAAAATGCAACATAGCATTATTGACATTTAATCTTATAATTTGGTGATAGCTTTTTGGTTGATAGAATAATCAAGTTAGTACATTTTTTCCCCCGTGAAAATGAATGATACGCATTGTGGATACATTTTAAGCGAATTTAATATGCCCTCTCATGACTAGAGGGACATAAAAATTTATTTTTCCTGTCTACAATTTTCCAATAAATCATATTGTCTATATGTTATGATATGACCAAGAGAAAAAATATTTAAAATCGCATAATTCTTTCTACCTTCTATACAGCATAAAGATCTTTAAATTTTTAAAACCTTCAAAGATTATTTATCGATTAAGATAAAGCTTTAGTCTAATTTCTTTAAAAGTTAAATGTTTTTTATTTTACGAAAATATGTTTATTTTCTCGAACACAGTGCAGTTCGAACTGTGCAAAAACTTTTAAAATTGAACATGTTATTTATTTCGAATACTTTCTTAAATCTTCTCTTTCTTTTTTTTCAGTTTTAAGGATAGAATTTTGAAAAAAAAAATCTTTAAAAACTGTAGTCTTGTTTATTTTTTTAAAAGGTTTGACAAAATCTTTTATTTCTCCATTGTTCAAAATTAAGCAAATAATCTATTTTCAATTCACCGATTTATTTTTCTCCATTTTGCTATTTCTAAAATTTAAGTTTTTTGTTTTTATACTAGACAAAGATTGTTTTGTCTGAAGCTAATTTTGCCTCTCATTAGAATAAAATATTTAAATGACGTTCTTGAAAGAAGAGTTGTTCTTGAAATACCCCCTTTTTAATGTCATTATAGGAAAAAGATGAATTTGATTTATAGACCAGCCGCGTGCGGCAATTCCAAAACTTTCTTTTACCTCACTGCAAGTGCCAAAATTAAATGATTATGCCCATTATGAATATTCTAAAGATATTAAATTCAGTGCATTAGTTCTTGAGATATGACTGTTGCTAAAGTCATATAAATCCTAAAAATTGCAGCATAGTAACGTCCCTTGTTGAATGATTAACATCAAAACCTAATCAGCAACAATTTAAGTCAATGTCTAACTGAATTTAAAGTGTCATAAAAATCTGTGCATAATTTTTAAAAATAAATTTATTGTGGAAATTGTAAAAAAATTCGGTATAGATTGTATCCTTGATTGTATCTTGATATCCTTGTAGATTTATACCAAATTTATTTATAATACCGAGATTTAAACCATCTTAGATCGATGCCAAAAACTAAACAGTACCAAATTATATCAGGGACTAACTGAATTTACAATTTGATGAAAATTCATGCATTAGTTCTTGAGATAGAGCTATTTCGATAATCGTGAACTATGCATTGTATAGCAACGTCATCTGTTGGTCGATTTACAGTAAAAAGTAATCAGCACCAAATTTTTCAAGATCTGTAGTCTTGTTTATATTTTTAAAGATTTCACAAAAGCTTTATTTCACCATTGTTCAAAGCGAATAATCTATCTTCAATTCGCCAATTTATTTTTCTTTATTTTACTATTTCTTAAATTCGAGTATTCTGTTTTATTTGTTAAAGGTTATTTTGTCTGAAGCTATTGTTGCTTCTCACGAGAATAAAATATTTAAATGACGTTCTTGGAAAGAAGAATTGTTCTTGAAGTACACCCTTTTTAATGTCATTAGATGAAAAAGATGAATTTGATTTATAAACCAGTCGCGTGCGGCAATTCTAAAACTTTATTCTACCACAACATATTAATACTAAAATTAGCTATCACCGTGCAAAAATTAAATGACTATGCCCATCATGAGGCTTCTAAAGATATAAAATTCCGTACGATAGTTCGATAAAACAATTGCTAAAGTCATGTAAATTCTGAAAAATACAGCATATGATTATTGAATTTTAATCTTATAAGTTGGTGAAATCTTTTTGGTTGATGGAATAATCTAATTAGTACATTTTTTTCTTTTTTTTGTGTGTGCAAATGTTTGGCATACATTGCGGATACATTTTAAGCAAATTCTTTATGTCCCCTAAAGACTAGAGGGACATAACAAATTCATTTTTACTGTCTGCAATTTTAAATTAAATTATATTGTCTGTATGTTATGAGATGATTAAGAGAAAAAATATTTAAAATTGCATAATTCCCTCTAATTTCTACGCAGTATAATGATTTTTAAGTTTTTAAAACCTTCAAAGATTATTTATTGATTAAGATTAATCTTTAGTCTAATTTCTTTAAAAGTTAAATGTTCTTTATTTTACGAAAATTTGTTTATTTTCTCGAACACAGCCAAGTTCAACTGTGTAAAAACTTTTAAAATTGAACATGTTATTTATTTCGAATAATTTCCCAAATCTTTTCTTTTTTCTATTTCTTTTTTAAGAATAAAATTCCGCAAAATTCTTCAAAAACTGTAGACTTGTTTATCATTTAAAAAGTTTCAAAAAAGCTTTATTTCACCATTATTCAAAATGAGATGAATAAGCTATCTTCAATTCACCAATTTATTTTTCTTTATTTTGCTATTTCCTATATTTAAGTATTTTGTTTTTATACTAAACAAAGATTGTTTTGTCTTGAGCTAATGTTGTTTCTCATTAGAATAAAATATTTAAATGATGTTCTTGGAAAGAAGAATTGTTCATTGAAGTACCCTCTTTTTAATGTCATTAGAAGAAAAAGATGAATTTGATTTATAGACCAGAAGAGAACGGAAATTCCAAAACTTTCTTTTACCTCAGCATATTAACACAGCAAGTGCCAAAATTAAATGACTATGCCCATTATGAAGATTCTAAAGATATTAAATTCCGTGCATTAGTTCTTGAGGTATGACTATTGCTAAAGGCGTATAAATGATGAAAATTGCAGCATAGTAACGTCCCTTGTTGGGTGATTTATACCAAAACCTAATCAGCAACAACTTATGTCAATGTCTAACTGAATTTAAAGTTTCATGGAAATCTGTGAATAATTTTTTGAAATAGAGCTATTGCGGAAATTGTAAAAAAACTTCTGTATAGCAACGCCACCTGTTACAGATTTATTGCAAATTTATTTATAATACCAATATTTATACCATTTTAGATTTGTACCAAACACTAAACAGTACCAAATTATATCCGGGACTAACTGAACCTAAAATTTGATGAAAATTCGTGCATTAGTTCTTGAGGTAAAGCTATTGCGATAATCGTGAATTATGTATCGTAGCATCGTCATCTGTTGTTTGATTTACACTAAAAAGTAATCAGTGCCAAATTCTTCAAAAACTGTAGTCTTGTTTATCTTTTTAAAGGTTTCGCAAAAGCTTTATTTCACCATTGTTCAAAATGAGACGAATAATCTATCTTCAATTCCCCAATTTATCTTTCTTTATTTTGCTATTCCTTAAATTTAAGTATTTTGTTTTTATACTAAACAAAGGTTGTTTTGTCTGGAGCTAAAGTTGCTTCTCATTAGAATAAAATATTTGAATGACGTTCTTGGAAAGAAGGATTGTTCAATGAAGTGCCCCCTTTTTAAAGTCATTAAAGGAAAAAAGATGATTTTGATTTATAAAACAGCCGCATGCGGCAATTTTAATTTTTTTTTTTTTTTTACCTCAACATATTAATACTGTCAAGATGACATATGTTTATTCCATATCCCATCCTTTTAAACTATCCTTTTTAGCATAATATTCTCTATCTTAAAATATTAATCCTTTTTTGTCATTTAATTGCGATTAGTTATACATTCTGTATTTTAATCTTAAGATATCTCATTTCTGTGGATCCGTTTTGTATTCACAATATCATCTGAATTACTGCTTTCATTTTATCATTTATCTATTCTTGGCTCAGAGCCAACAGATCGCTCTTGCTTTGTGCGTTGCCGTGGAGACAATCATCCCCGTGCCAAAAGAAGATCCGTTCTTTTCTCCTTCTGTTTGGCGTTGGCGCACGCTCGCCGTGTCGATGTTTGCTTGGCGTAATATCGCCATACGTGGCGGTCTTTTCAATTTCCTACTTTGCGGACGCATCGAGGATTTCATTCACGGGAAAGCAGCGCACGCGTCGACAGCTTTTTGCTGACAACTGAATGCGGGGACATGGAGTGAAAGTGGCCGGTGGCTGGTTCCAGCTCATATAATTTCATACTCTACTCTCATTTACGGCTTTCTTATAATTTAGCCGTTCAGTTTTTTTATCCTCTCATTTTCTTAAGAAAAACTGCTGCACTCTCTTGTAAACGTCAGACAGCATCAAAAGGAAGACCCACGTTGGAGTTGGCAGCTATGGACGGAGCCCTAATATCTCCTGAAGAATAAATCAAGTTTTTTTTTGTATCCAATTTGTCTTCATTCTGTTGTCACAAACACTGAAAGAGACAAGGTAAAACCTTTCTTTCCTTTTTATTTTATAATCTTGTAAGAAGCATCAAAGCAGTTACGTTCAACTTTTGTTCTTCTCAAGAACATTACTAAACACAATCACTAGTTAATGCAAGTTGACTTTTCATCATTTTAAGAACCTGGATCAATATAAATAATGCAATAATAATAAGTATATAACAAAATGGTGCCTGTTACCAGTGCACATGTAGTGCAATTTACCTTTTGACGCACACTTGCATTTTTTTTGACGAACCACGTGCGTTGCACATGGTCAAGAATTTTTTGAAAATGCTTCTTATTGCAAAAATATTAGTAAGAATATAAAAATATGATGTTTTTATGAAAGAATTCACAAAGAAATATTTTATTTTTAATTTTATACTGCTGATGCATGTAGATTCTTGGAACTTTTCTTCCGTGCAATATTTTGATATTCAGTGTTCATACATTTTTCCCATAAGTGCAAAGACCTTCTTTTGAACATATTATTCAAAAAAAAAAAAAAAAGTTAGCACAGATGATTAATTTTAGTGTTTTATGTGTTTTTTTTTGATGAATTGCAGAAATTTTGAAGAATAATTCTAAAGAAAATTTTTCATTGTATATTGTTTGTTTGTTATGACTCGTAACACTAATAATTCTGCTCAAGCATCACTAGACATGGATGCTCCTGGTCCCAGTCGCCCTAACTTTAACATTCATATTTCCCCTTTCTTGGGAGACCCAGAATTACTTGAATTTTTTATTTCACAAATAAATGAAGTCTGCGCTAGTAACAAATATTCTGCACAAGACTCTCTCACCTTTGCTAAATCTAAACTGGATGGTCCTGCTAAGACATTCATTGTACAAAAGTTAGAATATCAAAATATAAATTCCATATCTGATTTATTTAAAATCCTTCGTGCACAGTTTAAAAGGCAAAGCGTATGTCGCTCCATCTCAGAATTCAACTCTATGTCTATGTTACCAGGCGAGTCCATTGGCAATCTTGCTCACCGTTTAGATGCTTTGGCCCCAAGAGCTCATCAATCTATCAAGGATGTCAACGCCTTAAATGCCATAAAATTTAATAAATTTATATCCATCATTCCCAACTCATACAGAATTCATATTCTACAATGCAATATTCAAAATTATGTTGATGCAGTGGAAAAAGCAAAATTATTACAGGATTGTGAGGTCAACAATGAACTGATCTGCCAAACCTCCATGAATACCCCTATTCTTGATTTAAAAGCGGAAATAAAAGAATTGAAAGAATCAATCGCGCATTTTTCTCAGAAACAACCTGACAATAATTCCTCAAATCATAGTCGTTTTGAAAAGAACAAAGATTTCAATGTACAGTCTATTCGTAATAATAGATTTTCACAAACTCACAGAAATCAAAGAAACCACCGCGGAAGATTCAATAGATCTCGACCATTTCAACGACGCAACAATAGATCTAATTTTAGATCCCGTCAATATTCTCATTCCCGAGAAACTGATGTGATTTGTCAATTTTGTGGCCTACATGGACACTCTTGCCGCTTTTGTCCATCGTTTAGCAACTACTTTATGCCAAAAAACTCTATTCCTGAAAATCAAGTTCTCTCGCTCCCACCACCTCCCACTGCCACCACTCCATGTCCCAGCAGACCGTTCCAATTCAATGAATCGTGTAACAATATTAATTCTGATTTAAATCCCAATGCTACACCTTTTGAAATTGGTCACCCAAACTGGTGATGAGGATTTGCAAGGATGCGACACATCCTCCTCCCACTTTTAATGCATCCACACAAACTGATGGGTATCTTTCTCCAAATATCGACATCCACATTATTGCAAATGTGCAACAAAATAGTCCACTACTTCCTCTAATTAACTCAAAAATTGCTGATCTAGATGTAACAATTCTTTTAGACACTGGTTCTTCAGTTTCCATCATGAGTAAAGTTTTATTTGAGAAGATTAAACACTGTTTAAAAATTAGATATCTGTCTCGTCAAGTTAAGATTACAACTGTCAACTCTTCTGTAAATTTTTCCGCATGTGTTGAAGTCCCTGTAAAAATTTCTTCTAAATGTATCAAGCATCCTTTTTATGTAATTGACATGGCTGAAGATTCAGTATTCAGTGCCATTTTTGGATATGATTTTCTAAGAAAATTCAGAGTTAAAATTGATCAGACATACACAAGTTGTGTTATTGATGGCTTGCCCATTCCATTTCTTGCAAGAGATCTTCCTGAAGCAGTTCATGCCGTAGACTTACACAATTCCCAATCCAACAATGACTCTTCCAATTATAAAGTTACAATAGCTCAAAAAACCATACTTCATCCTGGTGATAAAAAATATATCAAAGTAAATTCTAATATAATTAAACCATGCCATGGTAACATTGTCTTCTCACAAAAACCATCAAAAAATTCTGTTCTTCTGCATGATGCAATCTATAATATTCCTGAATCATTTTCCAAAATTTCTAATCCAACTCAATTTAACTTCTACATTTTTGCCGAAAATTCATCTTCTAAAACTACCAATTTAAATAAAGGTCAACATATCGGATTCATCTCATCTGTAGAGCACATTAAACCTCTGTCTGAAAATTCCAATGTAAACAATAACAATCAAGTTCCTGTTGAGTCACTAAATCTAATTAAACCAACTGATGAAATTATTCAACAGCGTCTCTCTGAATTCGACTTAAAAAATTTTCAAATCGACCATTTATCCCCTGATGAAAAAGAGAAATTGTCATCTGTCCTAAAAGAAAATTTTGCTGCTTTTTCAACATCTTTGAAGACCTTGGGTCATTCAGATCTTGTTAAACCTGAAATTAAGTTCACCTCTAATTGCCCCATAAAATGTCTTCCGTTTCCTATACCTCAAGCTTTACAAGCTGAGGCAAAATCTCAAATTCAAGAATTAATTGATGCAGGAATCATTGAAAAAAACCTAACGAATTGGGCTTGTCCCATGATCTTGGTAAAAAAAAAGTCCCCTGATAATAAATCGAAGCAATCTTACCGTCTAGCCCTGGACTTGCGATTAATCAACACCATTATTGAAGGATCCAGCTACCCATTACCAAGAATACAGGATCTCATTGCTAACCTAACAAAATTTTCTTTTTTCACTTCTCTTGACATGCCCAGTGCGTACCATCAAATTCACCTCCCTGAAGAGTATCAAGATCAATTGAGCTTTGCTACTCCTTGGGCTACATATAAGTATCTTCGTCTTGTTTTTGGCCTTAAGACGGCTGCTCAATACTTTCAATCAATGGCTGATTCTATCATTGATGAAGTATCTGAAGAAGGTTTATTCGCATATCAAGATGATTTTTTGATTGGTAGTATCGATTTTGACGACACATGCAGAAAATTAACCAAAATTCTTAAAGTATTCCAGAAACATAATCTGACTTTAAATCCGAAGAAGTGTTCTTTTCATCAGACAAATGTGAAGTACCTTGGTTTTGAAATTGCACAGCACAAAGTGTTCCCCATTGAATCAAATATCTATAAAATTAATTCGTTTCCTCCACCAAAATCAAAAAAACATGTTAAACGCTTTTTGGGTTTATGTGGCTATTACAGACACCTTATCCCAGCCTTTGCAAAGATTTCCGCACCTTTAGTAAAGTTGACTTCTCCAAAATTTCCTTTTAAATGGGACTCTGTTCATCAACAAGCTTTTGCTCAACTTCAAGCTATTTTTTTTAAAAAACCTTTCTTAATCCAACCCAATTTTAATGACAAGTTCTATCTAAACACAGATGCAAGTTCTTTTGCCATTTCTGCCATTTTGATGCAAAAACAGGGGGATGATCTCTTACCGATTTCCTATTTCAGTAAAACACTGAAAGAGTCTGAATCTCGGTATCCTGCAATCCAATTGGAGTTGATGGCGATTGTTAAGGGTGTCTGTGCTTTTGAATATTACCTTCGAGGACGTCACTTTTTTATACTATCGGATAGTAAACCACTCAAGCATTATTCAAAAATCTCGTCTCCAGCTAACATTACTTCCAGATGGTTACTTACTTTGGGTGAATTTGATTTCACATTTGAACACCTCCCAGGAAAAGAAAATATTCTGGCTGATTTTTTCTCTCGTACTCCTTTTCCGGATACTGTTAATCTCAATAATTGTCCTGAATTAATGAACTCTGACCAAGTCCTTCCTGTAGACATTGAAAATGTTAACGCAACTCAATCCTCTACATCTTGTGAAAATTCACCACCTGCTCACTTTTCAATTCAACAAAAGCTTAAAACACTTGAAAATTTACCTGAAGACCCTCTACTTCAAATATCTGAAAAAACCATTCTAAAAGAACAACTTAAAGATAAGAATCTATCAAAATTTTACAGTGATGTCTTAAACAAGAAAAAAACACAAGATTCAAAATTTTTCTGTATTGATCCAACCTCAGAACTCCTACTTTTTATTAGAGATCCTAAATCAACAAATGAAGATGTACCTCCGAAAATTGCCATGCCTAACTCACTTCGTATTAAAGCTCTAAAAATTGCACATGTACCTCATTATGGAATTCAAAAAACATTTCAATTTATATCAGAGAAATATTATTGGAAGGGTATTTATGCTGACACTGTGAATTTTGTTCAGTCTTGTGGCACTTGTGTCACTTCAAAACATCATCGAATACCTCAGGCTCCTTTTCAAAATAATCCTTTACCTCAGAACCCTGGTGAATTTGTCTCGATGGATTTGGTAGGCCCATTTAGGAACGGATATCACATTTTAACAATTATTGACAGATTTTCAAGACATCTTCAACTCTACCCTTTAAGAACAATATCTAGTGAAAATGTAATTAACGCCCTATTTAAGTACATATCTATTCATGGTCGTCCTGCAATGATTCATTCCGATCTTGGCAAACAGTTTACTGCTGAAATATTTAATGGTTTTTGCACTAAATTTGGTATCAGAATCACTTATTCATCACCAGCCCATCCACAAACGAATGCAATTTCTGAACGCATAAACCAAGCCATCAAAGCCACAATTCTTGCTTTAGAAGAGGATGGATATAACTTTTTTAATGCAGTCAAAATTCATCAAATGATGTACAATAGTTCTGTTCATTCCACAACAAAGTTTTCACCTAACAATATTCATTTCGGTCGTGAAATATCAACGTTATATGATACCTATACACATTTTCAACCTTTTCTTATGATTGACAGTAATCGCTCTTTTTTTCAATTAATACAAGATTTAGAAAAAATCTACCAAAAAGTATATAGCAATCTTCAACTAGCTCAGAAATTACAAAACCAAGTTCAACAGAAATATGCCAAACTAAGAAAGTTCAAAATTGGAGACTATGTCTACATAAAAAGCTCTCATGCTTTTAAACCAAGCTTCAACGGTCCTTTTACAATAATTGAAAAATGTGGTCCTGTAAACGTTGTTCTTCAAAAACCTAATAACCCATCTGCAAAAATATTTAAAATTCACATCAACAGATTGTGGATATCTCCGCCTCGAAAGCAACACCTCATCCCAGAGGTTTCTTCAACAGGTAATTCTGCTTGTGCTGATACCCCTTCAACATCACCAGTAATTCAGGTGAATGACTCAGCTGATAATGATGTTCCTGCTATACCTCCTGTTCATGATGCCTGTCCGGTACAACAGAATGACGCATCCAACATCTGTACTGCTCAGGGTTCAAATGCACCTGACCAACCTACTTCACAACAAACTCTCTCTGTTCCTAAAAACTCTTTGCAACCACCTGTTTCAAGTCCACTTAATACTCCTGAACTTTCTGTCACAAATAATCGTAAACTTAGAAAAAAATTTAATATGTCTAATAATAATAATAATAATAAATGTTCTAATTCTTTTCCAGCTCAAAGTCGCTATGATCTCAGAAATAGGAATCGTGTAGTATGAGTTACAGGGTAGCTACCATGTACAATGCTATCTGCTGGCGGATTAATGTAATGTACATTTTTTCTCATATTATATGATCCTTTGTATGTCAACAATTAGTTATAAATATTTAATATTTTACTATCAGATTATCTTTATCTTAAATCTTTGTCATATTGCTATTGTAGAACACATAAGTTTGTTGTGTTGTGTATGTGATGGTTGCTTCATTCTTCTTGTACTTAATTTTGTACTTAAGTTTTCGTCTAGTTGTGATTAACATCACATTTCAGTCTTTTCAGACTATAAATGATAATTTTTATATTTTTGATAGTTTTTTTTTCTATCATACCTTTTAAAACGTTTTCAGACGTGTATATCAAGTAGTGAATGTTCCTAGGTTTGTTGTGGATGTGCTCATTTCAATTTTTGTATATAGTTTTTTTTTTCAAAGTGTAATTTTAAATTTTATGTTGCAGAACAAACAAATGCTACAAGTGATTATAGAAATTCAGAATGAATGTATTTCCATTTGTAAACAAATATGAGCTGATATGAACAAATTTTTACGAAACGTGATGTTTATTTCATGTATTCATAAGGCACTGTGATATATACTGTACTTATACATTTATATGTGCTATAGAAATGTTCATATATTTTTTTTTCTCTCTTCAGAAGTATAAGATTTTATACTGTATTGTTTACAATAACAAATTGTAGAAATGTGTACTTTGTATCAAGTATCGTATTGTAAAAAGGTATTTTTTAATGTATATAATCACTTCCCCATTTTTTTAGTGGTACCACTCCCCCTTTTTTTTTACCTTACTTTTTTCTGTTTTGCATTTGTTTATCTATACAAGTCCTGTAACTCATTTATATATGTTTAATGAATAATCTAGATGTCTTTATAATGATATCCACCTGTAGGATATTAAATGTATTCCCAATGTAGGTCCATGCTGTTTCCAACGTGGTGCATATTTCTCGCTGATGTTCCCTATTCCATTTAATTACTTTTCTGGTTTTGGGTAAGCAGTTTTTATTTATATGTTCCAAGCTTTCAGTTCTTTTCGTATTGCTGTGGGAGTATATGTCAAGATGACATATGTTTATTCCATATCCCATCCTTTTAAACTATCCTTTTTAGCATAATATTCTCTATCTTAAAATATTAATCCTTTTTTGTCATTTAATTGCGATTAGTTATACATTCTGTATTTTAATCTTAAGATATCTCATTTCTGTGGATCCGTTTTGTATTCACAATATCATCTGAATTACTGCTTTCATTTTATCATTTATCTATTCTTGGCTCAGAGCCAACAGATCGCTCTTGCTTTGTGCGTTGCCGTGGAGACAATCATCCCCGTGCCAAAAGAAGATCCATTCTTTTCTCCTTCTGTTTGGCGTTGGCGCACGCTCGCCGTGTCGATGTTTGCTTGGCGTAATATCGCCATACGTGGCGGTCTTTTCAATTTCCTACTTTGCGGACGCATCGAGGATTTCATTCACGGGAAAGCAGCGCACGCGTCGACAGCTTTTTGCTGACAACTGAATGCGGGGACATGGAGTGAAAGTGGCCGGTGGCTGGTTCCAGCTCATATAATTTCATACTCTACTCTCATTTACGGCTTTCTTATAATTTAGCCGTTCAGTTTTTTTATCCTCTCATTTTCTTAAGAAAAACTGCTGCACTCTCTTGTAAACGTCAGACAGCATCAAAAGGAAGACCCACGTTGGAGTTGGCAGCTATGGACGGAGCCCTAATATCTCCTGAAGAATAAATCAAGTTTTTTTTGGTATCCAATTTGTCTTCATTCTGTTGTCACAAACACTGAAAGAGACAAGGTAAAACCTTTCTTTCCTTTTTATTTTATAATCTTGTAAGAAGCATCAAAGCAGTTACGTTCAACTTTTGTTCTTCTCAAGAACATTACTAAACACAATCACTAGTTAATGCAAGTTGACTTTTCATCATTTTAAGAACCTGGATCAATATAAATAATGCAATAATAATAAGTATATAACAAATACCAAAAATCGCTATCACAGAGCCAAAATTAAATGACATTGTCCATCGTGCAGTTTCTAAAGATATAAATTTCGTGCGTTAGTTCTGGAGATACATTGTCTATGAAGTTGTGCAAATCCTAAAAAATGAAGCATAGCATTATTAGCATTTAATCTTATAATTTGGCGATAGCTTTGAGATCGACTAAATAATGAAATCGTACTATTTTTTTTTAATTTGTGTGAATTTTAATGAAAACATATTTTTTTATAAATAAAGTTTCTGCATTCATAATTATTTCTTTTGCAAATTTCCATTGAATCTGCATATTTCAAGTACTGGCCTTTACTCAGTTTTGAGGAGAATAGGTTACTTAAAAAATAAGACAGAAGAAACTTTACAGGTATGTTCAACCGCATCATTTTCTTTGGGTCGCGTTTTCAGATAAAAAATTGTCTCAGAACGCATATACACTGTTCTCACATTGCCAATAATTTGCTAGAAAAAAATTTATTTTTGTAATTTTTGTAACTTCTGTACCACATTTGTACTACACAGAAGCTGAAATTGGAAAAACAGGTGAATCAAAACATGATATCCCGAATTCAATACGGCAGCGTTACTGCTTTGTTAACAGATTTAACGTCAACGATTTTGTATTTGTATTTTGCCGATAGTAAAATTGTTGTACCAGCTAAAAGGGAGGGTCAGCAATAAAGAAAAAAGAATCTTTGCTGGCTCGGCTAACAGGCGCAGACCAAAACTGTTTAAAGATAATACTGAAATCTGTCGTAAATTGACACAACTGCGCCAGCGGTTGGCCGGGGATGATAATCAAATACGCGGGTTTTTTGGTATGACTTCATATACAATACAGTGGCGGTAAATTGTTTCCGGCCAGTTAGTTTCTTTGATTTATTTACCAAAAGGTTTCAGCGAAGAAGAAGCACAATTGTTTCAAAAGTTAGAAATATGGGAATGTCCACTTACCACGTGATCATTTTGATTGGATACCGAAGATACTTCATGGAAAGAGGCAGAAATCGAAATTCGTGTGTGTAAAAGTTTCCGGCCACTCATGATTCCTTAATTTTTTCTATCGGTAAAATGTGTTTTGGTCGTGTTTGCGAACGTATCAAATTGATAGTATAGTTTAAATACAAAAATGAAAAGTTTAACAATTATTCTTCGTAAATGAGTGATCAAGTTGACGCTAAAGGGCCAATTTTCTCGAGATATTGCGGCAAAGTTATCGATCGGCAAAACAAATTGTAAACGACATTTAAAAATTATGTAAAGGTGGCCATGGCCTTCAGAACTTTCTGACGCTCGAAAGACCTCAGAAAATGACTATTTTTGTGGAGGGAATGATCAGGGAAAAACAGTTGATGACCCGCATAAAATTCCGTTGCAATATACCGCAATTTACGGAATGGAAATATTGCTGAAATAAGTCAGTCTACCGTATCAAGATGCTGATGTGATGCATAACTTTACGGAAGAGTCGGTGTTAAATTTTTTTCAGAGGTAAAAAAATTAAAAAAAGTACCAACGTACCCGACTGGCCTTTTAAAAGGAACACAAAGTCTCGTCATGTGAAAACTGAAATTCTATTTTTCCATCATTCAAATTCCATATTTTTTTTGGAAGTGATGACAGACACTACGTCCGATGACCTAGCTACAAAAGATATGATTCAACATATGTTTTCTTACAATGAAGAATGGCGGAAGACACGTTATAATGTGGGGAGTAATTTATTCAAAAAAAGCATTGGTCCGTTATTTGAAATCCTCGGCAAGATGAATGATATAATGTATAAGGATATCTTGCAAAAATATTTGCTGCCTTATCGGAGGAAAAATTGTGGTCGCAACTATTTGTTTTAACATGACAACGACTTAATAAATGTATGCAAGCTCGACAAGCAATGGCATTTGCACAAAAAATTCCGCTTTTGAAATGATCAATCTAAAGGCCGGAGATTAATCGAACAAAAAATTTAGGAAAAAAGTTGGAAAACGTGTTCGGAACTATAAATATTCTAACACAGCTAAACTTTCAAAAAAAAAAAAAAAAAAAAAAAAAGCAAGAAGTGTGAAAAAAAAAGTACTAATCAAAAGCCTAATCTGCGATTTCAGAAAATTATTGTCTAGAATAGCAAAATATTTAAACAAATAAATGAACAATATTCGTTTGCTTAATAGAACAATATTTAATACATGCATTTAAAATTAAAGTTATTGCAAATATATAATGAAATGAGTTTTAAATTAAAAAAAAAAGAAATGTTTGCAAGTTAAATAACATAAGTGCAGCACGATCAATAAAATATTGGATCCTTATCATCTGCAATCGGTAAACGTAAAAAAAAAAAAAAAAAAAAAAAAAAAAAGTAAGAAAATCATGCGTTAAGCATAGATTATGAAACACTTTCCAATACTTCCTGAAATCTTTAACAAGGCTTTGTTATCCAGGGAAATAAGGTATTACTGTCCATAGCCAAATATGTGTTCCAATATTTATGACCAGCCCTGTATTTGTATGCCGGTTGATATACAGATTATATAATGGCTAAAATTTAGTTTAGCAATAAAATGCCTAACATGTTCAAATTTCTTTTTCAGAAATGGTTATTAATAGATAGAATCATACTTGAATACTTTTGTTCAGTCCCGCAGTTTACCTAGTGCCTTTAATACACGAAAGTATTCTACAAAAATTTAGTTCAAACAAAAATACTCTTTAAACGACTTAAATCACATTTCCAGAAATTATCATCGAAAGGCGACCATGCATCCTGTTCTTTACGTGATCCTGTTTTCCACTTTATCTGTATTCTACAAACTTTCTTTAGTAAACTGAATGCAGTTCAACGTAAAAATGCATAACTTATTTAAAAAGCACCTTTGAGTAAATTACGCTCATATTCAGTAATCTTTCCGAGATTTTTTTATGTAATCCTTTATATCCAAATTGTGTAACTATTAGCATTTATACACACCATATAACATGCATATTTTTAGTGAAACTTAAAATCATAATTAAAAATACATTTCCTTCATCCAACAGCCATCTTCCATAATAGGCCTGTCCAACCTTTTAGTAAGCAAAGGCGCACCTCAGCTCGTAGCATTCAGTAAGGGCACCATTATTCACTCGACTGAAAACATGCAGCAATACTATTGCACAGTAGCATTAGTACACACGAGCGTCTTAACATAATGCAAATGAATCTCAGAGCATAAGAAAAAATACTTCTACGATTCTGGAGTTACATATATTAAATTTCAAGTTATACATTTTCCTATGATAGCTGTATCTCAAAAATGTTTGTAGGGTAAGCTGCCAGAAACTTTAATCGCGCCTATATTACCAACAATAACAGATAAATAAATATGAAAATCTGAGATAATGACAAATTTCATTTAGGATGTGAAAATGTGCTTTGATTTATTTTCAAGGCGTGAATTTAGTTTTATGAAAAAAAACAAAAACAAAGGTCTGATAATGATCAAATTTATATGGGGGATTTCAGAGAAAGAGGATAGTTTGAAGGTGTTCTCATAGATGGAAATTATTCTGCACGGCTCAACTTATTGCTTTGCACTACTCATTCTTATTGATTTTTTTAAAACAAATTGAAAATAAACTTCTAAACTTTCAAAAGTCAAGAATAAAAAATTGAGCCCTTTTATTCTTCGTATAAAATAGCCAGAGGCAGCAAAAATAAAAAAATTATGAGTTTTCATTCACACGTACCTTCAAAGGGATGGGAGAATGTGGGAAAGCTTTTATTTTTCTGTTATTCGTTGATTATTAAAATTAACTATTTCCAATTATTAACACATTTAACCATCATAATTGCACTTTAAAAAATAATTACAAATCGTGAAAATATGCATGATTAAATTGTCAAAGTATGTTTCTGTTTTTTAAAGTGTTTTCACAGATTTTGAAAATATCTCTGATGCAAATGTTAATGATTTTACAGAAAGTATTCTTTACAATTCAGTTTTACTTCTAAAAAGTCTAGTAACAGGAAATCTTCAATAGGGCGCCAAGAAAATCTTCAAAGGGCACCATGACGCACACGGGCGCCGCATTGGACAGCCCTGTTCCATATTATACAGTACTTCGGATAGAATATACAATTTGAAATATTTTGTGTGTCCCTGTAAATGGTATGCACTTCGTATTATGCATGAAATTACTCATATTAAGTCTCAGGGACGTATATCAATTTGATTATACATAAAATCGCTTACCATAAATAAAATATGCCGCATACATATTTATATTACCCCCCTTTATTATTATGTGATGAATTTATTTTGTCTGGCCCAGTAAATGAATTATAACAATTCTTTTCACTGCATACTTTACAAAATACTTATTTTAGCGCACTTCGTAGATGTATATAAATTTGAATATGTTTGGCAGGGTATAACATCTTTAAAATTCATTTGAAACAATTTTTCCCATAGGCCGTAATATATTATAAAACTTTTCACTGTCCCTGTAAATAAATTAATCATGGTAGAAACTTTATTTTCAATAGGGATCGTGCTAGTGTAAATATCAGTATCTTCCAAAATTTCCATGGCAATCCGAGTATATTTACGAGAGTTAGGACAAACGGACAGACGACAGACGACCAGACGGCCAGACAAACCAAATGAATAAACATTGTTCAACTTTGTTAAAAAGTGTTAAAAAAGAAGGTAAAATTGAATATTTTATTTAGTATTAAATTCTTACATATTGATAAACATTGTATTATCACAAGAAACACAACCGCTTATATTATTTTGCATAACTTATCCCATCAAGAATTTAGTAAAATATGAAATTACAACAAAATTCTGTCTTTACATATTAACTACTAACAAATTTTTATGAGTCATCTTTCATTACATTAAAAAATACAACTAAAATCGAACACATTTAAATCAGCGATATTTGTATTACATAATTAAATAATATTTCATCTTAACATATTTTTTGTTAATATTTAATCGTTCTACACTTATTTTTCTATGCTTGTTTACAATATTTCAAACCTAAACTTTATCACAGATTAAAAATTTTCCATATGGGTAAAAAAAGTCCGGACCACGATTTGAACCAGGGTTGTATCGGCTGAAGCCACCAATGCTTTTCCAACTGAGCTATCCCGGACACGAACACTGGAGGACTATTTCACCCAAATAACCTTAACGATCATTACCTTAACACCTTAACGATTGGGTGAAATAGTTCTCCAGTATTTGTGTCCGGGATGGTTCAGCTGGAAGAGCATTGGCGGCTTTAGCCAATACAGCCCTGGTGCGAATCCTGGCCCGGACTTTTTCCCCGGGCACTCGCGTTGAAAAATTTGGTTCAGAATGCCCATTTCGACAGGATTTTTTGAATTATATTCTGATTTTATTAAAAATTTGACCAATATAGCACATTATACAGTTTCTACATGAGAGAACCTACTAAATGCATGCGTTGGAGAGTAAAAATGAATTTAAAAATAAATCAGAAAGTAATCAACTTGTTATTTTAATACACCTTTAATTCTTCCATCACGATTACTTTGGGAAATTCTGTTCAAAATGCCTACTTTGACAGCATTTTTTGAAACATATTCTGCCATTATCGAAAAATCAACCATTACGGTACATTATAAAGTTTCTAAATAAGAGAACCTGCTAAATTGATGCGTTTGAGAGCAAAAAGGAATTTAAAAATGAGTCGTAAAGTAAGCAGTTTGGATTTGAGTACAACTTCAATGCAATATTTTTTCTTCTACTCCTATTTTCGTTTGAATTTTTATATTATAAGAATTGTCAAAAACTTTTCACGATAAAAGTTATAGATATTGAGAAGATGTGAAATAAATGTAAGCGGATTTGATATCTTGTGAATTGATGAAGTTATGGATTTTTTTCTACTTCACCCCCACCACTTTTTTTTGTTTTTGTTTTCTTTTATAATTTTTTTTTCATTAAGAGTTGGACTTATCAAAAATTTGGCAATATCAAAAATTTGTCAAAAGTTGTAGGAAATATAAGATTTATAATAAATTTAATTGAGTTTGATATCTTGAAAATTGACGAAGTTATGATTTTTTTCTATCTAAAACCCTATTTTTTCGCTTCTTGAGCCCATTTTTAATTTTATCAAAAATCTGCTATACCCAAATTTTTGGTCTTTTTACTTTCTTCTATCTTTACAAGAAGAAAGTATTGGATTCATGAAAATTTTCGACTTCCGGTTTTCGACGGATTTATACGTTTTAGAAGGTCCTGAACACGTTTCGACTATTTTTAGAAAATGTCTGTCTGTGAGTCTGACCGTCTGTCTGTCTGTCTGTCTGTCTGTCTGTGTGTCTGTCTGTCTGTATGTGACATAAAATTTGTGAGCGCTCTATCTCAAGAACTAATGCTCGAAATTTAATAAAATTTTATATTCAGTTAGACCTTGATATGAATTAGTGCCTATTGGCTTTTGGTGAAAATTGGCCTGCAGGTGGCGCTGCTATACTACGTTTTTCATGATTTTCAAGATTGCTATATCTCAAGAACTAATACACAGAATTTCACCAAACTTCAGATTCTGTGACCCCTTGATATACATAAACGATGATTAAGTTTTGGTGTAAATTGGCCAGCAGGTGGCGCTGCTATGCCACGTTTTTCATGATTTTCATGATAGCTATATCTCAAGAACTAATGCACAGAATGTCACCAAACTTCAGATTCCGCGATACCTTGAGATACATAGCCGCTGATAAGGTTTTGGTGTGAACTTCCCTATAGGTGGCGCTGCTATGCTACATTTTGTACGATTTTTGCGATAGCTATATCTCAAGGACTAATGCAGAGAACTTGATCAAATTTTAGATTCTGTTACACTAGAATATATAACATAATTAGACATTAGACGCTGATTACATTTTGCTATTAACCTTGCAACAGATGGTGCAGCTATGCTGCATTTTGCACGATTTTCCCGATAGCTATAGCTCAAGAACCAACGCACAGAATTTCATCAAACTTCAGATTTTGTTACAAAATGACATATAACATAATTACACGATGATTAAGTTTTGTTATAAATCCTTCAACTGATGGTGTTGCTGTGCTATATTTTACACTTTTTTTTTTAACTAGCTTTTTCTCAAGAACTAATGCACAGAATTTCATCAAACTTCAGATTCTTTTACACCATAACATAATTAGACGCTTTTTTACGTTTTGGCATAAATTGTCTACGATAGGCTGTTGCTGTGCTACGTTTTGCCATTTTTTTGTTATAACTATATTTCAAGAACTAATGGACGAAATTCCATCAAATTTCAGAGTTAGGTCTTGACATAAATAGATGCTTATTAGGTTTTAGTATAAATTACCCAACATGAGGCACTACTAAGCTCATTTTCTCAGAATATTAATTAAATTTTGCGTTTTAGGCTTTTCGGATACCAGAATCTCTTTAGGCTAGGTCAAATCTTGAGGAAATTCGATAGTGAGTAACTTTGGGGTCACCACGTTTATTATTATTATTATTATTATTTTTTAATATTAAAAAATATTAAAATGTACTTATGAGATAGAAGAAAGTTTTGGGATTGACACATCCAACTAGTTTTAGAAGTAATAATAACTTTAAATTGATTTGGTATCTATTTTAACTAAGAAGTTATGGAGTTTTTTCGCTTTTCACAAAAACTCTCCCTATTTCTACCCCTTTGGTCCGATTTTGCCCATTAAGGGTTGTAGCAATCTTGTTAGTTTACTTATAAAACTTAAAAGGGAGGAAATGGAATAAAAACCACGTAACACTGACTTTATTTGATCAACTACTTGCTGGGTCACCCTGTAATTTTCTTACTGAAACAATGCATAGTTGTTTATATTTTTAATCATTCCCCCTTCCTGTGCTCCTTAACAATGCTCCTACAAAACATTACCTTGTAACTTAGGGTACGGCAGATTTAAAAGCCTCCGTCATAGAAATTTCCTTAGAATATGATTTTCAAAATTGTATTTACTTTCAAAAATTACTAATGGTTGAAATTTTAATTAATATCTTTTCACCCAAAAGAATCCGTGATCGATGTTTACAAAGTTTTACCAAATTAGTTTAATACTGATTGATTTTAATTTAATTACTTTCTGATTGGTAACACATGATGGCGTAGGTTAATTTTAATACATTTAATAGTTTATTTTTACATATTAGAAACTGAATTTTACTTTTCATAGTTTCATTGAGTATTTAAAAGCTTTAAACCACATTCACCTGTGTATTTAAAAGCATTTTCGAAACCTCTGTTTGGTTTATCAAAATTCAAGGGCTTAAGGGGAATTATATTTTAAAGTTCTCTGTTTACTTAACCTTCAAAGTAGCCGAAAACACTAAAATATTTTGTAAATATGATACAGAACTCTTACTCTTCAGCTTGTTTCACGGATGCCAAATAAATAAATATCCGATAAATTTAAAATATGTAAATAATGCTGCGGCAAGTAAAGCCTAAAACATATTTCATGCTTATATAACAGATCTTCAGCCTGTAAGGTCGATTTCGTGCACTCTCCTAAACTGTTGCATTTTTAAATGCTATATTTCACTGCCAGTATAAATATTGATTCAAGAAAAGTGAAAAAGTACGGATGCCATTAAGATTTTTATCGATGTTTTCTTTTTATATCGAGATATTTTATGCATTTAAAAAATAATCAAACGAAATGTAAAGTTCAAAGTTTTCAGAAAAAGAAATTATTAACTCCTTAATGGTCGCATTAAATTACGGTTTAAAAATTCAAATTCATTATTCCCAACACTTTTTTGAAAAAAAAATATCTATCTTGTTTAATCTATACTAATATTATAAAGAGGAAAGATTTGATTGTTTGTTTGTTTGAATTGAATAGGCTCCGAAACTACTTGACGGTTTCGAAAAATTCTTTCACCGTTGGAAAGCTACACTATTTCCTTAGAACATAGGCTAATTTTTAATTGATTTATTCAAATAATTTCCTTAATAATTCAAAATTTCATTATTTTTCATACAGAATCAATTAAATTTTTCCGATAAAAAATAACCATTTTCTTTCCCGTTGCCAAAAAAATCAAAATATGGAAAATAATTTCTCCTCGGCAATTAATTTTTAGTTGAACAGTATCCACATGAAAAATTAAAATAAAAAAAATTCAAAGGAAAATAAATATGACGTCATTTATTATATTATCGGAAGTTTCGTTTGCACAGATATCATATACACATCGAGGTAACTAATGGACACTAAATTGATGTTATTTTGCCTGGCATGGCAACCCGACTATTGTTATTTAATTATTAATAAAATGTTTTTTTATTTCCTTTCTCTTCTTTAAAATTATGTAAACTGTTTTGTTCTATACTTATTATTTAAATACTAATTGTTATTATTTTTTAAATAATAGAAAATAATTTAAATATATATATGAAACTGGTATTCGAAAACGATTTTTCCGCCAAATTAGTGTAAAAAATTATCAGTACATGACAACTGCACTGTTTTGTTTATGTATTAAGGATACTTTTATCCGATATACAACATATCCGATACAACATAAATCCGATTACAGAAAATTAGTCAGATTATTTAATTAGAAGTTATTAAATTTATGTTTTTTTTTAATTATGAAACAGGCGAAGAAAAGAAAATTTACTATTGCTGCCCGACTGGAGAATTAACCTTGATGTTATTTTAAAAAAAAAATTTAATAATTTGTTTACGTTTTTTTATTTATGTTATTGCAAACATTTTTCCACTTTTATACACGCATCACTTTGGCGTGATTTTTTTTTATGATGCCAATTTGGAGAACACTGTGTTTTCAAATACCAATTACATTTATATTACTTTTATTTATTTTCTATTATTTTAAAAAGGAAATAATAATAATGAACTAAGTCAATAAATAATTATGGAACAAAACAATTTATATAATTTTAAAAGAGAAAAGAAAAATAATGAAATAATTTACTCAAAAATAATCAACTATTACCGGATTACCACGTGAGGCATAAAATCGCAATTTGCTGCAATCGCGCCAACGGGATCCTTAGATGACACCTGCACCTACATATTATTGGCAATATTATTGTTTATACAATTTGTTTATATAATTTGGTAATACTTGATAATCCCATCGACCAAAAAACTATTGCCAAAGTATAAGGTTAAATGTCAATGGATGATCGTAAATGTCATATTCATTTGACATTAAATTTGTTATACGTAATTGTTACTTCATCAACCAATTTTAATTCGATGTTTATTTGTATTTCTATTAACATTTTAGTAATTTATTGATTCTTTGGCTATTTAAAATAAAAATTATGTCCATTTGTATAATTTGGCGAAATTTATCGACGGAATAATCAAGTAGTCGAACAAAAAACTATCATCAAGCTATAACATTAAATGCCAATAATGGATGATCGTAAATTTCACATTTATTTGAGGACAAACATGAAATAAGTCTGGTACATTTGTAACAATATCGTTTCTAGCACTTCTAATGTTTGACACTAAAAATCATAATGGAATCGATTACAGAAGGTAGAAAGATGCAAACTAAAGACTTATTTTTCTACAAAATTTAGTCATCAAGATTATTCTGATTTAACGGCTACATGTTAGCAACTGTTTTATAAAAGGAAGAAGCAGTGAAACTGATGTAATTTTAATGTTATTCAAATAATACAGCTTTAAAACACACTTTTTATGCTTCATTGTTCTACTAAATATATAAGTGAAACACCCTTCTTCGTCTGACACCCCCACGGAGGGCATCCTTTTCTTAGGGCCTATATCCCACGTGTAGATAAATGGCCGTCATAAATACAAACAAACAAAAACTATTTTTTATCTGTCAATAATTCTTTAAATTTTTTACTCTATGTATTCTTGCTGGAACAGATTAAGGTAGATAGGAATCTACAGTAGACCTGTTAAAAGAGGACGTTTATTAAAAAATGTAACGTGAAATGACATTGTATGTAGACTATCAGAACTACACATAGTGCAAGTTCAGATGTCGGGATTTTAAGAACTAAGAAATGATAATGTACAATCCGAAAGTTAATAGAGTTTGATAATCAATCTCACTAATCATTGCAATGCCCTCTAATGTAATAGTGTGATGACTCGAGAGCATTTTGATTCCTGTTGTCATAACGGTCTCATGTTCATACGAAACTCTACTATAAATGATAAAATAAAAGAGAGGGTGCTTAATTGCCCAAATTTTCGCCAAGACTTACAATAGTACAATATTGCAATGGCGTTGGCATGATTTTCAGCAATACGGAAGAACATTCCAGGGTGGTCTATATTGCTTTAAAATAAAAATAATAAATTTTTAAATCACCATTTTTTTTTTAGTCAAGGTTCGTTTGGAAATATGGACCAGCGAAGCGGGCATAGCCTGCTAGTAACAAGTAAAATGATACCAGAATAAAACCAATTACACTTTTTTTTTATAAAACTGGTGAGATTCAAACAATTCTGAATAAAAGTTGTGAAGCTTGCAGCCCGTGAATGTCTCGGGCGCGATGATTAAGTTGTTAAACAAGCACACATAGAAAGACGAGAAGAAACACATATACAAAACATGCGAAATACATACACAAACACACACGCACATTTATATCAAACGTTTATATGCTTATATAGGAACTGAATGTTTCCAACTGAGTGAAAAATTGCCCAGGCTGAAAGCAATAAAAAATCTCATAATTTGTTTTTTTAAAAAAAGGGGGTTTTAATCGCAAACAATATGGTACACCACAAACGAAAAACAAGCACAATATCCCCTTCTGAGATAAACACGGTTATGAAAAGTATTCTTAATCTGAAGAAACTACATACACCTATATAATTTCCAGATTAAAAAAAAACAACCAAGTTTCAAAACAAAGTTGGTTTTGCTGCTATTGATTTTCGATACCGTTTTCGAGGGATTTTTAAAATATTTTTAGCATTGGTAATATTATTTATTAATAAAACTTGTGAAAGACAAAAATAAAGATTCTACATAGCGCTGAACTTTGTTAACGCCGATTCACTCCTTTGCATCATTAGTTTATACAGTTTTAACAAGCTAATTTAATAATAATTTATTTAATTTAAATATTTTCTCATTGGTAGCCTTTTATTGTATACGTAGTTTTAATGTATTAATTGTTTATTTTTATAGTTCAGCACCAAAGTTTTACTTAAGAAAAAAAATAAACACCCCTAAACCTGTGGATTTATGATTTATGAAGAATAAGGGCCAATAAAGCCTAACTATGCTTACTAGACCTTGAGCCTAGGCCTCGAGGTGTTATGTAGAATGTGTCCCGGCCAGGTGGTCAGCTCCACGACAGACCCTCAGTATTTAGTTAACAAGCAAGTTTGGTACTCATTTTATCGACCGCGTAATTTTTTTTCCCAAGCACCTTCGTCGTTCCAAGCCCAAGCTCGCACTCTGATTGGTTGTTGCTCTCGGCACTCTTTTCATGTAACTTGGCGATAATCATACTTGGCGTAGCGATAGATGTTTCCGTCGAGGAGTTTGATTTCCTTCCGAACCGAGTACAAAGTAACTTTTCTCTTGCAGCATTGGATTGGATGGAACGTGTCTTACTGAAAGCTGTACTCTTTAAAAGTTTTTAAGCACAAGAGCACAAGACCACGAGGATAAGAATGAAGGAAGAATAAGAATGAGTAGGTTAGGATTTAGGTTTACTCGTTCACTTACGAGCGAAGTATTTTTCGCCAAGTATGGTTATCGCCAAGTTACGTGAAAACAGTCCCGAGAGCAACAACCAATCAGAGTGCGAGCTTGGGCTTGGAACGACGAAGGTGCTTGGGAAAAAAAATTTCGCTTATCGACCACGTGGGGATGAAAAGTTGAGTCAACTTTGCTCTATCGGTTGAAGAACTCGGGACATGTAGCGTGACAGACAGGTGTGTTGACCACTACGGCTTATGTTTTACTTTCAATGTTTTTATTATTTAAAAGCCTCAGATGATACATTTATATTAAAAATCATTTTCGAAAACCTCTGTTTGGTTTATCATAATTTAAGGGCTTAAAAGGAATTACGTCTTAAAAGTCTTTGGTTTACTTAGCCTTTTAAGAAGCCGAAAATACTCTAAAATATTTTGTAAATATCATATAGAATTCGTACCTTTTTAGTTTGTTTGACGGACGCTAAATAAATAAATATCGGATAAACTTAAAATCTGTAAATAACACTGAGACAAAAAATGCTGAAAGCATTTTTCATGCTTATGTAACAGATCCTCAAGCCTGTGAGGTCGATTTCGTGCACTCTTCCAAACTTTTGCAATTTTTAAGCGTCATATTTCACTGCCAGTATAAATATTGATTCAAGAAAAGTGAAATGGTATGATGCCATTAAGACTTTCATCGATATTTTTATTTCTATATCGAGATGTTTTATGCATTTCAGAAAAATCGAACGAAATGTAGAATGCTAAGTTTTCAGAAAAAGAAATTACTAAACACACACGCATGCAAACACATACAAAAACACATGCACACACACATTTATATTACACGTTTATATACTGCTTATGTACGAAATGCATTTTTCCAAATTACTGAAAAAAAGGGCAGGATTCTCTATAACTCAGGTGTCAAACATGTCTCCCAACAACCGCGTTATATCGGGCTTCTACTGCATTGCGGTTTCAGAAAACAGATTAATACACTATTAAAACTTCCTGAAACATTTCCAAACAAGTTGGAAATTGCACGTGAACGTAGCAAATGAGGAGCGTTCGTACGATAACGAAGTTTTAAACATATTCAGATCTTGCTGATATAGTAGAGCATACTTCGAATACAGTATAGTAGTCGAAATCTTTGCGTTTCTGTAAATATGCAGGAAGTAATTTTTATTACACCTCAGCAACGTATATCTTATTCATAAAATGTGAAATAGTTGAATATTAGGGTGGGCCGAAAAAAACTTTTTTTCGATTTTCGATTATGGCGGGTGCGCAAAAGTGGCCACTGGTGGCACTCAGTTCATACAAAAAATTTGAGATTTTTTGGAAATT
This sequence comes from Maratus speculifer, assembly GCA_964019185.1. Lineage (NCBI taxonomy): Eukaryota > Metazoa > Arthropoda > Arachnida > Araneae > Salticidae > Maratus > Maratus speculifer. Next base: position 58,787 of record CAXHSM010000566.1, on the reverse strand, counting down.
TCCTTACCCTGCCGCAAACGGCTTGAAGTTTTGCAAAAATGTTCATTTTTGAACTTTTTTTGAAAAAAATTTAAAAATGTTAAATTAAATTTATTTTGGTTGTATTTACTTGAAAAGGCATATTTAATGTACCAAATGTTTAAATAAGATCTGATCATGCATTATTTAATATCTATGTGTATTATAACTTAGGCTATTTTTATAGCTTTTTCGCGTATAATAGGCAAAAGTTGTATTTGTTTGAATCGATCGTTAGTTTCTGTCCCTTGGTCTTCTTTATATATTCTCTATGTGTTAAACGTCATATATTTGGGGAAAAGACAGCAGTATACTTCAAAAATAAATCTGGAAGGTGAGAAAGTGGTGAAGCAGGACTCTAAGCGCGCGCAATGATTCGACGTAATAATCAGGGAGTGAAGGACGAAATAGCTGAGAGCCAAAATGCGATAAAGGATTCTTATTATTTATCCTTGCTCAGTTACCTGCGACATTTGTTCAGTGTTAACGTGAAACCCTTTTGTTTTGATATGCAGTGCTTTTTGGGTCGTTTAATGTGCCATTATAGTGTTTTGTGCGTTTTATTACAACGAGCTTAGAAATGGCTAGTGTAAAGGGCCATGGCAATGCAAATACACGCGATAGCGTGAAAAGTAACTCTTTGGGGGCATCATGCATATTGAAAGAATTGCAATTGCCAACTTATGCTGATAATCATGCGCCACTATTACTGGTTGCTTCACCATGTAGAAGTTGTGACAGCAGAGGATACGAATCTCGTCATCGATAAAAACAAAGTCAGAAGAGAGAAATAGGAACTTGGAAAGAAGATACAAGCAGAAGAAGTTATTGAAAGAAGGAAAATTAAAAGCATATTTTTTGATGGTAGAAAGGATAAAAGTACATTCAGAGGAAGAAAAATAACAAGCAGCACCGTCGAGAGAAAGTCGAGGAACACATCACAGTGTTGTTTGAACCTGGTTAGGAATACTTGTGTCACTTGATACCTCGTTCCGTTACCTTGATACCTAGTCAGTTCAGAAAAGTCTAACTTGTGGTGACTTGGAAGATTGTATAATGATTTTGCTATTTCTTTTCCGTGACCCGAACAAGGTATCAAGTGACCCGAGTATTCCTAACCAGGTTCAAACAACACGGTGATGTGTTCCTCGCCTTTCCTTCGACAGTGCCGCTTGTTCTTTTTTTCCTCTGAATATACTTTTATCCTTTCTACCATCAACAAATATGCTTTTGATTTTCCTTCTTTCAATAACTTCTTCTGCCTGTATCTTCTTTACAAGTTTCTATTTCTCTCTTCTGACTTTGTTTTTATCGATGACGAGATTCGTATTCTCTGCTGTCACAACTTCTACATGGTAAAGCAACCAGTATTAGTGGCGCATGATTATCAGCATAAGTTGGCAATTGCAATTCTTTCAATATGCATGATACCCCCAAAGAGTTACTTTTCACGCTATCGCGTGTCTTTGCATTGTCATGGCCCTTTATACTAGCCATTTCTAAGCTCAACGAGCTTAGCCATTTCTAAGCTCGTTGTAATAAAACGCACAAAACATTATAATGGCACATTAAACGACCCAAAAAGCACTGTATATCACCACAAAAGGGTTTCACGTAAACACTGAACAAATGTCGCAGGTAGCTTAGCAAGGATAAATAATAAGAATCCTTTATCGCATTTTGGCTCTCAACTATTTCGTCCTTCACTCCCTGAGTATTAGACGAGTCATTGCGCTCGCTTAGAATCCTGCTTCACCACTTTCTCACCTTTCAGATTTGTTTTTGAAGTATACTACTGTCTTTTCCCCAAATAAATGACGTTTGACACATAGAAAATATATAAAGAAGACCAAGGAACATAAATAATACAGAAACTAACGATCGATTCTAACAAATACAAATTTTGCCTATTATACGCGAAAAAGCTATAAAAATAGCCTAAGTTATAATACATATAGATATTAAATAATGCATGATCAGATCTTATTTAAACATTTGGTACATTAAATATGCCTTTTCAAGTAAATACAACCGAAATAAATTTAATTTAACATTTTTTAATTTTTTTCGAAAAAAGTTCAAAAATGAACATTTTTCCAAAACTTCAAGCCGTTTGCGGCAGGGTAAGGAAATGTCCAAAAAATCTAAAATTTTTTGTATGAACTGAGTGCCACCAGTGGCCACTTTTCCGCACCCGCCATAATCGAAAATCGAAAAAAAGTTTTTTTCGGCCCACCCTATTGAATATAATTAAAACACGTCCCAAACAATGTTTCCCCGTATAGCATTATGTAGTGGAAATACTTTTGTGTGACCCTGTAATTTAATAATAAAAATTCTTTGCATCACAGATTGTACAGAATGCATATTTTAGTATATATTTCATAGATTCATGCCAATTCTATTATGTTCGAATGAGTGTAACATCATTAAAATGCATTTGAAACTTTTTTCCCATTGACCGTAATGTAATGGAATACCTTTCATTGTCCCTGTAAATGATCTATGCATCCGACTTTCATAACATTTGAAATGACTCGATAAAATTACGTAATAATTATATGTTTTAAATTCCAAACGATTAAAATGCATTTGGAATTTTTTCCCCATTGACCGTAATGTAACGAACTTTTTTTGATTGTCCCTGTAATTGATCTATGCATCCGATTTTCATAACATTTGAAATGACTCGACACAATTACGCAATAATTATATGTTTTAAATTTCAAACGATTAAAATGCATTTGAAACTTTTTCCCCCCTTTGACCGTAATGTAACGGAATCCTTTTGATTGTCCCTGTAATTGATCTATCCATCCAATTTTCATAAAATTTGAAATGACTCGACAAAATTATGGTATAATTATGTATTTTAAATTTCAAACGATTCGGTTGGGTAGTTTTTGCGTTGTTATATGCGGACGGACAGACGGATAGACAGACAGACAGACGGACAGACAGACAGACAGACAGACACACGGACGGACTGAGCGACAATAATAGGTGCTACGTATTTACATAATTACGAACGCACCTAAAAAGAGAAATGTCAGAATTAAAAAAAAAAAGTTTTTTCTAAATTCATCTTTAAATCTCCAAAATATATTGTTTTTTGGAGTTTCTAAGGATAAATGAGGTTTTTTGGAATCATGGATAGCTCGGAAGAGGTATTTTCATTCGTGGTTACACTACATTTTTCTGGTTTAAGGATGATTTGCCTTTTTATGATTTCGGTTTTTCGGTCTGCCTCGCTTAAGTATACTCATTTTGCATGAAATTAATGCATGTTATTTAGGCATATCCGCTATTGAGAATAAAGTACGGTTCATTTACAGGGACAGCCAAAAGAATTTTGTCACATTTCAGTCTATGGAGAACATCATTTGCGGTGTATTTAATGTATTAAAATTATGTATTTCCCTGAAGTGTCCTACAAGCAGTTTAATGACGATTCTTGTGTGCATGTAATTTATTGAGTATTTGCAAAGACACTCAAAATTATTTAGCTACAGTATTGTTTCTGGAGAATAATTGCTGGATGTGTGTTTTCAGTTGTAGTATGCCTTTTAGTATTCAACTATTCTTTTAATATTACACGGTGTGTATAAATTCTATAGAACATATATAGGGCTACCCAAAAGATCTCAAATAAATTTCTGTTTATTGATGGAAATTGTTGAATGAGAATCTTGAACTCTACTATGCTCTTAATTGAACTAACTGCTAACATATAATGTTAGTTCTTTTCCAAATTCATAGGTCATATACAGGACTGCACAGAAAATTTGGATATTTTCCGGCTATTGATGCTAATGACAGAAATTAGGTTTTCAAATGCATTATGAATTTCTAAATTGATTATTTACACATTTTTCTTTTTAATAAACTACAAAATTACATTACAGTATCCTAAATGTGTTGGAAATTGTTTCATAATCGATCTAAACACGTTTTTTTTTTTTTTTTTTTTTTTTTTTTTTTTTTTTTTTTTTAACAGTATGCAGCATTTAATTGGGACGATACTTATCGATTAGCTGGGCGCCAGTGTTATATGTACATACACACGTACATATATGTATAATACATATACATATATACACACGTATGTATATGTATACGTGTACATATACTTATGTATATGTATGCATATGTAGATATGTATATGCATATATGTATGTGTATATATAACACTGGCGTCCGGCTAACAGAAAAGTGCCATTGGGACTTTCTAATGCAAGATCTAAGTTCATTTTCAATGAAACATATGCCGCAATTCCTTCGTTAAATATAAAATATTTTCTTGCGCACTCTCATATTATTCTTTTAATTTCGGAGTATTAATTACATAAAATGCTTCAGATGAAAATTCCAAAACGATGTTTACAGATGTTGGTATTGAAAATTTTTGCGAGAAAATTTCACTCACCGAAATGTTATTTCTGTTTAATCAAAGATTGTACATACTTATTTAAATGCGAAGTGATGTATATGAATTTATAGAGGAAAATTGTAATAGCAAATGTATTTATTTAGCTTAAGTTACGAGAAAATTGGAATGAACTTGTTAGTACATTTTGATAAATTTTAAATTTAATAAATTTTTCAGTTTATTTATAAGTTTAGTAAGAAATGCAAATGTAGATCAAAATATGAAGAAATAAGCATACTACAAATATGAAACATGGAATTTCTCAAAAGTAAATGAAATGAAATAGGTAATGTTTATGACATGTTATAGCTTTTCCACTGTCTTCGACGGATGATGGGCTCATGTGTGTTTACTGTCGTATACACACATATACAACTTAAGATGTTTCATGATATGGTTCCGACACAATGCAATATTTTGATAGCTTAATTTTACATTAATAAATTATTTTAAACGTTTTTCGTTAGCCGATCACTCGTGATAAATTGCCAAACATTCTTCAGTAGTAGTATACGAATTTCAACAACAATGAAATTAATTACGCGACAAAAAACGCTTGTTAAATTATGCCATCTGTCTGAGAAAATGCAAAAAGGAAATATTCTAAACATTAAAAAGTAGAAAATAATAAAAAAGATAACAAATATAATTATAATTTAAAAATTGTTTTTATTAAATACTTTTATATCATTAACTCCAACAATAATAAAAATGATTTCAAATATTTCGCATGCAGTATATGATTAAATAACTGTATGAATTGAAATAAATAATGTTTAAAGGATTTTTTATTAGCTTTTATGTACGCATATGTGCCCAATGCCTGTTATTGGTTAGATATAATGTGGGGAGTTAGGCCCTTTCTTTTTTGAAAACTGTGTGTTGTTGTAGTTTTAGGTTTTCGTCAGTTTGCTTTTGATACCTCCTGCTGAGAGCCATATAGGAACTGAATGTTTCCAATTGAGTGAAAAATTGCCCAGGCTGGAAGCAAGAAAAAATCTCCTAATTTGTCTTTTTTTTAAAAAAAGGGTTTTTTAATCGCAAAAAATATGGTACACGACAAACGAAAAGCAAGCACAAAATCCCCTTTTGAGATAAACACGGTTATGAAGAGTATTCTTAATCTGAAGAAACCACATACACCTATATAATTTCCAGATTAAAAAAACAACCAAGCTTCAAATCAAAGTTGGTTTTGCTGCTACTGATTTTCGATACCGTTTTCGAAGGATTTTTAAAATATTTATTAGTATTGGTAATATTATTTATTAATAAAACTTGTGAAAGGCAAAAATAAAAATTCTACACAGCGCTGAACTTTGCTACGCTGATTCACTCCTTTGCATCATTAGTTTATACAGTTTTAACAAGCTAATTTAATACTAATTTATTTAATTTAAATATTTTCTCATTGGTAGCCTATGATTGTGTATGTAGTTTTAATGTATTAATTGTTTATTTTTATAGTTCAGCAACAAAGTTTTACTTAAGAAAAAAAATAAACACCCCTAAACCTGTGGATTTATGATTTATGAAGAATAAGGGCCAATAAAGCCTAACTATGCTTACTAGACCTTGAGCCTAGGCCTCGAGGTGTTATGTAGAATGTGTCCCGGCCAGTTGGTCATCCCGACGCCAGACCTTCAGTATTTAGTTAACAAGCAAGCTTGGTACTCATTTTATCGACCGCGTAATTTTTTTTCCCAAACACCTTCGTCGTTCCAAGCCCAAGCTCGCACTCTGATTGGTTGTTGCTCTCGGCACTGTTTTCACGTAACTTGGTGATAATCATACTTGGCGTAGCGATAGATGCTTCCGTCGAGGAGTTTGATTTCCTTCCGAACCGAGTACAAAGTAACTTTTCTCTTGCAGCATTGGATTGGATGGAACGTGTCTTACTGAAAGCTGTACTCTTTAAAAGTTTTTAAGCACAAGAGCACAAGACCACGAGGATAAGAATGAAGGAAGAATAAGAATGAGTAGGTTAGGATTTAGGTTTACTCGTTCACTTACGAGCGAAGTATTTTTCGCCAAGTATGGTTATCGCCAAGTTAAGTGAAAACAGTGCCGAGAGCAACAACCAATCAGAGTGCGAGCTTGTACTTGGAACGACGAATGTGCTTGGGAAAAAAAATTTCGCTTATCGACCAAGTGGGGATGAAAAGTTGAGTCAACTTTGCCCTATCGGTAGAAGAACTCGCGACATGTAGCGTGACAGACAGGTGTGTTGACCACTACGGCTTATGTTTTACTTTCAATGTTTTTATTATTTAAAAGCCTCAGATGATACATTTATATTAAAAATCATTTTCGAAAACCTCTGTTTGGTTTATCATAATTTAAGGGCTTAAAAGGAATTACGTCTTAAAAGTCTTTGGTTTACTTGGCCTTTTAAGAAGCCGAAAATATTCTAAAATATTTTGTAAATATCATATAGAATTCGTACCTTTTTAGTTTGTTTAACGGACGCTAAATAAATAAATATCGGATAAACTTAAAATTTGTAAATAATACTGAGACAAAAAATACTGAAAGCATATTCATGCTTATGTAACAGATTCTCAGCCTGTAAGGTCGATTTCGTGCACTCTCCCAAACTCTTGCAATTTTTTAAGCATCATATTTCACTGCCAGTATAAATATTGATTCAAGAAAAGTGAAATGGTATGATGCCATTAAGACTTTTATCGATATTTTTCTTTTCTATATGGAGATGTTTTATGCATTTCAGAAAAATCGAACGAAATACAAAATGCAAAGTTTTCAGAAAAAGAAATTACTAAACACACACGCATGCAAACACATACAAAAACACATGCACTCACACATTTATATACTGCTTATATACGAAATGAATTTTTCCAAATTACTGAAAAAAAGGGCAAGATTCTCTATAACTCAAGTGTCAAACATGTCAACCAACAACCGCGTTATATCGAGCTTCTACTGCATTTCGGTTTAAAAAAACAGATTAATACACTATTAAAATTACCTGAAACTTTCCTAAAAAAGAGAAATGTCAGAATTAAAAAAAAAAAAAGTTTTTTCTAAATTCATCTTTAAATCTCCAAAATACAGTTGACTCTCGTTAATTCGAAATCGGATAATTCGAATCTTCGCTTAATTCGAACTAAACATGAGGTTCCAAAATTTTCAATGGCAGAATAATGTTAAAAATTTTAATCAATTCGAACTCATTTTCTCTGCACTTCGTTTAATTCGAATTAACGAGAATCCCGATTTTTCATTTTTCTCTTCTTTCTCACGGACTTCAGATCATTTGAATAAATTTCTTTGTTTAATTTTTGTGAAAATTGTTCCAAACGAGTATACATACAATCCAATGCATTTGATATCCACTTCCTTAGTCTGTCCATCAGTGACGCTTCAAATTTTTCTCCATTGTGCTTGTTTCTAACCTGTTAATTAGTTTATGTATTTAACATTCTTATTTAATATTAAGTCATATAATAATGATAACAGACGAAATAAATAAAAAAACACTATAACATTAATTCCTTTGTTATAGGACCATATTAAGCATGTTTTTATTTCATGTTTTCCATAATTCGAACATTTCTTGTGGTCCCGAGGAGTTCGAATTAACGAGAGCCGACTGTATATTTTTTTTTTTTTTTTGGAGTTTCTAAGGATAAATGAGTCTTTTTGGAATCATGGATAGCTCGGAAGATTTATTTTCATTCGTGGTTACATTACATTTTCCTAGTTTAAGGATGATTTGTCTTTTTATGACTTCGGTTTTTTAGTTTGCCTTCTGTCCGTGGTCTGACTCGCGTAAGTATAGTCATTTTGCATGAAATTAATGCATGTTATTTAGGCATATCCGCTATTGAGAATAAAGTACGGTTCATTTACAGGGACAACCAAAAGAATTTTGTCACATTTCAGTCTATGGAGAACATCATTTGCGGTGTATTTAATGTATTAAAATTATGTATTTCCCTGAAGTGTCCTACAAGCAGTTTAATGACGATTCTTGTGTGCATGTAATTTATTGAGTATTTGCAAAGACACTCAAAATTATTTAGCTACAGTATTGTTTCTGGAGAATAATTGCTGGATTTGTGTTTTCAGTTGTAGTATGCCTTTTAGTATTCAACTATTCTTTTAATATTACACGGTGTGTATAAATTCTATAGAACATATATAGGGCTACCCAAAAGATCTCAAATAAATTTCTGTTTATTGATGGAAATTGTTGAATGCGAATCTTGAACTCTACTATGCTCTTAATTGAACTAACTGTTAACATATAATGTTAGTTTTTTTTTCAAATTCATAGGTCATATACAGGGCTGCACAGAAAATTTGGATATTTTCCGGCTATTGATGCTAATGACAGAAATTAGGTTTTCAAATGCATTATGAATTTCTAAATTGATTATTTACACATTTTTCTTTTTAATAAACTACAAAATTACATTACAGTATCCTAAATGTGTTGGAAATTGTTTCATAATCGATCTAAACACGTTTTTTTTTTTTTTTTTTTTTTTTTTTTTTTTTTTTTTTTTTAACAGTATGCAGCATTTAATTGGGACGATACTTATCGATTAGCTGGGCGCCAGTGTTATATGTACATACACACGTACATATATGTATAATACATATACATATATACACACGTATGTATATGTATACGTGTACATATACTTATGTATATGTATGCATATGTAGATATGTATATGCATATATGTATGTGTATATATAACACTGGCGTCCGGCTAACAGAAAAGTGCCATTGGGACTTTCTAATGCAAGATCTAAGTTCATTTTCAATGAAACATATGCCGCAATTCCTTCGTTAAATATAAAATATTTTCTTGCGCACTCTCATATTATTCTTTTAATTTCGGAGTATTAATTACATAAAATGCTTCAGATGAAAATTCCAAAACGATGTTTACAGATGTTGGTATTGAAAATTTTTGCGAGAAAATTTCACTCACCGAAATGTTATTTCTGTTTCATCAAAGATTGTACATACTTATTTAAATGCGAAGTGATGTATATGAATTTATAGAGGAAAATTGTAATAGCAAATGTATTTATTTAGCTTAAGTTACGAGAAAATTGGAATGAACTTGTTAGTACATTTTGATAAATTTTAAATTTAATAAATTTTTCAGTTTATTTATAAGTTTAGTAAGAAATGCAAATGTAGATCAAAATATGAAGAAATAAGCATACTACAAATATGAAACATGGAATTTCTCAAAAGTAAATGAAATGAAATAGGTAATGTTTATGACATGTTATAGCTTTTCCACTGTCTTCGACGGATGATGGGCTCATGTGTGTTTACTGTCGTATACACACATATACAACTTAAGATGTTTCATGATATGTTTCCGACACAATGCAATATTTTGATAGCTTAATTTTACATTAATAAATTATTTTAAACGTTTTTCGTTAGCCGATCACTCGTGATAAATTGCCAAACATTCTTCAGTAGTAGTATACGAATTTCAACAACAATGAAATTAATTACGCGACAAAAAACGCTTGTTAAATTATGCCATCTGTCTGAGAAAATGCAAAAAGGAAATATTCTAAACATTAAAAAGTAGAAAATAATAAAAAAGATAACAAATGTAATTATAATTTAAAAATTGTTTTTATTAAATACTTTTATATCATTAACTCCAACAATAATAAAAATGATTTCAAATATTTCGCATGCAGTATATGATTAAATAACTGTATGAATTGAAATAAATAATGTTTAAAGGACTTTTTATTAGCTTTTATGTACGCATATGTGCCCAATGCCTGTTATTGGTTAGATATAATGTGGGGAGTTAGGCCCTTTCTTTTTTGAAAACTGTGTGTTGTTGTAGTTTTAGGTTTTCGTCAGTTTGCTTTTGATACCTCCTGCTGAGAGCCATATAGGAACTGAATGTTTCCAATTGAGTGAAAAATTGCCCAGGCTGGAAGCAAGAAAAAATCTCCTAATTTATCTTTTTTTTTTTTTTTTAAAAAGGGTTTTTTAATCGCAAACAATATGGTACACGACAAACGAAAAGCAAGCACAAAATCCCCTTTTGAGATAAACACGGTTATGAAAAGTATTCTTAATCTGAAGAAACCACATACACCTATATAATTTCCAGATTAAAAAAACAACCAAGCTTCAAATCAAAGTTGGTTTTGCTGCTACTGATTTTCGATACCGTTTTCGAAGGATTTTTAAAATATTTATTAGTATTGGTAATATTATTTATTAATAAAACTTGTGAAGGCAAAAATAAAAATTCTACACAGCGCTGAACTTTGCTACGCTGATTCACTCCTTTGCATCATTATTTAATACAGTTTTAACAAGCTAATTTAATACTAATTTATTTAATTTAAATATTTTCTCATTGGTAGCCTATGATTGTGTATGTAGTTTTAATGTATTAATTGTTTATTTTTATAGTTCAGCAACAAAGTTTTACTTAAGAAAAAAAAAATAAACACCCCTAAACCTGTGGATTTATGATTTATGAAGAATAAGGGTCAATAAAGCCTAACTATGCTTACTAGACCTTGAGCTAGTGATGGGCGATTCTGGAAATTTTGAGAATCGATTAAAATCGATATCGTATAAAACAACATCGATCATAATAAGAATCGATTTCTCAGTTCTAGAATCGATACTAGAATCGATATTTCGATATTTAGGTTCACACAGAGAAGCTCCAAATTACTAATTCCAAAACTTAGACAATCAGCAGAACCGCAATTACCGCCTCCCCCCCCATCCCCATTTAGGGAGGCATAGAATTAAGCTATTGCAGATTTTACAGTCGAATAATAAGAATTTTAAATTGATTGTCACTTATGGTTTTCACTTACACAAAAACTTTGACAAATATGAGAGACATAACTCAACTAATAACAACACTGAGTAACTTGGTATTAAACCTAGTATAAAGAGTGCCAAGAGCGTGTAACTAGGATGAGAAACAAGGAGTATAGACAAAAAAAAACTATATTTTTCTAATGCCAACAAAATGTTGCACGAGATAGTTTGGAAGAACATAAAATATGTCCCATTCCCAAGGGGGCAGGTAACCTCCACTCTTGACGGAAAGGCGACCATAGCCCAAATGTATCTTTTGTATCTTTTCTCGAAGTTTCAAAATGAGGATTTACAATAAAATAGAACGAGAATTGGACATTTTAAAAATTGCATGCATACTTTGAACGGCCCATATAGTAAAGATTGGCGAGGAAGGGGGGGGGGGGGACGAGGGATTAGAACGGACGAACTTGAAAAAAAAAAACATAATTAACTAATAATCCAAATAACTGAGCTTCTAAACAAAAATATAGTGTTTAACTTAGTGTTGAATTCATGGGGTGGCCCGCGGGGAACATACACTCTTTGAAACTATAAAAGTGCCAAGAGCATGTGGCTAAGTGGGGAGAGGGGTAGTAACAGAAAAAAAATGAGGAGATAAAAGCTTTATAACGATATGTTACATGAGATGGTGTGGAAGAAACAAAAAATATGCCCCCCACCCAGGGGGGCAATGTGAATCCCAAACGGACAGAAGGGCGACCCCGGCCCAAATGTATCATTTGTTGAGATTTCAAAATATGGATTTATAACAAAATAGAACGAGGATTAGACTTTTTTAAAATCTCAGTCATAATTTGAACGAACCTGTAAAAATTGGTGAGGAAGGGGGGGGGGCGGTAGGACGGGCAAACATGAAAAAAAAAAAAAAAAAAAAAAAAAAAATAGTGGCACTCTGAGAGTGCCGATAGAAGTGGAACCTTGAACAATTACGTGTGTATTTTTGAATCGCCAGGAAATACTTTTAAATGAATAAAAAAAGGTTCTATAATATTAAAGAACATATTCATGTCTATTAAAAAAAAAAAAAAAAAAAAAAAAAAAAAAAACCGCGCGATACCATATGTCCAGCTATTGTAGTTAACTCACAATAACTACTTTCTTACATTTTAAAACGCGATAAATACACCAACCAAAATTAGACCATACTATCGATAACTTAATCCTTATCCAAATAAATCATTTTGTATTAATGCCTGTTACAATATCTGTAGATTACTTTTTGAATTTTTCAAATCGGACATTCCATTTAAAAGATATTACGAATATAAAGATGACAATCTAAAGAAACAATAGCGTTGCTGAGTACTCGGTGGCCAAAAAGCTTAGGGATTACGTGTGCAATCAAACGATTGCGGGTTCGGACCCCAGTTTCGCTAATATGTATCTTTTTTTTTTTTTTTTTTTTTTTTTTTTTGAAGAAGTTCGAAAAATTAAAATTTTAACACATTATGAGTTCGTAATGTGACCTGAAATGATGGGAGAAAATTTCTTTTGCTAGATTTGTAATGTATGAAGCATAAGCTTTCAATAGACATATTGTATCAAGAAAAAGCCCATCTGCCCCCCCCCCCCCAAAAAAAAAAAAGGTCCTATTGGGAAAACCGGAAAACTGGAAAAGCAAAAAGAACGGCGAGAAATGGTTAGCTATACTAGAATTTTTCACATCACTGTAACTCCTATAGAAGCAAAGTTATAGCCTTTTAAAAATTGAAATGAAGTGAAGAAATAAGCAAAATTAGGTGAGTGATCGACAGGGGGGGGGGGGGAAGAATCCACAGCTCTGGGGGTGCCATGTAGCTTAAACTTTTAAGTTAAAAATGGTAGAAAATTAAATGAGCGAAATTTTAAGGTGTATATTGGGGGAGGGTGCAAGCCCCCCCCCCCTCAATTTTTTTTTGTTTCTTTTGAAGAAACAAAAAAAAAAAAAATATATATATACCCCCGGCGGGGCGCAGATAAACCCCAAACGGGCGGAAGGGCGACCCTTTATTTATCTTTTGTTAAGGATTTAAAATGTGGATCTAAAATAAAATAGACCGAGAATTGGACATTTTTAAAACTGTATGTATATTTCGAACGGCCCTGTAGGTTAAAACTGACGTGGAAGGGGGGATTAGAAGAGACGAGCGTGAAAAATAAAACATAATAAACTAATACTTCAAATAACTGGACTTCTAAATAAAAATATAACGATTTAACCTAGTGTCGAATTAATGGGGTGGCCGCAGCGGATTACCCCCCCCCCCCCAGAAGTTATGAGATTTTATGTTTTTTAATGCACAAATTACGATTCCCCCTCCCTTACAGAGCTGTAAAACATGATGCCTTTCTCCGGAGTCGCAGAAAAATAACTGCATTCAACACTGATTTAGCCTAGAAAAAAAAAGAAAAAAAAAATCGAAATCGAATCTAAAGATCGACATCGAATCTAAAGATCGACATCGAATCTAAGATCGACATCGAATCTAAAGATCGACATCGAATCTAAAGATCGACATCGAATCTAAGATCGACATCGAATCTAAAGATCGAAATCGAATCTAAAGATCGACATCGAATCTAAAGATCGATCTTACGGGCAGAATCGATTTTACATTTTTACTTTCTTTTGTAACTTTACAAGAAGAGAGTATTAGATTCGTGAAAATTTTGACTTTCCGTTTTTGATGGATTTATATATTTTAGAAGGTCTTTAACACGATTTCATGGTTTTTAAGAAATATTTGTCTGTGTGTGTGTGTGTCACTCTGTGAGTCTGTATACGACAAAAATTTCTGACAGTTCTATCTGAAGAACAAATGCACGGAATTCCACAAAACTTTAGATGTAGTTTGACCTTGATATAAACTGAATCTAATTAATTTTTGGTGCATATAGCCTAACAGGTGGCGCTGCTATGCTGCATTTTTTGCGATTTTTGCAACAGCTATATCTGAATAACGAATGAACGGATTTTCATCACATTTTAGATCCAGTTAGTCCTTGACATGAATTGATGTTTTTTGCATTTTGATGTATATAGCTTCTCAGATGGCGCTGCTATACTGAATTTTTCACAATTCCCACTCAGCGCCATGTGAAAGAGGGGGGGGGGGGACGAAAGGAAGCGGTCGTTCTGAGCACGGAAATTTAGGGGGCGCCAAATTTTTACTACTAACATCACTTCTAGCCTATCAAAAGAAAAAGCTAATAGGGGGGGGGGGAGCTAAATTGGAACTTTGAACCGGGCGCAGTTCTCTTTTCGCACGCCCCTGTTTCCATTTTAGCTTTATCTCAAGAACTAATGCACGGACTTTCATAAAAATTTAGATTCAATTAGTCCTTGATATTATTTGATGCTAATTACAATTTGGTTGAAATCGCTTAAGGGTGTTCTTAAATCAAAAAGGGCAACTTTGTGACACATGCATTAATTTATTTTTGTTCGGAAATGCATGAAAATAGCAGGTGTTGTTGTTCAGAAACTGTCTAATTGCACTCATTCTTTTGTTTTTTAAAAAACGCAATAGATTTTTCATAACAAGCCTTCAAAATTGACACTTTTGAGCATATTTCCCGACGAAAGCAGAAAAACCGGTCGAAAAGGAGGAGAAAAACGGGTGATTGCATCATCGAAATAGCTTATAACTCGATAAGTAATTTAATTATCATAAAATGGAAAAAAAAGTTAAATTCGAAATCGCTTTCATAGTCAGGCATTAAAATTTTATAACTTTCTGTTAAAAAATGAATTTGTAAATGTGTCAAAACGTTTTTCGCTTGCATTATTCATGATTAACGGAATAGTGCTATCTCAAGAACGAATTTTCATCAAAATTCAGATTCAGTAAATCTCTGACATTGATTAGTGTTATTTAGTTCTTGGTGTAAATTGCCCAACAGGTGGCGCTGATATGCTGCATTTTTTATGATTTCGCAATAGCTGTATCTCGCGCTTTCATGGATTTTCATCAAAATTCATATTCAGCTGGTACTTAATAAAAATTGATCCTGATCAATTTTGGTGTACATCACTCAAAAAAAAAAAAACGCTATTTTGCAGGGTGGGGGGGGGGGGGGTTCTGAGGTTTCTTTAATTCTTCTATCTTAGAAACTAATACACTGAAATTTTAGAATTGGCACATCCGTCTATTTTATCTTCGACTTTTGAAGAAAAATGAAAATTAGATTACCTTCAGAGAAATCGATTAAAAATTTTAAAGAATCGATTAAATCGAGTTGGCCGTAGTATCGATTAAATCGATTTAAAAAATCGAAATCGCCCATCACTACCTTGAGCCTAGGCCTCGAGGTGTTAGATAGAATGTGTCCCGGCCAGGTGTTTCGACCACGTGGGGATGAAAAGTTGAGTCAACTTTGCCCTATCGGTAGAAGAACTCGCGACATGTAACGTGACTGACAGGTGTGTTGACCACTACGGCTTATATTTTACTTTCAATGTTTTTATTATTTAAAAGCCTCAGATGATACATTTATATTAAAAATCATTTTCGAAAACCTCTGTTTGGTTTATCATAATTTAAGGGCTTAAAAGGAATTACGTCTTAAAAGTCTTTGGTTTACTTAGCCTTTTAAGAAGCCGAAAATATTCTATAATATTTTGTAAATATCATATAGAATTCGTACCTTTTTAGTTTGTTTAACGGACGCTAAATAAATAAATATCGGATAAAGTTAAAATCTGTAAATAATACTGAGACAAAAAATACTGAAAGCATATTCATGCTTATGTAACAGATTCTCAGCCTGTAAGGTCGATTTCGTGCACTCTCCCAAACTCTTGCAATTTTTTAAGCATCATATTTCACTGCCAGTATAAATATTGATTCAAGAAAAGTGAAATGGTATGATGCCATTAAGACTTTTATCGATATTTTTTTTTCTATATCGAGATGTTTTATGCATTTCAGAAAAATCGAACGAAATGTAAAATGCAAAGTTTTCAGAAAAAGAAATTACTAAACACACACGCATGCAAACACATACAAAAACACATGCACACACACATTTATATTACACGTTTATACACTATATGGCCATTGATTATTGGACACTTGCGATTTTAGACATTTTGTTAAATATCTAGAAAAATATAAGAGGAATCATCTCGAAACTCTTAGTGTATAAATATAATAGTATAAGTCATACATCTCCGTGAAGATTTTTTCCCGAAACTCCATAGGGGACTGTCAACAAATTAAAAAAGAATGAATATCTTTTGAATAACCCTGTCAAAACTAATGTGTCAAAAGCGCTCAAACTCGAGATTATGATTGAATGCCTTATTTTAATACGCTTTGTTCAATTTTATGCAAATAGCATGTATACTCACAGAGTAATTAAGGTTTTTATAAAAATGGTCCCAAATTTTTCCAAGTTTTTCCCTTATAATTTTCAGAGTTCTTAATATAAAATAATATTTTTTTTCAGAAAATATGACAAACAACATTGCACACAGTACCCTGTAATCAGAATTAAAAAATAATGAAAATTGTATACAAAATGAGTTGGTTTACTAAATAATTTTTTACTGCGCATGCGTCAACGATATCAAAATTTCATTTGCATATTATGTTAGCTAAATGTATAGAGCAACTTTTGTGAAAGTCACAAAATCATAACTTGAAAATTCTGAAAATAATCGTCAGTTGAATAAGTTGAAAATCCGTTATTCTCAAAATGAAGCAAAAACAAGAGGGGTTGTATCAATATATTCATTGATTAGTGTCAATATAGAATACACAATACGGGATGTACTACTACATTTGGATAAAATCCCTCATTTTTTTGCTTTATTTTGGATACAACGGATTTTGTCCTTTTTCTATAGACCAGGCCTGTCCAACGTTTCAGTAACCAGGGGCACATTTTGGCTTTAGGCATTCAGTGAAGGGCGCCATTGTTTACGTAACTGAAAACATGTAAATATATTATTGCATAATATTAGTATACACGTCTTAGAATAATGGTAATGAATCGTACAGCGGAAAACAAAAGACCTATACAGTCTGGAGTTACGCGTATTAAATTTCAAATTATAAATTTTTTTTAACGAGAAGTCTATGTCTAAAATGTTTGTAGAGTAAGGCGCCAGAAACTTTAATCGCGTCTATAATAACAATAATAACAAATAAATAATATTGAAAATCAGAGATATTGTTAGGTTTCTTTTAGGATGTGAAAATACAATTTGATTTATTTTAAAGTCGTGGATTAGTTTTATGAAAAGTACAAAAAGAGATAAGCATGATAGTGACCAAACCATGTGGGTGGTTTCAGAGGTATAAGGTAAATGCACCAGTAGTGGGCCACTTAAGGACATTTGTCTAATTATTATTGATATGTTAGTGAATTCCAAAAAACATATATATTTTTAGCCTAGTCCTTACCTTCATGTATCAGAATAAACATTCAAATTTTTAAAATATATTCTTTAGAAAAAATGAAAAATAAAAAATGTTACCTTTCTCTATGCTCCAGTAGTGGGCATAGTAAATTTCTGATGCCCCAGTAGTGGGCCCCCCAGAAGTAGGCCACTCCATTCTTGAGTTTAATGTGTACTGTACAGAGGTTATAACATTTTTTACATATCTACACTTAAATATACACAATAAATAAATCATAGTTGGAAGTTTTGATGATTACGTAAAATAATTTCAGCTTCTCTTTAGTTTTTTTCGAACAGTCTGTAATACTTTATAACTTAAAAAACTATATCTGCCCTATTTGTTAATTTGCAGTAGTGATAAATAATAAGCTATTCATAATAAAAAAGGTAATTAAATGCTAAAAGATTGCAAAACTATATTATATTTATATTATATTTATAAAAAAAAACAATGTGAGAGGGATTTAAATTTAACTGCATTTATTTCTCTACAGCCATTTTATTGGCTCTCTTTTTTTTCATTGGATATTTTCTTCAACTCTTCCTTTTGAATTTTTCTTTTTTCTTTTCTTTTTTTCTGCAGCTTTAGTATTTTTAATATCTTCTCTCTTCTTAAAATATTGGAGCATTTGAGGAGAAGTCACAATTGCCAGAAGATATTTCTCTTTCTCCTTTTCTTTGTTTTATCTACTCTGTCTGGACAGAAAAGACCTCTTTTGAAGGGAGATGGTACATTTTTAGATGGTTCTGCAACTGGCCCGGTTGATCATTCTGGAATATCCACTTCAGCATCAGCATATTCAACAGTGTCAATTGATTCTGCATTGCATGCCGCCCCAATAGATATGACTGGTGTACTCTATAAGAAGTAAAATGTTTAATAAATGAATAGAAATTTTTTCTAAATAATAGTAAAAAAATATACCAATTTTAAGTGCTTAATACCAAAATTATTTTGTGATAGTTTACCTGGAAAACAGGTTACTTGTTCAAAGTCTCCTTCGTCTCCAACCATAAGTAATAAAGATCTGTTTACTCCACAGGGCCTTTCCATTCCCCTTTATTTTCTAAGAACTATTTCATTTTTTCTTCTCCAATTTTTTCTTCGAGAATATCCAAAAAAGAAGCCATTTTTCTTTCCTTTATTGGTGATATTACCACTTTCTTTGATGTTATTTTGGACCCAACAATTACTTTCTTTGGATCCCATGGAACCAGTCCACATGCACGGAATCCACTGATAATTGCTGTAGGAGTTAAGCGTTCTAAAGATGACTTTAGAACTGGTAGAAATTCATGTTTATGTAGTTGTTTGCATTCATGGGTTATTCTGAAGTTCACTACTTCCTGCCTCCAAGCGCTTTTAAGAATATGGAAAACAGCAACGTCCATAGGTTGCATCAAGTGTGTGGCATTTGGGAGCAAAACTACCATTTCAATTCAATGAGCTATACAGAAGGTGCTTAGGTTTATAGATATGCGAGAAGTGTGTCCATCCATAAATAACAGTACAGGTTTCTCTATATTATGCTTATTTAAATATGGCTCAAAAATGTTTCTCACATACTCATAAAATGTTTCTCGAGTCATTTTTGTCAACTTTCCGACTTTCCAATAGCCCAATCAGAAGGCATGGCCTTTGTAATTTGTTGAGAGATCCTATCATACCTGAAAATTGGAAAGACAAAAAATTAGGATATAAAACATATTTAACAATTTCAAGATTTAATTTACTAGATTAATGATTTTAGACATGCTTACCTATAAACGATCATTGGTGGTGTAAGTTAACCAGCTGCATTGGCTGTTAAAAAAACAGTGAAATTAAGTTTTTCATCAGCTCCAACTGTGGTATACACCTTTTTTTATCCTCTTTCAACAAGAACTTTTCCTGGCTTCGTATTTAAAAAAAAGCTGTCTCATCACAATTGAAAACCCTCTGGGGATTACACAAGACATTTTCCAGTTTTTTGTTTTTAAAATAAGTTTCAACCTTTAGAAATCAATCATTTGTACTCTTTTGTGACACTTCTTTCCTGCTCGTTGTTAAATTTTGGCTGGTACGCAGTTTAATGCCAGGACGGCGTTTTAAAAAACTCTCATACCATTTTCGTCCAGGAAGACTATTTTCTCCAGGGAAAGTGATTTTATGCTCTTTGGCCCATTTTATTACGTTAGTCATGAGTATTTCTTTTGTAATAGGAAATCCTTTACTGGCCATGCTTTTAATCCACAAAACAATGTTGTCTTCCTGGTCGTTGTAAACAATGTACTTGGGCCTTTTTGTGTAGCTAATTTGACTCCTCCTTTCAATTTCCTTTGCAAAGTTGTTTTTGCAATATTATACTGCTTGGCTACAGAACGGACACTCTTTCCTTTCTCCACATCCGCAATTGCACTTTTTAGTTGTTCTTCTGTATAATTTTGCTCCTTTCTTTTCTCCATTATCCTGCAATATAATAAACATATATAATAAAATATACAGAAAATACCACAAACATATTAGGAAAATCATATCTTGGTTGTTCCAGTAGTGGGTCACGTGTGCACCAGTAGTGGGCCATCTGGCCCACTACTGGAACAAGCTGAAATTTAATAATCCAGAAGTGTGTACCAGTAGTGGGCCAGATGGCCCACTACTGGAACAAATTGAAGTTTAATGACCCAAAAGTGGACCACCCCCCAAACTTAATTTTATGTTAGTTTTATACCTTTTAAGCATAAGGAATAAAGTGTTCATTCATTCAGTGCATTAGAAATGTGACATTTTAATATAAAATACCATATACTTTTAAAGAAAAAAATATTGAATGAAAATTTACCTCTTAAGGAAGACAGTAAGAATGAGCTACAAAATCCTTGTATTTTAAGACTGGAAGAAAAACAACCTTTCAACTCAAAGGCTATCGGAACACTGAAGTTGTCCCTTTGTCTGATAACAGATAAGGATTCCAGCCAAACAGCAGTTAGTTTGTTATCTGACAGGGGTGACTAGAAAACTTGTTTTTCAACTTTGAAAACTAGTGGCCCACTATAGGTACGTGGCCCACTACTGGTACACTTACCTTAGTCTGGTAATGCTTTGATAGATGGAAATCTTTCTGAATTTCTTGTTATTTTTTCTAAGCAAAATTACTGAAAAAAATAAAGAAAAAAAAACCCCCGAAAAGTTTCAAAAGTGAAGAAAGAAAAATTAAAGTATTTCATATTTCATATAAAACAAATAATGGGCCAGCATAACAACAGAAAACAGAAGAAAGAAGAGCTTTCATACACATGCATCTTCAAAGGGGAGAGGGGCAGATGAAAACATTTATATTTATTTTACTTCATGAGTATTAAAAAGAGCTCTTTCCAACTATTAAAAAATTTAACATCATAATTATACAATCATAATTACATTATATAAACAATAATTGAAAATTTCAAAATTATGCATAGATTTATTTTCAAAGTATGTTTCTGGTTTTAACTGTACAACAGCAAGCCAACAACATGAGCCAAACGCAGGTCTTAAAAATATCTGTGATAAAATATTAAGATTTTAAAGAAATCATTTTTTATAATGGAATTTTTTTCTAAAATGTATAATAACAGGAAACCTTCAAAAGAGCGCCAAGAAAACCTCCAAAGGGCACCATGGCGCCCGCGGGCGCCGCGTTGGACAGCCCTGCTATAGACGATTACTTTCAGAATTTTCAAGCTATGATTTTGAGACTTTTACAAAAGTTGCTCTATACATTTAGCTAACATAATATGCAAATGAAATTTTGATATCTTTGACGCATGCACAGTAAAAAATTATTTAGTAAACCTACTCATTTTTCCTACAATTTTTATTGTTTTTTAATTCTGATTGCAGGGTACTATGTGCAATGTTGTTTGTCATATTTTCTGAAAAAAATATTATTTTATACTAGCTGACCCGCCCGGCGTTGCCCGGGTCCGTATTAACAATATTAAACGAACTTGAAATTTGTATGATTTTATCATTAACTCGTTACATGCAGAAATGCATTGTCTGAAATACGTAGCCACTGACTGTGTGAAAAATCGGTTTTAAAAACAACTAATACTAAGCTCTAAAAATACTCAAAATGAGCAATGAAAACGCGGGAGGGAATATGTATCCAACGATTGCATGATTTTCGTGTAAAAAAGTTGATATTTACCCGTAAAAATCACTGTTAAGTCACGTAACTAATTATTATTTTCACATACAAATCCCAAGTGAAATATTTTGAATTTCAAACTAATTATATCACTCTTAAATCCGACTATACCATGAATGAAATCGATACACGATGGTAGCTAAAAGGTTGGTATATAGTACTATAATTTCAGAGCTATTTAACAAAAGTAAGTGTTATTTTTAATCAAATCTTGCGTATAGGTTCACTCTGTGTATAAATTCCTAACCTTAAACTTTTATACCGTAACCAGAACCTGTCTGTAACCTAACAGCGACTTAACAGTACCCAACCGTAAATTAAATATAACAGAAATGTAACCTAGCCTAAATGTATTCACTTTATTGTAACATATCCTTATTCTAACCATAACATAAATGCAATTTAACTTTAACCTAACTTTAACCTAAATAATATAATAGAAAAAAACAATTTTAAAAAATTACTTATTTCTTCGTAAAATATGCTTCACCTGTAATTCGTTTCTTTCAATTCGTTTTATTAATACAAAATTCCTTCCTCGTGCTTTTGTTTGAGACATTAAAATTTCAGCGATAAATGGTTTAATATTGCAAACCACGGAGCAAGACACTTCTTACTCCGTGTTGCAAACCTTTTTTCGCTTTACTTCGCCTCCACCTATCTTTTTCTCCATGGTGTACAGCAGCTGTGATTAAAAAAAAATCCTCATTTAAACTGACAGTTTGTCAGTCTATGAATTTTAAAGGTCTGTCCCAGCTTTTTTAATTATTTCTGTGAAAATTTTATGCAACCAATCAACCATAAGAAAATAAAATGGAAAAAAAGCGAAAAAAGGCGATTTTTTAGGAGAGTGAGCTTTGGAATTTTATTAATTACTCAGTTAATAAATAGAATTTTGAAATTCTGAGCTTCAGGTGCATCAGGAGAGACATTGGGCTACTCTCAAAAAAATTTTGAGCTCCGTACGTGCTGTAGATTTTGCTAGCCGTCGCAGACACACACACAGACAGACAGAGCGTTTTGTTCTTTTATTAGTATAGATTAAGAACTCTGAAAATTATAAGGGAAAACTTGGAAAAATTTGGGACCATTTTTATAAAAACCTTAATTACTCTGCGAATATGCATGCTTATTTGCATAAAAATGAACACAGTGTATTACAATAAGGCATTCAATCATAATCTAGAGTTTGAGCACTTTTGCTACATTAGTTTTGACAGGGTTATTCAAAAGATATTCATTCTTTTTTAATTTGTTGACGGTCGCCTATGGAGTTTCGGTAAAAAATCTTCACGGAGATGTATGACGTATACTATTATATTTATACACTAAGAGTTTCGAGATGATTCCTCATGTATTTTTCTAGATATTTAGTAAAATGTCTAAAATCGCAAGTGTTCAATAATCAATGGCCATATAGTGTATACTGCTTATATACGAAATGAATTTTTCCAAATTACTGAAAAAAAGGGCAAGATTCTCTATAACTCAGGTGTCAAACATGTCTCCCAACAACCGCGTTATATCGAGCTTCTACTGCATTTCGGTTTCAAAAAACAGATTAATACACTATTAAAACTACCTGAAACATTTCCAAACAAGTAAGAAAAATCATGCGTTAAGCATAGATTATGAAGCACTTTCCAACACTTAATGAAATCTTTAACAAAACTTTGTTATTTAGAGAAATAATAGTGTATAGCCAATTATACCCAAATATGTATACCAGTACATTAGAACAGCCCTGTATTTCATATGTCAGTTCATATAACGGGAAAATTTAGCTTAGCAAGAAAATACCTAGTAGCTTGAAATTTCTTTTTCAGCAATTCATACTATTAGATGGAAACATACTTGAATACTTTTGTTCAGCCCTGTAGTTTACATTGTACCTTTATTACACGTCAGCATTAGGCTAAAATTTACTGTAAACTAAAACACTTTTAAAACAACTGAAATCACATTCTCATAAATCATCATTCATAAGCGTCCATGTACCGAATTCTTTGCGTGACCCTGTATATCCCTTTATCTATATTCTGCAAGCATTTCTCAGTAAATTAACTGCAGCTCAGTTTAAAAATGCATAGTTTATTTTAGAACCGCCTTTAAATAATTTACGCTCATATTCAGTAACGTTGGTGAGCTCTTTTGGGTAGCCCTGTGTATCGACTATAACATTTATACACGCCATATAATGTGCACATATTTTGTGAAATATAAACGCGAATATCATAATTAAAATGCATTTCATCCCTCCACCAGCCATCATCGGACATATATACGGTACTTCGGAAAGAATATACTATTTGAAATCTTTTGTATGGCCCTGTAAATGCTATGCACTTCATATTATGCAAGACAGTAGCATATAATTTATATTAAGCTTCGGTGACATATATCAATTTTATTATACATGAAAAAGCTAAATATATTTAAAATATGTCACCCACAATTCCCCCTTTTACCATTATCTAAAGGAATTCTTTTGTGTGGCCCTGTAAATGAATAATAGCTACATTTTCACCTTATATTTTATAGAATGCATATTTTAATATGTTTGACAGGGTATAACATATTTAAAATTCCTTTGAAACGATTTTTCCCCATAGGCCGTAATGTAATAGGAAACTTTTGATTCGCCCTGTAGATAAACTAATCATAATAGAAACTTCATTTTCAGTAGGGTTCGTGTTAGGGTAAACGTCAATAACGTCCTAAAATTTCATAGCAATCCGAGTATATTAACGATTTTTCCCCATAGGCCGTAATGTAATGGGAAACTTTTGATTCTCTCTGTAGATAAACTAATCATGGTAGATACTTCATTTTCAGTAGGGTTTGTGCTAAACCTCAATAATGTCCTAAAATTTCATTACAATCCGAGTATATTAACGATTTTCCCCCATAGGCCGTAATGTAATGGGAAACTTTTGATTCGCCCTGTAGATAAACTAATCATGGTAGAAACTTCATTTTCAATAGGACTTGTGCTAGGGTAAACGTCAATAACGTCCTAAAATTTCATTGCAATCCGAGTATATTAACGATTTTTCCCCATAGGCCGTATTGTAATGGGAAACTTTTGATTCTCTCTGTAGATAAACTAATCATGGTAGAAACTTCATTTTCAATAGGACTTGTGCTAGGGTAAACGTCAATAACGTCCTAAAATTTCATTGCAATCCGAGTATATTAACGATTTTTCCCCATAGGCCGTATTGTAATGGGAAACTTTTGATTCTCTCTGTAGATAAACTAATCATGGTAGATACTTCATTTTGAATAGGGTTCGTGCTAGGGTAAACCTCAATAACGTATAAAAATTTCATAGCAATCCGAGTACATTTACGGGAGTTAGAGCGCGGACAGACGGCCATCCGGACAGACGGCCAGACGGACAGACGGACAGACAAACCGAATGCATAAGCACTTTTCAACTTTGTTGGAAAGTGCTAAAAAGAGAAATGTCAGAATTAAAAAAAAAGTTTTTTCTAAATTCATCTTTAAATCTCCAAAATATATTGTTTTTTGGAGTTTCTAAGGATAAATGAGTCTTTTTGGAATCATGGATAGCTCGGAAGAGGTATTTTCATTCGTGGTTACATTACATTTTCCTAGTTTAAGGATGATTTGTCTTTTTATGACTTCGGTTTTTCAGTTTGCCTTCTGTCCGTGGTCTGACTCGCGTAAGTATAGTCATTTTGCATGAAATTAATGCATGTTATTAAGGCATATCCGCTATTGAGAATAAAGTACGGTTCATTTACAGGGACAACCAAAAGAATTTTGTCACATTTCAGTCTATGGAGAAAATCATTTGCGGTGTATTTAATGTATTAAAATTATGTATTTCCCTGAAGTGTCCTACAAGCAATTTAATGACGATTCTTGTGGGCATGTAATTTATTGAGTATTTGCAAGGACACTCAAAATTATTTAGCTACAGTATTGTTTATGGAGACTATTTGCTGGATGCATGTTTTCAGTTGTAGTATGCCTTTTAGTATTCAACTATTCTTTTAATATTACACGGTGTGTATAAATTCTATAGATCATATATAGGGCTACCCAAAAGATCTCAAATAAATTTCTGTTTATTGATGGAAATTGTTGAATGAGAATCTTGAACTCTACTATGCTCTTAATTGAACTAACTGCTAACATATAATGTTAGTTCTTTTCCAAATTCATAGATCATATACAGGGCTGCATAGAAAATTTGGATATTTTCCGGCTATTGATGCTAATGACAGAAATTAGGTTTTCAAATGCATTATGAATTTCTAAATTGATTATTTACACATTTTTCTATTTAATAAACTACAAAATTACATTGCAGTATCCTAAATGTGTTGGAAATTGTTTCATAATCGATCTAAACGCATGTTTTTTTTTACAGTATGTAGCATTTAATTGGGACGATACTTATTGATTAGCTGGGCGCCAGTATTATATGTACATGCACACGTACATACCGGGTGTCCCAAAAATGACTGATGGATTTTAAAATTCAATAACTTGCAAACGGTGACAGCTATTTAAAATTTTTTTACAGGAAGGTTATGTATAATGTCAGGAGTTTTTTTACCGTAATTTTTTATTTTAGCTCGCATCTCTAACAATAGGTGGCGCTGACGATGATTGAAGGCCAGGTGATAAATGCTGAGTGAAGCGTCGACCTGGCCTTCAATCGCCGTCAGTGCCACCTATTGTTTGAAATTCGAAATAAAATAAAAAATTACGGTAAAAAAAACTCCTGACATTATACATAACCGTCCTGCAAAATTTTTTTAAATAGCTGTCACAGTTTGCAAGTTATTGAATTTTAAAATCCATCAGTCATTTTTGGGACACCCGGTATATACACACGTATAAATATGTATACGTGTACATATACTTGTGTATATATGTATATATATGTAGATATGTATATGCATATATGCATGTGTGCATATATAACACGGGCGTCCGGCTAACAGAAAAGTGCCATTGGGTCTTTCTAATGCAAGATCTAAGTTCATTTTCAGTGAAAGATATGCCGCAATTCCTTCGTTAAATATAAAACATTTTCTTGCGCACTCCCATATTGTTCTTTTAGTTTCGGAGTATTAATTACATAAAATGCTTCAGATGAAAATTCCAAAACGATGTTTACAGATGTTGGTATTGAAAATTTTTGCGAGAAAATTTCACTCACCGAAATGTTATTTCTGTTTCATCAAAGATTGTACATACTTATTTAAATGCGAAATGATGTATGTGAATTTATAGAGGAAAATTGTAATAGCAAATGTTATTTATTTAGCTTAAATTACGAGAAAATTGGAACGAACTTCTTAGTACATTTCGATAAATTTTAAATTTAATAATTTTTTCAGTTTATTTATAAGTTTAGTAAGAACTGCAAATGTAGATCAAAATATGAAGAAATAAGTATACTATAAATCTGTAACATGGAATTTCTTAAAAGTAAATGAAATGAAATAGGTAATGTTTATGACATGTTATAGCTTTTCCACTGCCTTCGACGGATGATGGGCTCATGTGTGTTTACTGTCGTAACTTAAGATATCTCATGATATGTTTCCGACACAATGCAATATTTTGATAGCTTAATTTTATGTTAATAAATTATTTTAAACGTTTTTCGTTAGCCGATCAGTTGTGATAAATTGCCAAACATTCTTCAGTAGTAGTATACGAATTTGAACAACAATGAAATTAATTAAGCGACAAAAAAATGCTTACTAGAATATGCCATCTGTCTGAGAAACTGAAAAAAGGAAATATTCTAAACATTAAAAAGTAGAAAATAATAAAAAAAGATAACAAATGTAATAATATTTTAAAAATTGTTTTTATTAAATACTTTTATGTCATTAACTCCAACAATAATATAAGTGACTCATACATGCATGACATATTTCACAGGCAGTATATGATTAAATAACTGTAGAATTGAAATAAATAATGTTTAAAGGACTTTTTATTTACTTTTATGTACGCAAGTGTACCTAATGCCCGTTATTGGTTAGATATAATGTGGGGACGTCTATCTATATGAGCTTTAAAGCCCAAACACATTTGACCACTTCTTGAAGTTCGTTTGGTGCGGCGACGCGGTATTTTTTATCTTAATGGGTTTTGCAGGAAAGGGATGGTTGTCCGGCAAAAGAAAAACCTTTCTGTCAAGTAGGTTGGATTGCTTATCTTCCGATTCTTTTGTTAATCCCTTTCGTTTATATTTGAAGAAACCGCAAACGGATCCTATGCAAAAGACTTGCCCACTTTTTCCAAGAATTTAGTTTAAGCGAAGAGTATTCCAATCTGAAAGGGGCCTTAATGATCTACAATAGTTCTAACAAAAAGTTCTGTTTTCTTTCTCATGCTCTAAAAAACCCCGCCTCCACCAAAAAAAGGAGCTAAATATAAGAAGAGTCAGCTATTAATCCATGATAAAGGGGGTTATTTAGGAAGATTTGTGAAACAATTACTGGTTATTATTTTTTAAGAATCCTCCCAAATTAGCAACAATTTACTTTTAACAGTTAAAATAAAGAGAATGAATTTTGGATTCTTATTGGGATTTATAAAGTTATCCTGCAAATAAATTAATCTGAAAAAATAATTAAAATCACAAAAAAAAGGATTTTTTTTTTTTTTTGCCAGATTATGAATAAATTTAATGGTACAAATGTCTAAATGTAATAGATAAATTTTTGGCATAGTTTCCAAATAACTTACACAAAAGAAAAATTATTCAAATTTATTTATAAATTACATATATTACCACGTTGCTTCATTACTGGATTTTTGGATCCGAATGTAGGAAAATATTATTAAATTTTTAACTGCAATTAATACCATGTTGATTTACAATTAAATACAAACATCTTAGCTCCATTTTAAAAATCCTATATTGCTCACCTTTAATATATATGATTCTTAATAAAATTATACTTACACCAACTTTATAAATTTATTTCAGAGATTCTTAGCCGAACCTGAGTAAATCTTCTAGTATTTCAAAAATCAATAAATTTCTAATTATAGAATTTTACAACAAATACCTGGCGACATCTTGAGGGCATACAGCGCTGTTTGAATATCATCAATTTCCTCATCAGAATTTAGATAAACTGTGGGTCATCCTTCACACACTCCGCTTAAAATATTTATTAATACTTTATGCTGTTTGACATACGCAGTGTGCATCATGATACTCTCGGTTTTTTTCCAACAATGACGCACGCAGCAACTGTCGTCAATGTACGTCATAAACGAAAACTAGTCGGTACATGTGGAGAAAACCAATTAAATACTAAAGAGCATGGTGGTATAAATTTTCTTTATCTAATCATTTCAATTTATGCTCTGCTAAACAAACCATCCTATTATGTGGTATCTTCCCTTAATTTACCTAATACAGAATGTATTGGGAATGATTCTTCAAATTTGGTGGGGAAGTAAAAAACAGAAAACCATGGGCATAAACGAACGCAGGCAGATGTAGAGGGCTCCTTGTGTCATAATATTTGCTTGCGCGCAAAGCTGCCTGGCAAGTCCAGCCGGTCATATTCGACAAGGTGACTTTGCAGAAGTAACATGAGTCATTATATTTTAATTGAATATGAATCTAATTTACGGTGCGACTTGGGGAAATGGTCGGAGATGTACACAAATATAAGCAGAACGATGTAAGATAGCTTCCTCGATTGAAACTCTCCATGTCGATCGGTTGCCTTTTCTTATCATGGCAGAGACTATGTTTCCTACAGTTGTTGAATGCTTCCAAACTTTTGGTCCTGATGTTTGCTACAGTTGAAATAGCATCCTGCATACATTTGCGTCCCTCCTGCAACGTAAGTTAGATATGCATGCTTACATTTTCATTTAACATATAATGAATCATGTTATTTTGGCAAAATCCTCTTGTCGAATGACGACTGG
Source organism: Maratus speculifer (assembly GCA_964019185.1). NCBI lineage: Eukaryota > Metazoa > Arthropoda > Arachnida > Araneae > Salticidae > Maratus > Maratus speculifer. The sequence goes on along the minus strand of CAXHSM010000566.1, from coordinate 28,953 downwards.
TCAAATAGCTTTGCACATAAGCAAAAATTGGGGATACACAACCTCTAAAATGTCATGCGTTTGTTTGCACCTATAGTTTACTGTGTGAAATTGTCTTCTTTTGTTACTTATACTATCTCTCCAACAATTTTTAAAGATCATTCCTAATAATCCCCGTATAAAAATTGAAATGTACACTGTTAACAATTTTGCAGCAAATTGTTTAGTCATTCGATCGTTTTTACAGAATATTGTTACAAAGGCGTCATGTAAGTTTTTATTCTGATCCTGATACGGTCTATAATATGGTTGATGCACTTAATACTATGATCAATTAACTGTTATCTTTAAAAACTGTCAAATTAATGGACATTTTGCTACATTTTTTATTAGTACTTTTTGTATTATTTATTTGTATTGCGATATTGTATTGTGATTGCATTGTGTGTTGTTTTGTATTATCTTTTATTCGTTTTAATAAAACTAGCGAGTACAATTTTTAATTCAGTGAAGTTTGATCGGTATTTGTTTATTTTAATTATTTGTTTATTTTCTTTAAATGCACTTAAAAAAATTTAGAAAGCCTTGTCAATAGAACGACGACTGATAACAAATGCTTTCATTAGTCCCACTAACTGAAGTTTTATCTTAGCCTATTTTTGATACTATTCATTCATTACCCAGGTTACGTTCATTCAGAAGAGTTTAGTGAACTTTAGAAGGTCTTTCGGCGGCAACGGTCGAATTCGCGAAGGGTGAAAAAGAGAATTACAAAGTTCAAAATACTTGCATAGTAATTATCGGAAAGATTAGTTGAGCAACAAGAATAGAAAGTAACAATCTTATCCTGATATCTGTAGCTAAATTCGCTGAATAATTCACTCTTTTCAGATCAATGGGTCAAATATTTGTTAACCATTGCTTTATGCCGATTGATGTAAGCCGACAAATTGACAATGTCTGAATATTAGAAATCATCGCCTGATTCTAGAAAATTCTATCTCTTGTCTGAATGGAGATATTTTTCTTATATCTATGCCATGAAAAAAAGATAAGTTATGAAAACTGTATTGCAATACATCAAAATTAAAAATTCCTAAATATTTGAAATCAGCGATTGATTCTAGAATAACCTGTTGCCAGAAATAAAGATAATTTTCTCATATCTATGCCAAGAAAAAAGATAAATTATGAAAAGGGCATAGTATAATGTTTGAAAATTGAAAATGCAGGATATTCAAAATCAACGCACAATTCTAGAAAAATATTGTTGTGGCGATGAGATTGTTTATTTTACAACTTGGAAAAAAAGCTTAATGAACGAAAATAATGTCTCAGTGCATTAAAATTCAAATGGCTGAATTATTCGAAATTGATGATTGATTCTAGAAAGAGGTTATTCCGTCTGAATAGAGATATTGCTCCTTTTTCACTGATTCTTGTATCTATGCGAAGAAAAAAGGTTTAACATTAACTTTCCATGCATCATTATGAGTGTGACGAAGATTTTCTGTATGTAGGAATGATGTTTTACTGTTTTATCTCTTAATGCTGAAAAAAGCAACATAGAAACTTTCTGTTTCTCTCACACACATATACACGCATATATCAGTTCATGAAGATTACAATGAAATTCATGAAGATTCGAATACATCATGGTATGATGCATTTTTTAAATTCCGAAGATGCTTTTAACATGCTCAATAAAAGATGCTTAATAAAAACAGCCGATCTTTGATAAAATTGTTAGACCGTGTTATTCAGTTGCAAAATAATTACGCATACCGTAAAATGGAGTGAATCAGAACACTTTTCAACTTCAACGTTAAAAAAAAGCAACAGTTATTTTTTTATTTTTTTATTTTTCTACTAAAAACTTCGGTCTTGTTCTGTTCTTTACTTTTTAAGCAAAAACGAAACATTTTTATTGTTTATATATGTATTATTTACTTTTTTAATGGTGTTCCGATTCACCCCGCAGATAGGGGTGAATCGGAACAAATGTTATAATCTTTATTAATTCCAAATCAAACTTTAATAGGGTTAATAAAAACAGGTAATAATTATAAGGGAGGAATAGGAACACGTAGTTACTGTGAAACCAAGCGTTTATTTTATATACAAGTAAAGATATGCCTCTTTAAAAATTAGAAAACAACTTTGAAATCAAGAAAAATTAAAATTTATTTTAAGAAATTATATTCGTATTGCAGAAGTAGAATTTAATACAAATTCAGCCCTGTTCTATGTTATTTTTTACTGAAAGTCATTGGGTAAGTGAATCTATTGAGTAGCCCCAATTGCTGCATGTATTAATACGATCTACTAATACGCCTTCATCCCCAGCCCTTAGTACTGTTTGCATCCCTCTCTTTTTTAATTAGTTTTTAATTTTGAGATGTTTGTGTAATGTTGTTGATGTCAGAGAATAATTCTGTGCAATATTTTAACTATTTTTTTTTATTTTTAAATTATTTTATTGTGTGTTCCATGTCTGTTAGATTAGGCGTTGACTTTTTTGTTTAACCAAGTAATTTCTTGACATCTATAAACTCTTCAAGTAAATAGAACAAACAAGATATTGTTACAATACATTTTCCTACATATGTTTTCATATATTACATGAAACTATTACTGTATAGAAAAATAAACCATCAGAGAAAACGTGTTCCGATTCACCCCATAAATCTTAAACCTCTGATGTTACAAGCCATTTTTCCCTTTTTCATTATGTAGTTCAGAAATAAGTAGAATTTAATACAGCATATCGTTTACAAGTCTATCATTAATTAAAAATCCCCTCTCTTAGGTTTAGAATACGAAAAATACTGTAGTTACATACAAAGTTTTGAAGACGTTGAAAAAATGAGGTTTTTGAGGATTCTCTTGAAACTTTTTTATATACCCTAGTAGTGGTGCAAACATGTCAAAACTGAATTTCCCAACTCTTAATTTTACTACCTTCTTATAAAAAAATTGGCAACTAAAAATATCATCGCATATATTTATAATGAATTTATTTGTATGACCGGGAAGTTTCGTTCCTATTCACCCCGCTGTTCCTATTCACCCCATTTTACGGTAGTCATTTATGACGATGCACGAGTTTGAAGATGAGAACTGGCGTGTAAATGCCGGTGAACTATAACTTTGTAAAAGTGTTTTTTTTTTTTTTTTTTTTTTTTTTTTACAATGCAAGAAAGTGCTAATTACAGAAGACGTTATGTCCCTGTGAAAAACGGATTATCGTCTGCTTTTGCGCTTAATACTAATCCAGACTTCCCAGATAATGATTTGTAATGCATCTAGAGTGGGAAAAAATTGTCAATTTGCATAAACTGATAAATGCCTACAACTATTCATGCACCCATGTTTTATACAAAAGGAACATATACCTATTCTTTATGTACAAATTGCATATATAAATATGTATATGCCTGACGAAATAATATGAAAATTATGTTTTTGATACTAAATTCTGAATCTAACAGACTGATTTATTGTAGTATCATATTCGTTTGTCAAAGTGGGATTTTCAAAAGGATACTTTGTAATTTTTTTTTTTTTTTTTTTTTTTTTTTTGCGTTTACCAGACATTATTCTATCACATTTGTGCATCATCTACAAACACATTATCTTCAGAATTTAAATTTAATATTTTAAACCACATTGTAAATAACAATAGGGGAGACCGGACAAGTTTTCCAACATTTTACAATTTTATTTTTGTCTTTTTTATTTCTCTCTAGGTTTACAGGATATAATTGCATTTCCTAGACCTTTCTTTACAAACTGGTGCAATTATTTTTCAAACAGCTAAATATAGTTTTTAAAAGAAATTGATTGAGGCTAACTCTATCACATTGGAAAATGTGTCCTGTATGCGGGGCAATTTTCCAGCCTACTAGAAATATGCAGGGGTAAAATTTCCAATTATAAATGGTAAAATGCAGGCAGTAAATATTGCCTGTTAATTAATAAGTATTTTTTATTGTAAACTAAATGCATAACAGTAACATAACAGTGACATAAAAAACAGTTTCATTGCATTTTGCATTTCAAGACAAAGGTCTAAAAGCCTACCTGGCTGTGATTGTGCCCTTTTTTTTTTATTCCTTTGAAAGTTTCTTTTTTTTAGATGAATCTTGTTTTTCAATTTCAATTGATTTTTAACAGGAGAATCAAAATTTAAGTAAAAGTAAAGATGATTTCAGATTTTTCTTTCCAAGCCATGTTTGCCTCCTCAATGCAACTTCTTATAGTGTGGGTAAAGTTTGTTTGAATGCAGAATGAACGCTTTCTTTAAAAGCAACAGAGAAAGTTTGAGTAGAACTTAAGGAACAGCTTTTTTGGAAGTGCTAGTCTGCGTTGGTATAGAAGGATTAGATGCTTTCAGTATTTTTTTTTTCGGGAGGGGGGCATCGATTTTTGAGGAAAGTTTGAAATCTTTTCAGGATTGTTGTTGGTGCTTTCAAGATTTGGTGTGTCAGGAGCTATTCTGCCAGAAAAGTAAGATAGCATAAAATCAAAGTCTGTAAATATTTCAGGATTCAGTGTGAAAATTCCCGAATGTTCAAAAACCGCCATTATATTGACTAGTGCTAAGGCAAGTGAAGCAGATCCAAGCACAGTTAATTTGCTTTTTGAGAAGTACATACACAATGCGATCACAGTATTGCAGCGAATGACTTCAAAACATAATTAAAATAAAGTGGATTAATTGAATGAGGCCTTTAAAAAATAGTTCACATTTTATTATATTTTTGAATTTTACTTGTTTTTTATATTGATAACTTTATTGAAATGACTAAATGATTAAACGGGTTCGTTGTATATATGGTTATTTGGCCGATTTTACTACACAATAAATACATTTTTTATATAATAACACTAGCTGATTTAGAAGGAGGCACGTTTTCCATCGAGAAACATGTTGGAAAACATGCCCCGTATGCCCTTGGAAAATCTGCCCCGTAAGCCGTTGGAAAACCTGCCCCTTTGCTACATATTTGAATTTTTATTTTGCATGGACAAATAGTGATGTAAGTTATTTGCGAAACAAATGCATGTTTACAGGAAGAAAGAAATCCTTTTTTTAAAGCATGCAATGTCAGAACAATAAATTAAACGTTAGTATTTTTTTTTCTACGTTTAAATAAAGACCTGTAAATTTACTCAGCGCCGAAAAAAAAAGGGAAAGAAATAGCTCTGCTGATTAAGTGACAGCAGCTGTTAAACTGTAACTTTTGTAGATGGTGTATACAATGTGCCACTTTGGCCAGTTCAACCCGCTAGAATCATCTAGTGGCTCATTTAAAAATGGAAACAAGTTGGAAAACCTGCCCCTATGGAAAATGTGCCTTGGTCTTTCCTACATCAACAGGATATCATTAGTTTCTTTTAATCTATCAAAAAGAAATTTGTTAAAGCTATATGACATATAGATTTTTATCTATAAATCACATGCATGCAAATTTTTACTTCATTTAGGAAGTACATACTGCAGTTGAAAATTCTTCTTTATCAACTTCCGCTAATAAGAAGAATTATATTTAAGTTCTTTTGTGCGAACCTGTATACGTGGTATAGAATTAATACTCAAAGAGTACCATGAAAAAAATTCTTTAAATTTAAAAAACATACCAAAATTGAAAATGCATTGCAGCAATTATCTCTCAAACACTGTAACCGATTTTTTTGTGTGACCCAATAAATGAATGATAATTATAAGTGCTTTGAAAAGTCTATTCGATAGTAATAATCTTTAATTGAAATTAAAGGATTTATATGAATTTCAATACATTTGAAACAGCTTAATGCCATAAAAACACAGCGCAAAAGATTTTTCCCATTAACCATTACGTAACATAATTCTTTTGAGTCCCCCTGTAGATGAACTATTAATGTTACACACATAATATTCAATATCAAACATAACATACAGACGTCCAGACAAATCGAATTCATAAAAACTTTCCAAATATATTGGGACAGTGTTAAAAAACATCTAATACTGTGCTTATGATAACAAGAATGTTTACATGCAATTTATGTATTAATGCATTGCACAATAATATATATTTTTAAAATAGTGAATATGAATGTGAAAAGTAGATGCATGCAAATTTCGTGTATGTAAGAATGACATCATTTTTAGGTGCGTTCGTAATTATGTAAATACGTAGCACCTATAATGGTCGTTCAGTCCGCCCGTCTGTCCGTCTGTCTGTCCGTCCGTCCGTCTGTCCGCATATAACAACACAAAAACTACCCAACCGAATCGTTTGAAATTTGAAATACATAAAATTCTTGAATTAAAATTTTATGAAAATCGGATGCATAGATCAATTACAGGGGCAATCAAAAGTGTTCCATTACATTACGGTCAATGGGAAAAAAGTTTCAAATGCATTTTAATCGTTTGAAATTTAAAATGCATTTTAATCGTTTGAAATTTAAAATGCATAATTATTACATAATTTTGTCGAGTTATTTCAAATTTTTTGATAATCGGGTGCATAGATTAATTACAGGGGCAATCAAAAGTATTCAATTACATTATGGTCAATGGAGAAAAAAGTTTCAAATGCATTTTAATGGTGTTACACTCATTCGAAATTAATAAAATTTATATGCAACTATAAAGAACATATTATAATATACATTTTACATAATTTGTGGTGCAAAGAACGTTTGTTATTGATTTACAAGGCCACACAAAAGTATTCTATTACATAATGGTATAAGGAGAACATTATTTGATGAGCGTTTTAATTATAATTCACTATTTACAATTTTATGAGATTGATATATGAGAAAAATATTTTTAAAACTTCGTTATCGTACGAACGCACCTCATTTGCTACGCTTCACGTGCAATTTCCAACTTGTTATATTTTGTTGAAAAAAAAAAATGATTGCGTCAAACTGGCCAACATTAACTGGTTTTTCTTTACATTAATACAAAGATCTAATCCTCTATTAATAGCTTCATAATTTCTTATCTTAAATACATGCTCCTGATTACGTATAGATATAAAGTTTAATTTTTTACTAATTTGAAAAATAGAAATTAAAATTAAGTTAAAATTGGTATTTGTTTAAAGAGTTAGGTCGATAATATATACTGATTTATTATTGTAATTATTTTTTTGTTTAATTTTTTTATAAATTAAGTCAGTCAGCTATTTTAAACATTCTCACTGGTCGAATTGGAAGGGTTTCGAATAGTTTTTAATTATTATATATAATCCTTATTACAATTTCCTTTTTATTATATTATCGTTACTAAAGTTAAATTTAAAATTATTCATGAGTTTGTTAATTCTCACTTGACAGATTCGGCTAGGTGGGAAGGCCTGCCAAATGGTTTTAGCCTAATTCTCACTTGACAAATAAATATTTAGGATAACTATTGAAATAACATTAACCATATTAATATTTGATTTATATAATGACTAGCAGCCTTCGCTCGCTACGCTGGTCACTTTTTTTTAAAGAAAAACTTTGAATCAAAAGAAATTTTTATATCATACACTGTAAAAAAAATCTGCAAAGGTAATAAACCTTTTCTAGGAAACTGTAATTCCAAGAACTTTTCCTGTAACGGTAACAGCAAAAATTCAAGTTTCAGAATCGATTATATGAATTTTTCCTGTTATGGTTATATGAAAAGTTCTCGGTATCCCAGTTTCCTAGAAAATGTTTAGTACCTTCACAGATTTTTTTACAGTGTAGTAATTTTTAGTTTTATATCATATTTTAGTCTGTTTGTCATCGGTGAAAAGTCAGTCATCTAAACGGAAAGTTCAATGTTAGACACCAATGAATGTCGTAGCGGTCAACATGTTAACAGTTTTAATAAAAAAATCATTCAGCGGAACCTTTCAAATAAAGCCAACCTTTTGTAATTGGGTTCATCTGATTTAAAACATCTCCATAAGTACACTGTAAAAAAGAATCTGTAAAGTTACTAAACTTTTTCTTGGAAACTGGGATTCCAAAAACATTTCCCGTAATGGTAACAGCAAAAATTTAAGTTTCAGAATCGGTTACACGAAATTTTCCTGTAACCTTTACATGAAAAGTTCTTGGAATCCCAGTTTCCTAGAAAAAGTTTAGTATCTTTACAGATTTTTTTTTACAGTGTAGTCAATTAAACAGCGTAGAATGCTATATTTTATTTATTACAAAATTTCTGAACATTTATACAACACAATGTAAGTTCCATTAAAATATATCTAGTAGAACTTAACTTTTAAGCGGCCGGAAAGAAAGTTCACTCTGCGTTTTATATATATTGAGATAATTAAATATAGCGTACATAATCATGTTAACCTGATTATAGATATTTTTTCAAAATTGTAGGTTCAATAGATTTTTTTGTACGATAATTATTACGAAATCCAGACTTTCTTTTATATATATAGATTGAAATTTTCAAGTTTTAGCGACGAAGACATCGCCAAAGGAAAATGTGAAGTATCTCACCAACTAATGGTTTTGAAAGAATTTGCTTAGTACCATTCGATTCAGCATGACAAAATACACTAAAATATGATATCAGTTGAAGAACAACTACAAAAGCCGATTTTTAAGGAATTTTTTTAAAGTTCGTTCTTTTTTTTACCCCCTTTAGGGGTGGAATTTTCGAAAATCCCTTCTTAGCGGCACTCGATGTTATAAGTAGCATTTTTACCCCGATTTTAAAGATTTTTGGTTCGGTAGATTTTTTGTGTCGTGATTAATACGAATCCAGACTTCCTTTTATATATATAGATAAGGATTGAAAATTTCAGATTTTTGTGCTGAAGAAATAGTCAAATTTGGAAAATGTGAAGTATCTAACGAACTAATGGATTTAAAAGAATTCGCTTAGTACCATTCGATTCAGTATGAACAAATACACTAAAATATGATATCAGTTGAAGAAAAACTACAAAAGGCGATTTTTAAGGAATGTTTTAAAAGTTCGTTCTTTTTTTACCCTCCTTGGGGTGGAATTTTTGAAAATCCCTTCTTACCGGCAAAAATGTGAATGTAAAAAAAATCTGTAAAGGTACGACACTTTATCTAGGAAACTGGGATTCCAAGAACTTTTCCTGTAACGGTAACAATAAAAACTCAAGTTTTAAATTCGGTTACATGGATTTTTCCTGTTATCGTTACATGAAAAGTTCTTGGAATTCCAGTTTCCTAGAAAATGTTTAGAACCCTTACAGATTTTTTTACAGTGCACTCTATGTTATAAGTCGTATTTTTACCCAAATTTTCAAGATTTTTGGTTCGGTAGATTTTTTTGTGTCGTGATTAATACGAAATCCAGACTTTCTTTTATATATATAGATAAGGATTGAAAATTTCAGATTTTTGCGCCGAAGAAATCGCTAAATTTGGAAAATGTGAAGTATCTAACGAACTAATGGATTTAAAAGAATTTGCTTAGTACCTTTCGATTCAGCATGAAAAAATACACTAAAATATAATATCAAATGAAGAACAACTACAAAAGCCGATTTTTAAGGAATTTTTAAAAAGTTCGTTTTTTTTTACCCCCCCCCCCCCGTAGGGGTGGAATTTTCGAAAATCCCTTCTTAGCGGCACTCGATGTCATAAGAAGTATTTTTAACCCAATTTTCAAGATTTTAGGTTCGGAAGATTTTTTTTGTGCCGTGATTAATACGAAATCCAGACTTTCTTTTATATATATAGATAAGAATTAAAATCCACTATCAAGCACAGATCTGAATTCATAATAATTAGTGTTTATTATAAAATACCTTAAAAAATATGAAGGTAATAACAAAATAAGTGTTATGTTTTTGCTAGCCGAATAAAACTAAGGTACATCACAAATAGGATTCATTATTAACACTTTAATAATAATTCTATGTGTACAAAAGTAGAAAAAAACGACAAGCTGATATAATATTCATATCTAAATTATCAAACGTATTAATGAATGATGAAAAATGATGGCTAATTTCAAAACTCGCTTTCTTTTTTGCAACATATTTTTGACTTCACAATTAATATTCATGCATATTTAAAACAAATCCTTATTGTCTAGTTAGGGCAATTATCTAAACGAATACAAAATACAGCATATACGTAAATCTACAATTACTTAATATTAAATCTGATCAATTTTTCACTTATAAAAATCCCTTTACATTAAAAAAATCTAATGGGTCTATTAGTGTACAATTAAAAAAGAATCTTTTATAAGCATATTTGATGCCTTTAAACTTCACATATTTCCAAGCACGAATGTCATTAATAAAATAAAGCTTTTTCTTGTTAGGTATTTTTGCACATTGGAGAGAGAAAATGCTTTTGTGACTGAACAAACACATTTTCAGCATTTCACCGATTTAATATTTCGGTCATTTCTAATAAAAGGGTTTCACTCATGCACTGTAAAAAGCAATCTGTAAAGGTACTACACTTTATCTAGAAAACTGGGATTCCAAGAACTTTTCCTGTAACAGTAACAAGAAAAACTCAAGTTTTAGAATCGGTTACATGGATTTTTCCTGTTATCGTTACATGAAAAATTCTTGGAATCTCAGTTTCCTAGAAAATGTTTAGTACCTTTACAGATTTTTTTTTACAGTGTGTAAGTCTAGTGTCTTTAACTTGGCGGAACGCGCGCCAAGAAAAGTTACTAGAGAGGATGCGCAGAAGTGGGGTATAATACACCCCATGCGTTTTCTGGCGGGTTAAGTAGATCAGCTTTTATAATGTTTGAATTTTATCAAAGAAATATTCAATTTTTAATTTTGAAACAGTAAATATCCTGTCAGACACAAATATAAAAAAGAAATGTTTGATAAAGTTTTTTTTTTTTATTATTATTGATTTAGATCTGTAACAGTACAAGCCAAAAAATCTTTCATGTTTTATGCAATTAATTCCAAGAATAAAATAGTATTTTCTTACCTTTTCTTTATCACTCAATTCTTTTCTCACTTTTTTAATTTTTGTAAAGCGAATATTAAAAGGTTATTCCATCGGAAATTATGCTGTTTTCTTTTAAAGATACTAATAGATCAAACCTGGGCTTCCCGGGTTACATAGCAAAAATAAAAAGCATTTTTTTTAAATTGAAAACTTTAATGAATTTCTACATGTAATATGCGTTTTAGATTGCTAACTAACTCTAAAAAAGCATTTTTAACCCTTTAACCCCTTGAAGGGAGTGAGATAAAATGTATCCTATCAAAAACATGGATGTGAAAGAATGCCAAGTTCGTTAAAGGTTTCGCTAATAAAAGAAGTGAGATCTAACTGCAAACCAAGTTCTTTCGAAGGTTCTTAAATCATAGCTCCTGTCATGCATAATATTCTTCAATTGTTTAAAATGATTTGGTATGTTACTTGTTATTCAATAGAGCGACTTGGCAAGTTTTCTCTTATATAAATTTCTCTATTTAATTGATCGGAACTTAAAGTTGATCTCTTAATTAATTTATCAATACCTTTATTTCAATGTACTTATTCGAACACTCGATTGACTAGATCTTTTAGAATCAGATTCTAGATTAAATTATGACTGGAACATTAAAATTGGTGGCTGAAAACTTGCCAATTCGCTCTATTGAATAACAAGTAACATACCAAATCATTTTAAGCAATTGAAGAATATTATGCAGGACAGGAGCTAAAATTTAAGAACCTTCGAAAGAACTTGGTTTGCAGTTAGATCTCACTTCTTTTATTAGCGAAACCTTTAACGAACTTGGCATTCTTTCACATCCATGTTTTAGATAGGATAACATTATTTTTTGTCAAATAAGTATGTATTTGTTTCATTTTTGAAATAAATAGGTTTAATATTAATATTAAATTAGTTTTATTTAATATTACTTAATCTTAGAGCTTTTTCCTGCGTTTATTCACTGTTTTTTTTTTCAGTCAAATTTTAAAATTTTAACTTTAGGACTGCTTATGTTCCTTTAAATTCCACTAATAACCATGTTTCTTTTATGTGATTGGGCACTACTTGATTATCTCGTCGAACAAAAAAGTTTATCACCAAATTGACGACAAAAATTCCCCTAATGCTAACTTGGCGCTATTCCTGGTATTTCGCCAAATTCTCATAGACTCCCACTGTAATCTGTCAATTTATCCAATACTTTTGTTAGAGCAAGGACTGTCGCCATCATTTTAACATCTTTTTTTTTTTTTTTTTTTTTTTTTTTTTTTTTTTTTTTTTTTTTTTAAATCAGTTCGCTAACTTCCCAATATTATTTAAATATTATTATTTAGAAAGTTTTTAGAACGCTTTTCGCGTGCTTTTTAAATTATGATTTGTTAACAAATGTTCTTAGTGATCATTTATATCTTAACTAATGAACATGCCAAATTTGATGTTTCTAGGCCCTTAACATACAGACATCGCATTTTTAGAAATTTTTTTGCTCTTTTAACCCCTTTGGATTATTGACATCGACATAAGATATAGCCTATATTGGAGCAAGGACTGTCACTATCATTTTGATATTATTACTTGTAAGATCGGTTTGTTGTTTGCTGAGATTGCTTAAAAATCCCAATTTAGAATATTTTTAGAACGCTTTTCGCGCATTTTCACCCTTTTTGAATTCCGTATTTTTTTAGCAAATGACCTTGAAGATCATTCATATCTTATAAACAATTAACATGCCAAATTTTATATTTCTAGGTCCTTCAGTAATACAAAAGTTGCATTTTTAGAATGTTTTTTGCTTCTTCACCCTCTTATGGTTAATTGTATACACATAAAATATAGCCTATGTTTGAACCGGGTGAATACCATCTTTTGGTACCATTAATTTTGAAATCGGTCCATAGTTTCAGAGATTAGCCCCGATACTCGCCAAAAGTGACGCCAACTTGGCACTATTTCTGATATTTCGCGAAATTCCCATAAACTTTAAAATGCCACACTTTATAATTCCAGTCCCTTAACATATAGACATCACATTTTTAGAACGTTTTTTGTTGTTTTAACCCTTTTGGGTTTGTGGCATGGACATGGAGGAGCTAGGAGGAGCTAGGATTGCCATCATCATTTTGATATATCATTACTTTTAAGATCGGTTTATTGTTTGCTGAGATTGTTTTAAAATCGCTATTTAGAACGTTTTCAGAATGCTCTTCGTGGATTTCCACCCCTTTTTAATTTGGTATTTTTTAAAAAATGTCATTAGTGAACATTTATATCTTATAAATAATTAACATGCCAAATTTTGTGCTCCTAGGCCCTTCAGTAAAACAAAAATCACATTTTTATAATTTTTTTACTTCTGAACCGCCTTTTGGTTAATAGCACAGACATAAGATATAGTCTATGTTTGAACCGGGACGAATACCATCATTTTGGTACCATTATTTTTGAAATCGGTTTGGTAGTTTCAGAGATTAGCCCCGTTACTTGCCAAAAGTGACGCCAACTTGGCACTATTTCTGGTAATTTGTGAAAGTCTCATAAACTCCCATTGTAATCCAATATTTATCTTCTAACTAACTATTAATGTTTAATTAATGGTGATTTCTGATTTTTTCCTATTTATAGATCCAATAACGTACCTCCACACCAAATTTCAACTTCCTGAGTCACCTGGAACTAGTCAAACATTTCTATGCGTGAGTCAGTGGTAAAAACAGTGATTTTCAGACGTCAATTTCTCGTGAACGGTAAAAGATTTTTAAAAAAATTTATATGATTCGGAAATTAGAAGATGGTCTTACACGACACGAAAAATTGCAATTGTGTAGGTCAAATAGAATCTAAGTTATTGAGGGGTCAAAAGTGGTCCGAAATGGTTCGGGTAATATAATCCACGGCCGCTATGTCGCCTTTTACTTTGTGAACTTGGCTGACACACTGCCGTGTGTCTAGATCCCGCTTAATTTTAATTGCAAAATGCCACATTGACGCGAGTAATTTGAAATAGCAATTTTATTTTTGTCAAATTCGTGAAGAAACGCTTTTAAATATTTTGAAACAAATTTGTTTTTAATTCTGGTGTCAATCAATCTTTTCAAAATTTTAAGAATTGAAGTGCTTTTTTCTTCAAAAGGTTAAGTATCGTGCGGATTTTTTAATTCATGTTTTATTCATAAAATAATAACTTTGAAAAGTATTGTATAAAGATTTATATTTGATAACTTTACATATTATTTTTTATCTTATATAATTCAAAAAATTAACACTAATCTCAATATTATATTTAATCAATCTTTGAATTAAAATATTACATATCGGAAAAATATGGTTAGGCTAACATGGTAAGGTTAAAGGGTTAAATGAAAAATATTAATTATGGAATCAAATAAAGCAATGAATTTTTTCAAAAGTCCCATTTCCGTATTAGATGCATGCCGGAATTTATTAGCCAAAGATTTCGTTACGGCAGCAATTTTGTTTCTGGTCATTTCAGTGCTTCGAGCACGTAATTCAATTACATATCTGTTAAATTTGTATTATTTTATTTTACTAGGGGGCCCCGCCCCCCTGTTCGCTATGCTCGCCAACCCCCCGCATAATCGCTTCGCGATTCCAAATTATTGGATACCCCTGCTTGCTGCGCTCGCCAATACCCCATGGTATGAAAAAGCAGTTTCAGACCTTTCAAATGATGTGTCACTCGACTGGTGTTGTAAAGAAATTAAAAATGTGCAGAGTGGTTGTGACACACAAGACATCCATAAAATGAATAAACAGTTGCAGACCTTTCAAATGATGTGTCACACAATTGGTGTTGTAAAGAAATTACAAAATGCGCCCCCTTTGAGGGCAGAGGGGGGGGGGTTACACACAAGATATCCATAATATGAATAAGTAGTTGCAGACCTCTCAAATGATGTGTCACACAATTGGCGTTGTAAAGAAATAAAAAATGTGGCCCCCGGGGGGCAGAGTGGGGGATGACACACAACACATCCATAATATGAATAAGCAGTTGCAGACCTTTCAAATGATGTGTCACACAACTGGTGTTGTAAAGAAATTAAAAATGTGACCCCCCCCTGGGGAGAGCAGAGTGTGGGGGTGACACACAAGACATGCATAATATGAATAAGCAGTTGCAGACCTTTCAAATCTTGTGTAACACGACTGGTGTTGTAAAGAAATTAAAAATATGTCCCCCCTGGGGAGCAGAATGGGGGATAACACACAAGACATCCATTATATGAATAAGCAGTTGCAAACCTCTCAAATGATGTATCAAACGACTGGTGTTGTAAAGAAATTAAAAATTTGGCGAAATATTACAGTTATCGCCAAGTTGGCATCACTTTTGACAACTAATTTTGGTCGCCAAATTTGGCGATATATCGCCAAGTTGGCGACAAAATTGGCGATTGTTGGCGATGGTAACCTTTCCTCTCTTTATAAT
This sequence comes from Maratus speculifer, assembly GCA_964019185.1. Classification (NCBI taxonomy): domain Eukaryota; kingdom Metazoa; phylum Arthropoda; class Arachnida; order Araneae; family Salticidae; genus Maratus; species Maratus speculifer. Next base: position 13,585 of record CAXHSM010000566.1, on the reverse strand, counting down.
AACCAATACGGCGATGCATAGACGGAGCCCTTTCCTGATTGGTCTATTCGACTCATGGAAGGAGTGGACAACCCGGATTCGTTAGTTCCGGAAATCTTCCACATCAGCATCATTCCAGGAGTCATTCCTTTTAAGGCTAGTTTTTTTTTACTACTAGGGGGGCTCAGCCCCCCTGCTCGCTACGCTCGCCAACCCCCCGCGGTTCCAAGTTGTAGGCTTCGCGACCAAGTTGTAGGCTTCTCGATTCCAAGTTGTAGGCTACCCCTGCTTGCTGCGCTCGCCAATACCCCATGGAATCGCTTCGCGATACCTTATTTTCCATGCACACAATTTTGGAATGTTTCTTGATTGGTCTATTCGAATCATGGAAGATGTGGTCCACCCGGACGCGTTATTTCCGGAAATCTTACACATCAGCATCATTCCACGAGTTATTTCTTGAGCTTTGTTTAAGTATAGTTTTTTTTACTATACAAGGAAAATAAACGAGTGCATTCGTATTTCAATAGTATTCGATTAAACGGGTAAGCATATAAGTGTAATGTTTCAGTAATATTCGAGTAAACAGGTGCATATAAATATAGTATTTCAATAATATTCGATTAAGCGGGCAAGCATATAAATGTCGTATTTCGGTAATATTCCATTAAGCGGGCAAGCATATAAATGTAGTATTTCTGCAATACTCGATTAAGCGGGCAAGCACATAAATGTCGTATTTCGGTAATATTCTATTAAGCGGGCTAGCACATAAACGTAGTATTTCTGTAATACTCGATTAAGCGGGCTAGCACATAAATGTCGTATTTCGGTAATATTCTAATAAGCGGGCAAGCACATAAATGTCGTATTTCGCTAAGATTCTATTAGGCGAGCAAGCATATAAATGTCGTATTTCGCTAAGATTCTATTAAGCGGGCAAGCACATAAATGTCGTATTTCGGTAATATTCTATTAAGCGGGCTAGCACATAAACGTAGTATTTCTGTAATACTCGATTAAGCGGGCTAGCACATAAATGTCGTATTTCGGTAATATTCTAATAAGCGGGCAAGCACATAAATGTCGTATTTCGCTAAGATTGTATTAGGCGAGCAAGCATATAAATGTCGTATTTCGCTAAGATTCTATTAAGCGGGCAAGCATATAAATGTCGTATTTCGATAATATTCTATTAAGCGGGCAAGCACATAAATGCCGTATTTCGGTGATATTCTATTAAGCTGGCAAGCACATAAATGTAGTATTTCTGTAGCACTCGATTAAGCAGGCAAGCACATAAATGTCGTATTTCGGCAATATTATATTAAGCGGGCAAGCACATAAATGTAGTATTTCTGTGATACTCGATTAAGCGGGCAAGCACATAAATGTCGTATTTCGGTAATATTCTATTAAGCGGGCTAGCACATAAATGTCGTATTTCGGTAATATTCTATTTAGCGGGCAAGCATATAAATGTCGTATTTCGCTAAGATTCTATTAAGCGGGCAAGCATATAAATGTCGTATTTCGGTAATATTCTATTAAGCGGGCAAGCATATAAATGTCGTATTTCGGTAATAGTCTATTAAGCGAGCAAGCATATAAATGTCGTATTTCGGTAATATTCTATTACGCGGGCAAGCATATACATGTCGTATTTCGGTAATATTCGATTAAGCGGGCAAGCATATAAATGTCGTATTTCGGTTATATTCCATCAAGCGGGCAAGCATATAAATGCCGTATTTCAGCAATATTCTATTAAGCGGGCAAGCACATAAATGTAGTATTTCTGTAATACTCGATTAAGCGGGCAAGCATATAAATGTCGTATTTCGGTAATATTCTATTAAGCGGGCTAGCACATAAATGTAGTATTTCTGTAATACTCGATTAAGTGGGCAAGCATATAAATGTCGTATTTCGGTAATATTCTATTAAGCGGGCAAGCATATAAATGTTGTATTTCGGTTAAATTCTATTAAGCGGGCAAGCATATAAATGTCGTATTTCGGTAATATTCGATTAAGCGGGCAAGCATATAAGTGTCGTATTTCGGTAATATTCGATGAAGCGGGCAGGCATATAAATGCCGTATTGCGGTGATATTCGATTAAGCGGGCAAGCATATAAATGTCGTATTTCGGTTATATTCTATTAAGCGGGCAAGCATATAAATGTCGTATTTCAGCAATATTCTATTAAGCGGGCAAGCACATAAATGTAGTATTTCTGTAATACTCGATTAAGCGGGCAAGCATATAAATGTCGTATTTCGGTAATATTCTATTAAGCGGGCTAGGACATAATGTAGTATTTCTGTAATACTCGATTAAGTGGGCAAGCATATAAATGTCGTATTTCGGTAATATTCGATTAAGCAGGCAAGCATATAAATGTCTTATTTCGGGAATATTCTATTAAGCGGGCAAGCATATAAATGTCGTATTTCGGTAAGATTCTATTAAGCGAGCAAGCATATAAATGTCGTATTTCGGTAATATTCTATTACGCGGGCAAGCATATACATGTCGTATTTCGGTAATATTCGATTAAGCGGGCAAGCATATAAATGTCGTATTTCGGTTATATTCCATCAAGCGGGCAAGCATATAAATGCCGTATTTCAGCAATATTCTATTAAGCGGGCAAGCACATAAATGTAGTATTTCTGTAATACTCGATTAAGCGGGCAAGCATATAAATGTCGTATTTCGGTAATATTCTATTAAGCGGGCTAGCACATAAATGTAGTATTTCTGTAATACTCGATTAAGTGGGCAAGCATATAAATGTCGTATTTCGGTAATATTCTATTAAGCGGGCAAGCATATAAATGTTGTATTTCGGTTAAATTCTATTAAGCGGGCAAGCATATAAATGTCGTATTTCGGTAATATTCGATTAAGCGGGCAAGCATATAAGTGTCGTATTTCGGTAATATTCGATGAAGCGGGCAGGCATATAAATGCCGTATTGCGGTGATATTCGATTAAGCGGGCAAGCATATAAATGTCGTATTTCGGTTATATTCTATTAAGCGGGCAAGCATATAAATGTCGTATTTCAGCAATATTCTATTAAGCGGGCAAGCACATAAATGTAGTATTTCTGTAATACTCGATTAAGCGGGCAAGCATATAAATGTCGTATTTCGGTAATATTCTATTAAGCGGGCTAGGACATAATGTAGTATTTCTGTAATACTCGATTAAGTGGGCAAGCATATAAATGTCGTATTTCGGTAATATTCGATTAAGCAGGCAAGCATATAAATGTCTTATTTCGGGAATATTCTATTAAGCGGGCAAGCATATAAATGTCGTATTTCGGTAATATTCGATTAAGCGGGCAAGCATATAAATGTCGTATTTCAGCAATATTCTATTAAGCGGGCAAGCACATAAATGTAGTATTTCTGTAATACTCGAATAAGCGTGCAAGCATATAAATGTCGTATTTCGGTAATATTCGATTAAGCGGGCAAGCATATAAATGTCGTATTTCGGTAATATTCGATTAAGCGGGCAAGCATATAAATGTCGTATTTCGGTACTATTCGATTAAGCGGACAAGCATATAAATGTCGTATTTCGGTAATATTCTATTAAGCGGGCAAGCATATAAATGTCGTATTTCGGTAATATTCTATTAAGCGGGCAAGCATATAAATGAAGTATTTCAGCAATATTCCATTAAGCGGGCAAGCACATAGATGTAGTATTTCTGTAATATTCGATTAAGCGGGCAAGCATATAAATGTCGTATTTCAGCAATATTTTATTAAGCGGGCAAGCACATAAATGTAGTATTTCTGTAATACTCGAATAAGCGTGCAAGCATATAAATGTCGTATTTCGGTAATATTCGATTAAGCGGGCAAGCATATAAATGTCGTATTTCGGTAATATTCGATTAAGCGGGCAAGCATATAAATGTCGTATTTCGGTACTATTCGATTAAGCGGACAAGCATATATATGTCGTATTTCGGTAATATTCTATTAAGCGGGCAAGCATATAAATGTCGTATTTCGGTAACATTCTATTAAGCGGGCAAGCATATAAATGAAGTATTTCAGCAATATTCCATTAAGCGGGCAAGCACATAGATGTAGTATTTCTGTAATATTCGATTAAGCGGGCAAGCATATAAATGTCGTATTTCAGCAATATTCTATTAAGCGGGCAAGCACATAAATGTCGTATTTCGGTAATATTCTATTAAGCGGGCAAGCATATAAATGTCGTATTTCGTTAAGATTCTATTAAGCGGGCAAGCATATAAATGTCGTATTTCGCTAAGATTCTATTAAGCGGACAAGCATATAAATGTCGTATTTCGGTAATATTCTATTAAGCGGGCAAGCATTTAAATGTCGTATTTCGGTAATATTCTATTAAGCGGGCATGCATATAAATGTCGTATTTCGGTAATATTCGATTAAGCGGGCAAGCATATAAATGTCGTATTTCGGTTATATTCTATTAAGCGGGCATGCATATAAATGTCGTATTTCGGTAATATTCGATTAAGCGGGCAAGCATATAAATGTCGTATTTCGGTTATATTCTATTAAGCGGGCAAGCATATAAATGTCGTATTTCAGCAATATTCTATTAAGCGGGCAAGCACATAAATGTAGTATTTCTGTAATACTCGATTAAGCAGGCAAGCATATAAATGTCGTATTTCAGTAATATTCCATTAAGCGGGCAAGCATATAAATGTCGTATTTGGGTAATATTCGATTAAGCGGGCAAGAATATAAATGTCGTATTTCGGTAAGATTCTATTAAGCGGGCAAGCATATAAATGTAGTATTTCTGTAATACTCGATTAAATGGGCAAGCATATAAATGTCGTATTTCGGTAATATTCTATTAAGCGGGCAAGCATATAAATGTCGTATTTCGGTAATATTCTATTAAGCGGGCAAGCATATAAATGTCGTATTTCGGTAATATTCTATTAAGCGGGCAAGCATATAAATGTCGTATTTCGGTAATATTCTATTAAACGGACAAGCATATAAACGAAGTATTTCAGCAATATTTGATTAAGCGGGCAAGCACATAAATGTAGTATTTCTGTAATACTCGATTAAGCGGGCAAGCATATAAATGTCGTATTTCGGTAATATTCGATTAAGCGGGCAAGCATATAAATGTCGTATTTCGGTAATATTCGATTAAGCGGGCCAGGATATAAATGTCGTATTTCGGTAATATTCTATTAAGCGGGCAAGCATATAAATGAAGTATTTCAGCAATATTCTATTAAGCGGGCAAGCACATAGATGTAGTATTTCTGTAATACTCGATTAAGCGGGCAAGCATGTAACACTCTGCTGCGATATTGCTTTGCAATCCCGGTTGAAAATGCTTCGCGATGCATATAGACTGAGCCCTTTCCTGATTGGTCTATCCGACTCATGGAAGGAGTGGTCTACCCGGATTCGTTAGTTCCGGAAATCTTCCACATCAGCATCATTCCAGGAGTCATTCCTTTTAAGGCTAGTTTTTTTTACTATAGAAGGATAGAAGGATTTTATTTTATTATTTATAAAGGAAATTTTAATTTTGCTATAGTATATTAGTCGGAAACAAATCACAAACTCTTTATTTTTTTCTAAGGACAAATAGATTAATCTATGGTAATCGAGTTTCACTCGGTAGAGATAAATTTAAAAATATCTCGCACTTGATTTTTTTAAACCACAGCCAAATAGTAATTTGAAGTACAATTTTCAAACAAATTCAAAATATTTTAATTTTTTTTTCTTTTTTGGCAGTGTAAAATTTTAAGTTGTTTGATTACATGTTGATTTTGTAATTTTTAATAATTTAATCTGCGTTTTTAACCATTCTTTTATTTTATTACTCAACCAATTTTAATTTTATAATTAAAAATTATCAGGAATAATATTCATAGATTTATGAGTAAATTGTGTAACATTATTTCTTTATGGAGATACGTGACAGAGATTTTAAAAAAAGCTCGCAATAAATGAGTCAAATGAGATACAGATTTAAATCAAATTGCATTTGAAAGTAGATTTCTTTTCCTATATGATGAAATAAAAATTGAAAATGCGCGACGTTCAGAAAATTAAAAAATTGCAGTAACAAAAATTGCAAAAAGTCATTTATCCTGAAATGTTGTCATTCGCAAAATAACGTCAGTGCTACACACGGACACATTTGTTTGTTACAATTTAGATTTTGCGCATATGAAAAATCGGTTCTACTTGATTATCCCATAGACCATTTTCGCCAAATTAAAAAAAAAATCCAAAATAATAGCCAAGTTATATATGTTGACATAATTTTTATTGGAACAGATGCAATATACGAACCACATTTGCACGTGCTTTCTATCCCCGCCAATTTGGCGAAAATTTTGTTTTTTAATAGAAGTTACAAATTGCATGCAATAACAGGACGTGACTTTTTATTGCAATATAAAAATTAAATAACGTGAAAAAATGAAAGAGATTCTAGTTTTTTAAGAAAAGGAATAAAAATAAATAAGTGATAGTCTGATAAAATAATTATTGATATAGTACATAATAAAAATAATTTAAAAATTACAAAAAAAGACAGTTTATAAACATGAATTTAATAAAAAAGGAAACAATAAATAAGACGTTATGAATAATAAACTTAATAAGTAACAAAACAGTAAATATAATTTTCACAATAAATCGTAAATACAGTACTTACGTGTTAACGCCACCGCAACTACAGATTTGGCGGGTTTTTAAGTATCGCCAATCTACACCTAAAATTTTTGCGACAAATCATAAAATAAAACACTTTATTTAAAATCAAAACACTTTCAAAATTCAAAACACTTTATTTAAAAACAAAGTAGTTAATCAGATTTCGGTGGAAAATGGGCCGATATAGAGCCATTTCTACGGTAGCGTTACGCCACGGTGGCGTTAATACGTAAGTACCGTAAATACTAATATTTATAGCCATATTGGATGCATGCAGTTATATCATTTAATCAGCACATTTCACTGATATCTTTAACTTTTCCAATTTCATTTTCCTAACAATTGTTATAAACTTGTATTTTTAACAAATACATTCATAATTGTTATAAACTTATTAAACGGATCTTCTCCTTGGCACAAATGTGCAATGCCAAATTGGCGGGGATAGAAAGCACTTGCAAATGTGGTGCGTATATGACATCTGTGCCTTTTTATTTTAAATAACGGAAAAACAAATAAATTAGTAAAACATGAATAAAAATACAAATAAAAAGTGGTATTAAACACCTCATAAGACATTTTAAACGTGTGTATCGTGTTTAATATAATTGAAAATGACATTCACAAATCATCCATTTTTGGTATTTAATCTTATAATTTGGCGATATTTTTTTTGTCGACGGGATAACCAAGTAGTACCTAAAAATCTTATGCGCATACTAAAATGTTAAAAGCAAAGAAATGAATGCACGTACACTTTTTTCAAAAAAGTTTGCTTCAAAGTTAACTCTATGACAAATTTAAAATTCGTTTTATAAATTAAAATGCACAATACAAATTAAAAGAATAAACATTGCACTCCGTCACTTCAACGTGCAAAGAAGATTTTCCGTGAAATGCGCAAACCTTGATTTTTACAAATCATGCCAAACCAAATTTTCAATTACATTTTAAACATTGGATATTGGCGAATTATGAAATCTCATTTTGTCTTTTACATCGTTCTTTTTCTATTTCAAATCAATTTTCTATGTGAAATTGTATTTTTTTTCTTTTCTGAAAATATATTTGGAAAATAAAAATGGTTCTAAAAATAACGTAAAAAGTAAATAACATAAAAAATATAATTATTCCAAGAAGAAAGAAAAATTAAATAATTTTGTTTTGCATTTTCCTTCTGGTAAAATGACAAGTAACAAAAAAAGAACTAAAAAAATCGTCCGCTCTAGCAAGTTTAAACTAAATTTATAAAAAATTACATTAAGCAAATATTTTTATTTTAATATAATTACAATTGAATGTCTTAAACAATAGGACAAAAACTTGGAGAACCGGACATTACTTTACACCTGGAATTATTGCCAAGATCATCTTTATTTGCTTGTCTAACTCGGCGAGAAAAATTCAACCCGGAGGGAAAAAAAAAGAATCACATTGAACAGGTAATAAATCCTTTGACATCAGCCGTGCGTTTTTTCTCTAAATAAAAATGATCTGCTTAAATTTAAGCATTATAAAGTAGCATTTTATTTTATTATAAACTGTAGTGCTAAACTTATTATAAACTATAGTGCTAAAAGTTTCCACAGATTTGTCATTGAAAGTTTCCTTCTTTTAGCGAAAACACGCGGTTGTGTTTGTGCTTAATGTAGCAGATCGCTGAGTTACATTTTTTGCACCACTCCCAGCCACCATAAGTCCTCTCTATTTCTTCTTTTTATTTTATGTTTATTTTTCCTTTACTTTGCACAGAAATGGAGTACTCAAGTTGCCACTTCCAGAAAAATTAAATTAAAAACTACAAAAAAATTAATAACTCAAAAACAAATTAAGATACAGTTTTCAAACAAATTGCACTTAAAAGTACATATTTTTCCCTACACAACGGTGTAAAGATTGAAAATGTGCGATGTCTAGGAGTTAAAAAATTTGCAGTAATGAAAATTACAAAAGTGAAATTTTATCAGAAAGTGTTGCCATTCGAAAAATGTCGTATGCGTTACTCACAGATACGTTTGGCCTTTATAATATATATATATAGATTTGAAAATTGTAATGAAAGATGAATTTAAGGAGTTGTGTATGAAAATAAATTAATTCTTTATGTAAAAAAAATATCCTGTGTACCTTTTCTTTAAAAATTTTGCGTTATTTTTCCTCTAAGCCTTTTTGAAGAATAAGGTGATAATTTTAAAAACAGAAACAACCAGATATGTTGCTTGGAAACTTGGAATAAATGTTCCAAATACAAATCAAGGATATTGCATATTTAAACTACACATCTAAAGCAAATACAAATGTACAATGACATTTTAAAAATTTGACCACTATATAATTATTATTATAAATGAAATTTGAATGAAAACAGATTATTTTTTAAGTAAAATAGTTTAATTTTTACATCAGTAGATCAATTCATTTTTCCATTAAAAATATTCTCCTCTATAATAATAGCCAAAGTCACGTGGCCGTCATCAACAGTTCTGGTCTGATAGCTTTACTTTTCATCTGTCAAAGCAACCATTTTTAATAAAAAATATTTTTTCGAATAAAACTGCATTGTAAGAAGAACTACAAGAAACAAAACATAAAAGTCTGTTAATGTTTTCTTTACAACTTGGGGAAATAACATACCAGCACAAAAATAATCCTTTTACGAATGTTTACTAAAAACCAATATGGGAGCCCAAATTCTGCGCTCCTACTACAGTTTCTGAAGAGTCTGTCTGACAGCTCCGCCAACTATCACCTGATTTTAAAAGAAGTCAACAACCAGATGATCACGTGAAAAGCATTCCAGACTACACGATAGGGCACATGGAAAAGAAAAACTTTCTGAGATCTAGGATTCTGTTTAGATTTTATTCGGAATTGAAGAATAGTTTTTTTTTTAATTCCATAAAAATGGATATTATTTTTACATTTTTACTTTCTTCTACTTTAATAAGAAAAAGTATTGAATTCATGAAAATTTTCGAATTCCGGTTTTTCACGAAACTGCACGTTTTAGAGGTCAGAGATTCCAAAACACATGATTTTACAAAATGTCTATCTGTCGGTCTGTATGGGACATAAATTTTGCGGGCGCACGGGATTTCACAAAACTTTAGATTCAGTTAGACCTTGATACAGACTGGATCTGATTAGGTTTAGGTGTATATCGCCCGACAGATGGCGCTTATAAGATGCTTTTTTCATGATTATCGCAATAGATCTATCTCAGGAACCAATGCACGAACTTTCATTAAAATTTAGATTCAGTTAGTCCCTGATATAAATTATACTTTTGCCGTTTTTAAAGTAAATATCTGAACAGATGGCGCTGCTTTGAGGCATTATTCATGATTACCGCAATAGCTCTATTTCAGGATCTAATGCACAAATTTTCATCAAACTTCAGATTCAAGTTGATCCTGATATTAATGAGTATTATATGAGATTAATTTATCATACGATTGTTCAATCGGTAAATTACTTATAACAGATATAAATTGATGGATGAAAAAAGTCCGGGCCAGGATTCGACTTTGAAGTAACACTAGGCAATCTATATATTTAAAAGACCTGGCTGTTTTTTTGGTCATCAGCCCTGTGCTTTCTACTGGCCCGATTTTGATAATTATTTTTTTAAATGAAAGCTGTTTATGTGTAGATGTGCCCATTCTGGCTAATTTTTAATTTTTTTTCAATTTTTCAATTTTATTTTTAATTTTAAAAGCTTTTTCATGACATTTCTTCAAAACAGTGGCAACAGGTTTAAGCTTTTCTCAAAATTTATTTTGTTTCATTATTTTCTACCAATCAAGAGCTTGATCTCATCGGTGAATGTATAATGGCATTTCAAACAAATAAAAAATAAATAAATAAAGGTTTTCGTAAAATTTAATCATAATAAAATGATTGCACATAATTATTCCCTGCAATACACAGATTATTTACTGAGTAATATTATTAAGTATTATGTAAGTAAAATAACAGAAGATAAGCTTTAATAAAATATAATTTCTAAAATGAAATCTTGTCGATGGAGAAAATGTCGTCATACAGAAACCAGATAAATGTATTCTATGAATATAATATACCAGTGATGATATCATATTCACTGACTTTAATTCCTGCATCTAAATAAAGTGAACTTCTGTTAATTTAAAGGTCCGTGGTGTGCACAAATGAAAATATTTCTATAAACTGCGCCATTTCTATTTAATTATAATGAATATTTTATTAAACTAAAGAATTCTTAAATAACTGCATAAATCACGCTTTTATTTAAGAAAAGATGAGTATTTCTCAAGGTGTAAATGATGTCATATTAGAAAAAAAGAATAAAACCTATGATATGCCGGTATTACTATATTTCTATCTTACATAATATAAAAAAAAATTAAAATCATTTCATTGTGTTAAGTTATTATTTAAAATAAAATAAAAAAAAATCTGCATTTCAGCAACAATTACAAAAATTTTATTCTTTTTAATAACAGAGATATCTTTTTTTTTTCGTTCCTATAACAATAAAATTAATTTTTACAAGTTCATGGAGGATACAAACCAATAAATAAATTAAATTTATTGCAAATGCTGTAAATATGTAGTGGGTTGGTTAGGCAGTTTAGTAAGTCCCTGTTTCTATTATAATTAAAATGTTTCATTGATATTATAATTATTGTACAGTTATCAAGCGATATTTAAACGGAGAAAAAATAAACTATGCAGATATTTTTGAATTCGTCTTCCAGGGTATGATATTAACTTCCTAAATAATTTGGCATTTAAATAATATTTAAGGTTTAGAAACCGCATTAAAAAAAGATTTGTAGCTGAAGTCAAGTCCAATATAATAATTTATGAGTTGTTTTTCTTATTTTTTGTTATTTTCTGAAGTTTGTGTATCTTCACCTTTATTTTCAGAAAATGTGATGAAATTTTTGTATTTTTAACGGAAAATGCTCTTTTGTCCAGAAAAGGGACTTTGCCTATTAAATTTAGGAAAAATATATCCGTGAATTTCAGATTTTTTTTTAAAATTGTAATCACCACAAAAAATTGAAAATTTTAGCTTGATAACAGAAAATTATTTTAAAATGTGTCCCGGGACTCTTTAAAAAAATATGCTTTATTCAGTTAGTAAACTCATATAAATTAAAACATGATCGTATAAATTAAATCATGTTCAATATGTTGATAAATAAATTCAGTAATCCTAGTTTAAATAATGCCTTTCTTTCCTTTCATTATAACTATTGACAGTTGATGAAGAGTCAATTTGCATCCTTTTCCAAGCGAAATAAAAGATGAATGTTCATTCGCATACTAGGCACACGCTTATGATGTATGTCTTTTTGAATAGTTCCCTTTTCACAAGATCATATTTTAACAACTCGCAATTTTATAGGTACATTTTTATGCTTTAATTTAAAAAATAAAACAAAAACAAATAATATTTCTTATTTGGTGTCAATGGGATTTAATAAAAATTACTTTCAGTGCTTGGGAAGAACCATCGTATTTTCTCGAAAACTATGCATTTCAGAGTTACAGTTCTTTGAACATTTTTTTTATCTACTCTAAGAAAAAGAATTATCATCCTGCAAAGTTTGTGCAATGTCTCTTTATACTAATCCCATAATTCTTGGGAAAAAAAAAAAAAAAAAAAAAAAAAAAAACAAGTTGGAAATTGCACGTGAACGTAGCAAATGAGGTGCGTTCGTACGATAACGAAGTTTGAAAAATATTCAGATCTTGCTGATATAGTATAGCGTACTCCGGATACAGTATAGTAGTCGAAATCTTTACGTTTCTGTAAATATGCAGGAAGTAATTTTTATTACACCTCAGCAACGTACATCTTATTCATAAAATGTGAAATAGTTGAATATAATTAAAACACGTACCAAACCATGTTTCCCCGTATAGCATTATATAGTGGAATACTTTTGTGTGGCTTTGTAATTTAATAATAAAAATTCTTTGCATCACAGATAGTACAGAATGCATATTTTAGTATATATTTCACAGATTCATGCCAATTCTATTATGTTCGAATGAGTGTAACATCATTAAAATGCATTTGAAACTTTTTCCCCATTGACCGTAATGTAACGGAATCCTTTTGATTGTCCCTGTAATTGATCTATGCATCCGCTTTTCATTACATTTGAAATGACTCGACAAAATTACGCAATAATTATATGTTTTAAATTTCAAACGATTAAAATGCATTTAAAACATTTTTCCCTATTGACCGTAATGTAACAGAATCCTTTTGAATGTCCCTGTAATTGATCTATCCATCCGATTTTCATAAAATTTGAAATGACTCGACAAAATTATGTTATAATTATGTATTTTAAATTTCAAACGATTCGGCTGGGTAGTTTTTGCGTTGTTATATGCGGACAGACGGACAGACAGACAGACGGACAGACAGACAGACGGACGGACGGACTGAGCGACAACAATAGGTGCTACGTATTTACATAATTTCGAACGCACCTAAAAAGAGTAATGAAACATGGCAAAACAAACAATATTTGCTTCCCCCCTCCCAAAAAAAAATGACCTGTGATCGCAATATTTAATCAACAATAAAGTGCATCTTATGCATAAATCATGACTGTAGACATACACACATAAAAATACTAAAAAAAATTAAAACATATTAAAAATAGACATTTCGGCTACTTCCACAGCCCTTATCAATACTCGAAATGAACGATAAAGCACGCAAGAACCGTAATAATTGAAGACAGTTATAATTATGGTTTAACCAAGATAGCATACCAGATTAATTTTAACCTAATTATCCTAATAGATAATAAATCACATGATTGTGTAAATTTCCAACTGGGCGAAAAATGTCCGAACCGGGGATCT